>JAOTRC010000007.1:13779546-13793036 GCA_027497675.1 Cyprinella lutrensis | reverse complement strand
TGCTTTTTGAAGCTTGACAGTTACAATAATCTTCTCTCATCCTTAATCCGTTTCCCTTTGTGTTCTACAGATAATAGATTTAATATGGCTTTGGGTTTGAAATAACCTGAGACTGATTAAATAGTCTTTTTCATTGAACTAATCTTTTAAAAATGCTCTGGCAATGCAGTGTTGCTTTTTTATTTATTCATTTTATTCATTCGTTTTGGGATTTTAAAAGATATTTCCTAAAATGTATAGGCCATTTTTTGACACTAAAATTTTGCAGAGAATAACAAAACGGAAAGAACTCATGCCGCTTTCATTGAAATCTATCTCAATTTATTGTCATTCAACAACAACAATAACGATCATTTAAAAAAAATACTGAAAGAAAAGATGCAGACATGTTTTTCAAAACTTTTACTATTGTTGGCTCATTTATACAAAAGTTTGTTTTCCCTCCATTTTATGTAACAAAAGTATCTGCTAAAAAAAGATTATTATGTGCAAATGTTTGGCAGATACTGATCAATCAGTCTATGGTGGTGGTGGTTAGAGGAGAGAGCACAAAAGTTTGTCTAGGTTCAAAGAGAGACATGACAAAAAAATTGAGAAGCACTGCACTACATGTCTTTGAACCTGTCACATCGTGAGTTTGGAGACATTTAGCAGATTCAGCTTTCCTGAAGTAGTGTTGTGGCTCCGAGGAGAGTTGGAGGATAGAGCTGCTATTCTGCATGCAAATGTATAATAACTGACTGTCATACATTATAGCTTGTGGTGTGGTAAATATACTATGCATCACCGGCTGCTTGTTGATAATAATTCACTGTAAGTTTATGGGTATTTATTTACTGTAAAGGAATGAACCTGACACATACTTCTCATTTACACTCCTAAGACGTATACTTTGTGTCTTTCTCCGATTGTATTTCACTCTGCCGCTTTCTACAGTCCGTTTTTTCTTAGTGAGATGTGTTGAATTGCGAGTTACTAGTGTGAATATTTAATGCTGGTTTGGAGGAGAGAGAGGCCAATAAACAACCGAAGCTGGATATGCTGGATCTGCTGGAGCTGTAACTCCTCTGGTCCAAGCTGTAACCTCCTGCTCTAAACATCTTCATTCATTTTAAATTACATCTCATTCAGCCCTCCTACTGCCCACAATGCTTGAATACTGCTTTCTATGATCTTTAATCCTGAAGTATCCATGCATCACCATGATCATCCTTATGTGACACAGATTTTCTTTCCTAATGAGGAGCATGATGTTTTTGTAATTTCCTTTAAGTATGCACTCATTAAATATGTTGCCCATAGATTATGTTGGCTGAACAGTGAGGAAAATTTGTGAAAGTCGGTGAAGTGACGCAACAGGAGCTGTAGGTCACATGCATGACAACGACAAGTTAAATTCGTCCTTATGCCATTCATACTACACACATTCATAAAGAATAGGCCTATACTTTTTGAAAGATCGTGAAGTAATTACTTATTCACAAGTTTCGGAAGCAGACATTAAATCGTTAATTCAATCGATTCGTTCAAAAACAGTGATTAATTTAGGAACAAAACAAATGAGTGAGTCATTTTATTATTAATTCAACAAATAAGTTCAAAATGCTGATTCATTTAGGTACGCCAACTTACTGTGTACTACTCGGAGACCTGTCGTGAATTTGTTTGGAACTTTTTTTTTGGATTAGCATATCAAAAAGGTAACTGGCAATATTGTCTAAACTGTTAACTGCTAAAGACCATCATGTTCATTTCCTGTTTATTATTTTTCTACGTTAGGGCAAATGTACACAAAGAGTTTGGAAAGTAACAGTTCGGCACAAAGGTTATACGGTGAGTAAAACAAGTTTGCTATCAAAACACCAGTTAAAAGACATATCTCTTGAATTCAACGTTTCCATCTGTCATTCTTCTTTAAGAGACCGATAAAGTGTATTTAGAGTTCTCCAAAAATTATCTATATCGTGCTGAACACTTTGGAAGAATATTTCTTCTGGACGTGGCTTCTCTTCTCATCATCAATAATAAATCAAAATCAAATCATAACGTACATATCATGACTGAATAAAACATGAGCCTTAATCCTGAAAGGAAATGGAGCCAGTTTCCAAAGGTATATTGTGACATGAAAATGTATTAGTGAAATGAGCTAGTAAATCAGGTTGGAGAAATCTCTGAGTAAAACATAAAATATGCAAACGCAGGAGTATATTATTAGATCTACGCTAATACATTCATTTAGAGTGCTGCTTAGTGTGTGATGGAATATTGAGATCTGAATCACTCCAATGCTACAGAGATTTCTTCACACAAACGCTCCGGTCTCGCTTCCATCCACAATCTCTTTATATTCTGTCAGTCATGAATTGTGTGAATTGAGTCTTTCCCTTATAGTTTGAAGGAAAGTGAGTTTGGTAAACCATAATGTAATTTGCTTGCTCAAGGTTACAACAACCATCTTTAATCTCTTTCTATATCTCCCCAAGTCATCTCTCTTACACCTCTCTGTCTCTTTTTCCAATTTTTGTTAATCATTGTGTCAGCCTCAAGCATACTGAAGCAAGTCTTTTTTGCTGTCATTTATAGCAGGTTGACAGCACAGTTTGATGCTTTTACACAGTGTGTTTGGTTCAGATATGTTTTTTTGTCTCTAGTGGTGTCTTCAACAGTGAGGTTGAATTGTAACTGTGCTGTTAAAGTTTTTACAGCAGTGTTGTTTATTTCTATTTGGACAGCAATGTGATCCATCTGTGGACCTGTGAAAGAGTCCAGAGCTCAAGGTCCACAGGTCTCACTAAAGTACTATGTTTAAATTGTTGTAACTGCATACCAGGGCTTGTGATCTGGTTTGTGTCAAATACTGTACGTAAACGCATTGGATCTGAAGGTGCTGCTAGGTAAAGTAAGTGAAAGTGTAAATGTCTGATCAGAAATAACAGCATATTTTATCTGTTGGTGTCACAGACTGTGCTGGTATAATACACGCAAAAAACAAAACAAAAAACAAAAAAACAAAAACGAAGATGAAGATAAGTAGGTAGTCTTTTACATAAATCCACTGGGTAATCCACAGAGTAAAAGTAGTGAAAATTCCAACATAGACAAGACCCAACAACAATGAACAGAAACAAGGTGTAATCCAGCAGCAGAGAAGTAGGAAGCAAGATCCAAATGCAAGCACAATTTAATTTTTAACAGGTAAACCACAGAAATTTGGGACAAGAACAAGGAGATAGCTACAGGCAACATCACAACAACAGCAACTCAAAAAGACTGAACTAGAAACAGGGCTTAAATACATAGGCAAACAAGATAACAAGGGGGCGAACAGGGAGTCACATGACAGACAAAAACAAGGAACAAGACACAAAACCCAAACTGTGACACAAGGAAACTTAGGCCCTGTTTACACGAAGGGAAAACGCAGATATTTCCCTGCGGTTTGGCCTGTCATTTACTCTAAAACCCTGTTTTTGTCACAGAAATCGATTACTTCTAAAAACTCCGGCTAAAGTGGAGATTTCTGAAAACGCCTGTTATGCGTTGTCGTGTCAACTGGGAGAAATGGGGTTTTAGGTTCTCTCTTGTCGATTCTGAGGATTTTGATTGGCTTGCATGGTTTTATCCTTCTCCCTACTCTGCTGCTCATACGTTTGGCATAGTTATGATGGTGCTCGACAACGTATTTATGTGGGTGTGTGCACGATGTTTTTATTGAAAACGATGTTATTATTGAAAACTGTGACAGTTTTTAACTATGACCAACACCATCTCATAACCAATTCGCATAAATTCACTTTTAATTTGAATTTGCCACCTTGTAAAATTCGGACAAATTGTCGTAAGATCAGATTTATATGACTATAGTTTTTTTTTTCCATCAATGCATGGCATAAGGTATTCCAACGCATTCTCATCCCAAGGCATCATATACAACACTTTTGCCAAAGCGTAGACATCCAACGCACATGGCACCCTTTAGCATCAAATGAGATGCTTCGGTCATGGTAGGTTTAGGTAAGGGGTAGGGTTAGGGTTAGACCACTTGGAGGTGCCTTCTGCCCCATATATATCTGCGTCTCATTTGACGCTAAAGGGTGCCATGTGCATTGGATGTCTACGCTTTGGCAAAAGCATTGTATTTGATGCCTTGGGATGAGAACGGGCTCGGTATTCTGCGGTGAGAACTGGGTCGAAATAAGCAAATATACATAAATTGTACACTATTTGGAATTTGGCCATCACAAATACATCCAAAAAAAAAAATGAAAATAAACTACTTGGTAATAAAAACCAAACTGTTTAAAGTGTGTAGATTCACTAAAAGGGATTTAATCAAAAGTAGAATAATTACACACACACACATATAGTCAGAAGAATGCAGACAAAGGTCAATTCTGAATAGAGTTTGAATATTATTGAATACCACAGGAAGTTAGCAGGTGAGTCTCTGGAATGCAGATTGTAATGTAATACTGGCATGTGAGTGATAAGTCTTATCTGTTGCAGGCAGAGAAGAAAAGTGGGCTGGTGGACTAAAGACTGGCAGACGATGACGAAACAGTTTGATGCACAGGTACGTGTTCCACAGATGGGTAGTCCAGGACAGGTTCAGTGCAGAATGACGGGAGCACACCAAGATGTGTGCCTGGTGCTGGCTTTTTTGAGGAACGGAGGACTCTGATGGCAGACAGATGTGCTTACTGTTCAGAACAGGTGGAAGCCAGAGAGGATGTTGGGAAATGTAGTCTGCTGATATATACAATATGTACTACAGGGCTGTTGAATGCTTGATTCTGAATGGTTGAGAACGTTCAAAAGGTGTGCAATTATTTTCAGGGAAACACACGGCTAAGCAAGTTTGAACCGCATTACAGTTCCATATCACTGCGCGTAGTTAACGGAAAATTCATAACAAGAGAAGACTTGGAGCCCCATGCACTTGATCTGTAATTTTCGATGTCTAACTTCACAATCAATTGACACATACAGTTTAATTTTACTAAATAAAGTATAGTCCTATCTATAATAGGCTAAATATAAAATTAAACTGAATAGGCTATATAAATAAATTAATAGTCCTGCTGCATGTTGCTGGTACGTTGTGTAAATAGTCTATAGTGTCATGTAGAGTGTGAAGAGGAGTTGAATATATAGGGAGGTGAACTGATGAGGTGATGGTGATTAAAACTCAGGGGACCGTGAACGAGTGGGAGGAGTGAGTGAAGCTGGTGGAATCCTGACAGATATATTAAAGAGACATCCAGGTGGAGACATCCTGAAAAAGATGGAGCTAAATGAAGTTTTAGCTTCATTAGCATCAGTGTTGAGTCAATAAATACATTTATTAAAGATTTTTCTCTCTCCTTCTCTTTGCCTCTCCCTTTCTTGGTTTTATATCAGAGGAAGTGTCTCTTTGGTGCTTTAAGGCTTTAAGGGGGATTATGACAATGAGCTTTGGAAAGCCCTTTAGAAATAATTACCTCTCTTATTCACACTCTGTCTCTCTTTCTCTCCTTCTTATTTATTGATTGATCGGTGATGCTACAGAACAAGGGAACAAATATGAGTTCCGGACACGTTTAAAATGTGACAACTTTCCTTTACAGTGGCTCTTAATGACCATTAAAAGCCTCACACCCATTATGGACAGGCAGATCATCAGCACACTCTCACAAGGAACACTTTGTTGAGTTTCATCAGCCACTCTTATATTTTCTTTAGAACTTTTCTTTCTGGTGCCATTATCATCTCAATGTTGTGGCTCTGAAAGGGTTTGTTCATTCAGAAATGTAAAATTGAACACAAAATGTTCCTTATACCTGAGCAGAGCCTTGGTACTGTGGCACAACTGTTAATAATACAACTGTTAGTTCCAGTTCCATGAGCATTTTTTTCATAAGAGGTGCCTTGGAATTTGAAATTGAGTGTATTTTGGCATAGTTAAATAACAAGAGTTCAGTACATGGACATGACATGAGTCTCAAAGACCATTGTTTTCTCCCTCTTATTTAAATCTTTTTTTTTAAACACCCCTGAAAAAATAGGCGAATCTATATATAACACAGACTAAAGATATTTAGATATATCGAAATTGTCTTCCATTGCGATTTCTCGTATGGTAAAACTTCTGAAATCTCTGTGTAAACAATGCCTGGCATCAGTTACAATGCGTGTCGTAAACAAGACGCGTGAGCGATCACTTCCGGCGTTAACGTTGGAAACGGTTCAGTTCGGTTCAGTTGGACATCTGATTCAGATCAGTTCGACATAGCTGTTAACAAGAGGTAAAAACTATATAAATAGTGTTCATTTTCTTACACAAACCGCTTGTTTCGTGTCTTAGGCCATCAGTGTGTACTTACATTCACAAGTCATTAAATCATGTTTAATTTGGACTTCAAATTGAAAATTGAAAATACTGTGGAAACAAAGACACCTACATCTTGGATACCCTTGAGGTAAACTAAAACATATCAAAAATTCATTTGAAAGTGAACTATCCCTTTAAATGCCCTAAAATAAGCCACATACCCTATGTAGATATGACAGACAAAATTAAAATATTATTTTCAACACACTCTATGGCACCTTTAATAGATGAATAGCTAGGTAATGTAAACTTGGCTGTGATGTTGCCACAGTTACATTAATAGGTGTCTAATGACACCCCCTTAACACCACTGTACTCTGCCAAGATCCTCTAAATACTTTCCACAAAGAACTGAGCTTATTTCACAAGTTCTTAAATACATCATGTGTCATACCAGACTTTAGAGTACATTTTAATGTAGAACAGAGTATAGTGACAAATCACCTTGGATATTTGCATAGCTTATAAACCACATTAAATAGAGGTTTTCAAATCCAGTGTCTAGTCACTGCAACTTTGTGATAAGCTGATTTGATTGCTGTATTCAGACAGAGAAGCCACTTTTTTTTTAGATTACTTTAACCTAATTTGGTAAATTTTGACTGATAAATTCAGCACAATAAGAAAATAGAGAGAAAGCAGTGTCAGCTTAAAGGACAAGTTCGGTATTTCACAATTAAAGCCCTGTTTTAAGATCGTTTCTGATGAAATAGAATGGTTAAGATTGTTTTTTAGACTTTCCCGAGAATATTCGGATTCTGTGGTAGCACCCCCACACCACTACAATGGTAGCATAGGTGCACAGGAACAATCCTTCCTAAAACGCATAAAACTTTATTTTACAAAGACTTGAAACTCACCGAGTGGTCTGGGGTGTTCACTGATACACAAAAATCGCTGCAAAAGATGCTCTCCAACAGGTGTTTTACCATTCGTTGTAAAACCGTAGACCTATTTTTCCGAACACCTCACAACATTCTTCCGTTGAGAGCTTGAATAATAGACACTCCAGCAAACCACTTGTATAGTGTAGCCTACGATACCGCTACTGCATAAGACTACAGAAAAAATACAAACAACCCCATTTCCGTTTCCGGCAGCGAATTAATACCGTACATCACAGAACATACAATACAAGTCAATGGAGTACAAAAACTACGATAAAACCTGTTGGAAAGCATCTTTGCAGCAATTTCTGTGTGAGCATATCAGTGAACACCCCAGACCACTCGTGAGTTTCACGACTTTGTAAACTAAAGTTTTAGGCGTTTTATAAAGGATTGTTCCTGTGCACATTCTAAAAGATGTCAGAGATTCTCACCTAACAGAGTTTACAGATCCGGAGGGTTTCACACCATTCCCACAGCCATACACGCATGCACATACCCACATGCTGTTTTAGCGAGAATACTAACATACTTCTTAATTTGTAAGTTGCTTTAGTGTGTGTGTGTGTGTGTGAAGTCACTGCTTTGAGAGCAGATGGATATAATGTGGCTTTAAAAAACATCACAAAGAAACAGTACAAATATATGCTTTAATTTGGGGTGAATATGATTTCACCAAGTAGAACATGTTCCTGGAACAACATTCCAATCAACCAAAAAGATTTGAGGGATAGGTTTATAGTTAATGTCAAGTTTAAACTTTTAAAAAGAGTTAGGGGGTTCTACACCATTCTTATTCACTACATATTCCCTCTGATTTTAGGGATATGTTATTGATAGGGATAGGGTTAGGACTGTTTTTGGACCGGAATGTTGTTCCAGGATCAACAAAAGATGGTGAACCATGAACAGGTCTTCATAAAGGGAACATAAAGCGTTCAAGGCCATGAAAACATGGTGAATGTGATTTCACCAAGTACAGCATTCTCCTGGATTAACATCTTTGTTGATCCTGGAACAACATTCCAATACACCAATCAGATTTGAGAAACAAGTTTACAGTTTGTTCACAAGTTTAGGCTTCAAACCAGGGTTAGTTGCCTCTACATCAGTGTTATTCATAATTTTCCTCTGGTTTTAGTTATGGTTAGGGATAGGATTAAGACTACGTTTTTGGACAGGGATGTTAAAATATGTTGATCCAGGAACTTACTAGGTTCCTGGGGAACGCATAAACATATTGATTTGATAAAGCGTCTGATAAAAGCATCTTCGTATAAGACTATGTAAAACATGGGATTTTCATAATGCCATACTGTTTGGTTTGACAGCAGCAGTCAAGCATGAACAAGTTTGCGCAAAACCTGATGATCATGATATCCAACAAGACACTTCATGCTTTCAAGATGAAAAAAGGGTGCAAATTAGATTTCGAATCCCCGTTTTTCAATGCAGTCAACAACTTTATTGAAATGAATTGTACTACCGAAAAGAAAAATATCACACATTTTAATCTGACATCAAAAACAAAACCTTGATAGATGGAAAGAAAGAGAGAGATAGAGTGGAGCTGTTTAAAAATAGAACTCTGATAGGACCATGGGGGCCAACACATGTTCATGAATATTAATGAACCGCACACATGTTCCAGCATTCTAAACGGACAAGAATCTCTCTCTGTCTTCATTTCCCTGTATCTGTCTTTTCCCCTCTTTTACAGTGATAAATGGATTACAGATTGAATTATTGGACAAGTATCTGTGCTCTATAGCTTGTATTTAATCTTCATACCTAATATGTGCTTCTTTTAGAACTGTGTCTCACAGAAAAGGTACAAACATAAACAATTGTCATATACTGCTTTCTTCTGAACTGCATAATCCACAAAGTAATTGCGTCCCTCCTGTTGCTTCTTTAAGTTTTTTCAGTTACACATGCTGAGGTGAGAATTTATAGTATATAGTAGGTTATAGTAGTAATTAATAATGAGCTGCCCCTCCCCTTTCCCCTCCCCACTACTTATATTCCTCAGGGATTTCTCCCTCATTAATAATTCATCCCCTGTCAACTCCAATATTCCTACCCTCAACTATGCGACAATTCACAACGGGATTCTGCACATGTGCCAGTGTGTCTAAGATGGATGGTTACATCACTGTCTACTTATATACACTCCTATGTTGATATGTGTGTGTGTACATGTTTGCCTATACTTTTAATGGCCAAATGTCCTTACTTATTTTGTGAAATATTTTTACAACCAACATATGGGGAGATTTTACTGGTCCTCACTTGTCAAAAAGGCTTATAAATTTGACAAAACAAGTTTTTATTTAAATCATGTGTTGGGTAGGTTTAGGGGCATTTGGGATTTAGGGATTTTTTGAAAATGTAATGCAGAAAGTTTTCTGTGAGGGTTGTGTTTATAGGTGGGGATAGGAAATAGAAGTGCAGTTTGTACAGTATAACAAATTATTATGTCTAAAGGCCCCAAAGAACATGGAAACTGGGTGAGTTGCTCCCGTCCACTCTATCTGAGATAGACCATGCCATTATTAAGGTCATTCTAGGTGTCAAGAAGGTAATTATCTAGGTCATAATGGCTATTCAGAAGGTAATGAGTCTTTTTTTCCCCATTTCCTGTGTTGTAGACAAACACCTGCTGTGTTGCACACTTGGCCTGTCTGAGATGAAGTGTCATTCCGGGGGGTAAAAACTTGAAGTGGTGCACACTAGAGCCTGTTTTCTTCTTTGATTGAAATGCACACACACACTCTTGAAGATTGTGTCTGTTTTGTGTGTGTCAGTGCACAAAAACGATTAATTAAAATAAGCTTGTGCAAACTGTGTTAAAAGCCAAATGAGGACCTGTCTCCCCCGGCTCCACGCAGTCGGTGTATTTCTGGAGCTGCTTAGGTTGAATTTGGCATTTTCAACATACTCCTCATTCTGTTTATCTAGCAGCATGGAAGACAAATGGCATTAAACTCTCATTCACTCTGCATATAATTAACCCGTGTCTCCTCTCTGAAAGGACACTGGTTGTTTGCATGGCCGCGCTAATAGATGCCGTGCTGGAGGATCTGATTATCAGGCAATATGTGTTTCCCCTTCAGAGTTCTCAAAGAGAGAGCCTTGGAGATTCAGAGTGGCATCTTTAGAAAGCCATGTATATATCCTCGGAAAGAACTTAACCTTTTCTAAGTAAAACTTTAATTTGGCCTTGCTTTAAGGTTTATTGTGCCTTCAGATCTTATGTGCCTCAGGCATTCTTTCTGGACTTCAGTGCAGTTGATCAGTTGCAGGCAGTCATCTTTCTCCTCTATCTTGCCAAGGATGTTCACTTGTGGATCTAGAAACGTCCCCAGTCTCATCAGAAAAGCAGAATCACAAATAACATTTGTAAATAAAAGACCATTCATTTTTTTTTCTTATTTCCTCTCTTTTACATAATATGAAAGTGAATGGGAGAGCTGTCAAATTGCATATTGAAAACAATAAACCGTTAAAATATCATAAAAATAGTTCATATGAAAAGTGGTGTGGTGTATTTCAAGTCTTCTGAAGCCATATAATAAAAAGTTTTTGTTTTGGACCACATTGAGATTCATTGTATGGTCCACAAAAAAGTTCCTAAAATATATTCAGAATATCCACTTTCTGTTCCGCAGACGAAAGTAAGTAATGTGTATAACTTTTTTTCTTCTGTGGAATATATTTGAGAATGAGATTTTTTATTTTATGTTTTGCAGAAGAAATAATAATTCAGTATAGTAAAAGTAATTCAGGTTTGAAAAGACTTGGTGATTAAATAATAATCATTTTTGGGTGAACTAACACTTCATGTCTTCAAATCTTCTCTTTTGCTGTGTAGTCAGTCTCAAATCACATATGGCCCTCTCAATCTAAAAAAAAACCCCACTGTAAAACGCCTCGGTTACAACTGTAACCTTGGTTCACTGATTAGGGAACTCGCTCTGCGTCGATTGACGCTGTGGGAATGCTCTGCGTGATTGCGTGTGAAATCAGTCCAATACTGTGACGAGATGTCAGAGGCAGATGACGTCACTTACCAGGAAATTATAAAGCCTGCCCAAACAAATGTAGCGCTAGCTTCTTACAGGCTGAAGCAAGTCACTAATGGTGCTTTTCCACTGCTGGTATGGCTCAGTATGGTTCGGCTTGGTGCGGCACGGTTTGGCTTTTCCACTGCGTGGTACGACTCGGCTCAGCGCGGCTCGGTTCACTTTAGCTCGATTTGTTTTTCCACTGAAAAGTGGATGGGATGCAGTCTGACCGTTATTTGTCCACTCCTAACGCGCTCATACGCAAAGGGTTAATGTTGACTTCCATATAGATTTTTAAAAGGTGTGTTTTGAATTTGGCATAAATGGCATTCGTCACTTAGCTTCAAATGATCAGTGAACTAAACAAAATCAAACATTAGTTCCACTCATACAGATACTTGCAAATGTAAGTATTTCCTTAAAAACACAACATATATTATTTCTTGCCATTCTTCTTCTGGCAAGGGTCCATAAATCACATGTAAATGTAAAAAAAAAATCATGTTTGCTGACATGACCGATTCTGTTGTGGCATGATCTCGTTATGTGACAAAAATGTATAAGCACATGGGATTTTAATGTTATTTTTATCACTTACTGGGCTTACTGAGTTCACGATATGAGCTGATATGTTATATCAGAGGTTTTATGAGTTATCATGTTTCCCCGAGGCTCTGCCTCTAATTTTCCACCCTCTGCTCTATTGATTCTCAATTAAAAAACAACTATCGCCTGAAAACAAGATCATGTCAGAACATTTCACCATTCTCATAGATCAGCTGTGAACATGTAAAGACTGAGGAGCAGTGAGATTCACACCAGCTGAACCCATGGGGTTCAACAGCTTTCTTTATTTGAGCTGCTTTTTTGGGGACTTTTGTTGTAGTCCTCTTTAAACTCTAAACCCTAAAACTCTAAACTCTAAAAATTAAACTCATACACTCTCAGAAAAAAAAGGTACAAAAGATGTCACTGAGGCTGTACCTTTTCAAAAGGTAGACTTTTGTACTTTAATGGTACATATAGGCTCTATGCACGAACCCTGATGACGTGTGTTCGAACGAATCTCAGTCAGCGTCTTTACTTCCGGAAGCGCGTTCTGCAGGCCAAGTGTATAGGCGGCAAAACTGTAATAAAATCCGTTTTCTCAGAAACGGAGACAACGATTTTAGAAACGCTGATTCGCTAGTCGAATTTCGTACGATATGAGAGAATACTAACACTCAAAGTTGTTGATTTGGCTCGAAATATATAATTTAAATAACTTCTCTTTTTTACTCTTGCGTGACAGCTAACTGCCTCACAGTGTTGTTAACATCATTCACGTTAACCGGAGGACGTTTTTATAAACAGCGAGTGTAATTTGACACTATCTCCACCGAACGCAAAACCGGCTTATGACCATAGACTAACGCAGCACCGGAAGTGAGTGGGCGTGCTGAGACAAATATGGAAGCGATCGTGCATAGAGCCTATTGAAAAATGTATATATTATAAAATTCCATCCACAAAAATGGCTAGTAGGAGTGTTGTTTGTGTTGCCAAAAAACAACAAAATCGTTTCAATAATTGGTCGTAAGACTTCCATATGCAAATAAGCTCCATCATGACTGGCTAGCCTCTTCGCAAGCAAAACGATTAACAATGGATTCTACTGAATAATCTGCTATGTAAATACAGGTGGCGATGTGTCACTGTAGAAAATGTTTACGTATGCCGTACAAACCTGAGTCCGGTCGACCATCTCCGCTGCGGAATTCCTGCATCCTCTTCTCAAGCTTCTGCTGTCGTCTCCTCTTCATCACCACCTCGGGGTTAGAAATAGTCCGTGTGAAACTGGTCTCTGGCATGTCTTTATATACCTCAGCAGCCAACCTGGAGTCTCTATCAGGAAGAAGGTTAAAGAAGGTTAAAGAAATTAGTTTTGCCAGTACAAGAGAGAAACCAAAAATGCTCTTTTGTGACAAGTGAAACAAGAAAAAAAAGCGGAGTCGATTTGTTTTTTAAGATGCTCTTATACGATTTACCCACAAACTGAGCCTTACTAAAATCCCTTTAAAGGGATGCTCCACTTTTTTTGGAAATAGGCTCATTTTACCACTCCCACAGAGTTAAAAAGTTGGGTTTTACTGTTTTCGAATGTATTCAGACGATTTTTTTTTT
>JAOTRC010000007.1:13750126-13761884 GCA_027497675.1 Cyprinella lutrensis | reverse complement strand
AGGCGGATATTGACGTATGGTCAAAAGACGTCCCAAGACGTCAGTTATATGACTTTTTGGGATGAGACTGTGTTAGTAAACAAGCGTAAGATCAAACTAGTGTCTCTTATGATGTATTACTCTACACAGGAAGTGATTTAGAATAAGCGTTTAGGCAAACAGATTTAAGAAAACACAATATGATTTCCTCTACTTTCCACTAATATCCATCATGTTCTCCTTTAACGTTTGAAGGTTTGTCTCCCTACCGTCTTCAATGGCGTTTTTGACGGCCCGGAGCCCGTCTCGGACCGCGTCTTTGATCTGTGTGAGCGTGTGCTTGTTGGGCCCTTTGACCAGCAGGGTCACGGAGCGAGGGTTTCCACACTTCTCGATGAACGTGTACTTCTCCTCTCCCTGATACAGAGAGCCAAACGTGAGCGAGTGTGAGCTGACATTCAGACTGTCGTCCAGAGTTTAGTTCACTCACCAGTGTGTGCTCGTACACCAGCCCGGCGTGTCCCAAACACTCAGGCGTGAGGTCGTCCACCGAGTTCATGGCTATGCCCCCGCATGCCAGGGTCAGCCTTATGGGAACAGAACATGTTTTGAATAGTAAGAGGGATTTAGCTTCTCAATTTTGACAAATGTGTAAACTAACTTTACAATTTTTACATTGTTTCAATAAACAAGTGTTACACTTGACAAACATTTAAAATTGTATTGTACTGGTTGTTTTTTGATAATGTAAGCCAGGGGACCCTTAATCATAGAAGTGATTAAACCATGCGCAATATAAGTCACAGCACATTTCATATGGTAAAAAATGTGACTAATAGTCTATGAAATAAGGTTTAGTGCATTATTTCACAGACTCGGTCTATAGGTCGAGGGCCCCCAGGTGCAATAGGGTCTTTCGCACTGGGTAGTTATAGGAACTAGCCACCAGGGGGAGTCCCCGAGAACTAAACGTTCCTCTAGGGCCATTTTCCACCACAAGTAGCAACTCTGAATTGACGTAAGCCGTGCTTACTGTGACTTATTTTGACAGAGCTGAGAACACCAGAGCCCGATCACACAGTGTTCACAAACTGCAATCCTGTCTTAAACATTATCTCTGGAAGCTTGTTTCCGCCACTGAATATAATAATAAAATAAATAATTTTGACTTTTTATCTCGGAATTCTTAATTTATCTCTCAGAATTGCAAGATATGCGTTATAAAGTCGTAATTGTGTTATAAAGTCAGAATTGCGAGATATAAAGTCAGAATTGCGAGATATTAAAGACAGAATTGTGAGATATAAAGTCAGAATTGCGAGATATTAGTCAGAATTGCGTGATATAAAGTCAGAATTGTGAGATATAAAGTCAGAATTGTGAGATATAAAGTCAGAATTGGGTGATATACTGTAAAGTCGCAATTCTGAGAAAAAAAGAGAAGTGCAACTTTTTCTCACAATTCTGACTTTTTTTCTCACAATTGCGAGTTTACATTTCGCAATTCTGACTTTATAACACATAATTGCGAGTTTATATGTTGAAATTCTGACATCTTTTCTCAGAATTGTGAGCTATAAACTCGCAATTGCGACTTATCAGGCCAATTCTAAGGGGAAAAAAATACTAACTTTTTCCCCCCTCAGAATAGTTTAAATCTCTAAATTCTGACTATATCTCACAATTCTGACTTTGTCATGCATTTCTGACTTTATAACACGCAATTGCGTCTATATATCTCACAATTCTGACTTTATAACCTGCAATTCTGACTTTATAACTCGCAATTCTGACTTTATATCTCGCAATTGCTACTTTATATCACGCAATTCTGACTTTATATCTCGCAATTCTGACTTTATATCTCACAATTGCGACTTAATATCACGCAATTCTGACTTTAAATCTTGCAATTCTGACTTTCCATCTCACAATTCTGAGAGATTGTCAGAACAAGTCAGAATTGTGAGAAGTAAACTTTCAACTGTGAGAAAAAAAGTCAGAATTGTGAGATAAAAAGTCGCAATTAGCTTTTATATTTTTCATTCTATGGCAGAAACAAGCTTCCATAGTTCGCTTCAGCTTGTTAGCTCAGCGTTTCAATCCTCTCTTGACATACTATATGTTTGTCAAACTCTCACACAAACAATATAGCCAAGTGTGTGGTTTTTACAGGTTCTCTTGAGAGGAAATGAATGAAAGCAGGATGCACATCTGATCTGCACTGATAGTGTTTTTACCGGATGCAGTATGGTGAAGATTCTTTCGGGAATATTGATGCAGTCTGTTTCCTATTTATATTGAATTAATGTAAATAATGGGTTCACTGACACACACACAAGCTGAAAATATGATTTTGTGTATTAATTTGCATGTGATTTTATGTAGAGATTTATCAAAGCATTAGTCACTGATGTCATATAAATAAACATAGAACTCTTAAGCAAACAACTGAGTTTCTGTATCCATGTTTAACGCAAATAGTAGGTATGGGCGTATCAAATCAGTGTGTAAGCAGACACACACAAGCACTCTCGGGCTGGATCACTGACAGCTTTATCACGGAGTCATCAAGGTGCATTCCAGATTTAACACACACTCACATTCTGGTTCTATGAACATCCGCAGTGTGTTAGTAATGTCTGGATGACATCATTGCCTTGAGATTATATTAAGTCTTGTCAAGCTGTGTGACTTTCTTTTCAATAGAAGGAAAAGAATAACATGCTTGTTGCAGCCACCCTAGTAACACATTAACATTGGGCCAAATTGAATCATATCAGGAAGTGATCTCATTAGATTGTCTTAGGAGGAAAACCCCCTAAAAAAGCCAACTTTACTTAGAAAACCACCTTTACTTAAGGGGTCAGATGTAGATTCTTGATTTTAGGATTGATTTGATTGAGAAAGTTTTTTTTGATGAGTTTTGTCATTCCATAAAAATGAAATGTGTGATTCATGCTAGTAAGCTATCCCTTCTAGCAAATCATATACATTTATTTCAGATACTTTTCCTCAAATTTCACAATTTTCTCACAATTTCCTCAAAAATATAAAAGGGATAGTTCACCCAAAAATATAAATTCCGTCATCATTTACTCATTTACTTCTGTAGTTTTTTTCTTCTTCCCCATTCTATAGAAGTCAATACGATCCATCAACTGTATGTTTACCGACTTTTTAATAAAAACAAAATCTTACCTATTTATGTGTCATGACAAATAATTGATGATGAACATTAAATTATTGGGGAGAAAAATGCTTATAAATCCACAATGTGAAGCTGTCCGTCATTAATAATACAACCATTATGACATTAATAACCACTTTTATTTTTTATCCCTAAAACGCTCTTATGTAAGGAACGATACATATGAGCATATATCCGGGTGGCAGAATTATGCTGCAGGTGTAATGTGGTTGTCAATCCTGGAAGTAATTCCTTTTTGTGTAGTTATGAAAATTAATCTACACAACTCTGGAATAAGTCAACCAATCAGCATTAAGCAATTAACAATACTGCTGGATTAAGTGACTTTGATTATGATGGTGTTCAGCTGTGGGTAAGGGGAGTAATTACAGAATGAACATAATTAGACAGATATTTTATAAATCAGCGACCGCACAGATTGTGTTTGGGTGTTTGGTGGGCTTCCCTCTGTTCTTGTATGTGTGTGTGTGTGTGTGTGTGTGTGTGTTAATAGACTGAGGGAATCTGTTACAGTACAGCAGTTGAGCTTGTTCACTGGAGACCTCTGTGCTGATATGCTAATAGCTTCCTGCATTTATGTGGTCTGACAGAGAGCCAGGCCACAATGCAGAGATGCTGAACACTGCTGTGTGTGTTTTAATGTTCATGAATGCCTGACTCACACAAATGTCATTTCAGATCAAGAGTCATTCACTGATAAAATGCATGGAACATTATTGCGTTTCTAGGCCAGAAAAATTGATCTGTGTGTGTGGTATGATCCCGTTTCATTGGTCTAAATACAGTTGTGTCATACATGACCTGCTAAAACGTGTGTTGAGTTGTATGGCCAAGCCTGTTGTTTTGCTTCAGGACTCAGATACTGAATTCATCTGTGTGTTTCAGGGCAGCAGGATGAATGTGGAGACTCTCAGTAAAGCTGAACTTCTGATGCTGCTCAGCATTCTGGAAGGAGAACTGGAAGCACAGGATGTAGTCATACATTCATTCAGGGTAAGAGCACACTCACACACACACACACACACACACACTCAATGCGAAGCGTGTCACCACTTGCGTCACCACATGGAAATGGAAAAATAGCCAGAGCAAAGTTTGACAAGACAAATTATGATGTTGGCTTGACAAAGCCTTGTCTGAATGTTTAAAATACTTTGAAAAGCTTTAAAATTGGCAGGCAGACAGTCAAAGTCAGAAAGACCAATGAAATTTTCTTCTCTTGCTTGCTTCCTAATATGGTTGTCTAATGAACCTGGCATTGTATATAATGATTATTTTTGGCTTTTTTTGACCTAATGTTTTATTTCCTCTCTTTTGTAAGTCGCTTTGGACAAAAGTGTCTACTAAATGCAAATGTAAAAATTTTAACATTTTATTTGGTGTTGTAAGCATGTTTTAACTATGGGTTTTTTATTTTATTTTGCTAGGTATTGCTAACATATTTTAGTACCCTGGGAAAACCCAGACAATGTCCGGCAAATTTAGGTTTGCTCTGAAAGTTAGTCTGGCAAAAAAAAAAAAAAAAAATGAGGCACCAATCAGAAACGTTGGGGCGGGCTTTACACGATGACGACAGTGCTGGAATTTTGAAGCAGATTTTGTTGCCTTCATTACAAAGATGGATGACGCCGTCGAACATCACTCATTCAAATCAGCTATCGCGTCTGTTTTAAGTGATTTGAACGTTTCCTTTTTGTTAAAAACCGAGCAAAGAACAACACTCAATGACATCTTTTTCATTGCTCTGATTGGTTTTAGGTCTATCTGCGACATCCGATGGTGACGCCCCTCTGGAAATGATTTGTCCATGATGCTTTGACAGACCATTACTCAGTTACAACTGAGAATGGTCTGGTTTTAACCGCGCTAATATTTGAGCACATTGCTAGCTGTTTCAGTCTCCTTAGCATTTGCCCATAGCAACATTGACTCAACCGTCACATAAATTTGGGATGGAGGAAGAGCTCTTTGGGTTGAGAATGTGTTTTTATTGCACCGAAGTGCTGTTACACTTTTTTGGGGAAAACAACACAAACAGCTTATTTGGCTTACTTTGCATATTAAACTCAGAAAAGAGAAAGCATTTTAAATGTTGTATTTTTAACATGCTGCCTATTTTTAGCTCTGTATGTGTATTGTGTATAGATTTGTGTTATATAACAGACAGTATATGATCATTGTTTGGTGTGGACTGGTGGTCAGGAACCACAGGAAGTGTGTCAGAGGGGGTACTCAGGAAAGAGGCAGAGAGGAGAACAATGGAAGGCAGTGCTATTCCTGTAAAACACACACACAACTCACATAGATTGTTTCACTGCAGCTTCACAATAGTAACAAATTTATATTCTGCTATAAAGCAGCTCTAACAAGTCGAAAATGTCATTTTTCAACTCAAGTCAGTTCATTATTGATTCAGATCAGTTCCATAACATTGTAAAATTCATCAATTGTGCATACATACTCTATATATGGTGTATTTGTTCAAATACATGTGACAAACTCCTGGACACTCCACTGCACTCTGAACAAGCAAAAGATACAATATAGTAGTGTTTTACAGTGTTTGCCATGTATGTAGCTAATCATTTTATGTTTGTGTGTAGAGTTAGCACAATCATGCCCATATTTCTTTATCGTTACTCCATCTTCCATTTCATTTTATGCTTTGATAAGCACGCAAATTAAATCTGCTGTGCTCAATTGAGTCTTTACTCCTCAAAACTAGAACAAATCTAGTTCATTTTGGTGTGTACTCAAACTGACACACAACAGAAGCATACGGTGTTCCCTCTAGATATTTATAGTATGCATGTTTTAATAGGCCTGTAATTATTCTGTCTGATGCTTTAGTTAAAGAGTTAACTTAGTGTTAATAACAGAGAACAGCAGCTTCTTATGAGCTCAGGGGTGTGTGTGGGAAAGATGGAAACATGAGACGAGTGGTCTGGTGTCTCACTGTGACCTGCTGATCAACTGCTGACTGTTTGCAGTGGACTCTGAGATTAGTTTGTGACTTTGAACGGAGCACAAAGCTAAGTTCATCTAAAAGTGAGTTGCATTTAGTGATATGTGTGTGTGTGTGCATTCACATTACACATGAATTTGTATTTTGCAAGGTTACGGTTTTCACTGTCTTTCACAAACATCTTATACATGCTAACTGGCTTTTTTTTACACTGCACAAATCTGATTTGATTTTCATATTCAATCTTTAGGTCATTAAAGGTCATTATTCACTACATACACACTACATTTTTTGCTATAAATAACTAAGCAGATTTGAGGCGGCTTTTTTAAATCAGATTTTTGCTTCCTGTCTGAACAAAGCCTTGGTGTGTAAGATGTTTGTGACTCTCTTTCTTAGGCCTCTTTTACTGTTCAGCCCTAGGCAAGATGCTAAGTGTGTGTGTGTGTGTGTGTCTTCAGCTTCAGCTTCATTTGACTTGCTTTTTGGCCAGTGAGGGCTTTATTCACAGAGGGAATGAGAGGCCCTTGGGGCTCTTGAGTCTTTGATCAATGTTGCGTTGTGTGTTACTTCACTGCTCTCAGAAAGTTCTGTCCAGGCAGTGGTGAAGCAGTGAAGATTTTTTGGAAGCAGTTATATGTTTTGGAAGCCTCCATATCAGCTGTATATTGCTCAGCAGCGCACAGCAGCGCACTTTTTGCTCCTCCTTTTGAGTTATTTTCCCATGGCTCATTCTGATGTAATACAGGAGCCAATATCCCAAGGGCTGGTGGTTAAAACGAAAAAAACCGACCGTTAATATGACTCACTCGCCGTTTCATCATCTAAGCCGTATAAAGAAAGATCAGGTCTGTTCACAGGTCTCTGAAAGGGGAATTTCATGAATAGGGAATTCCAATGCTAAAATCACAGTCCAGACAGACTAAACAAACCTGTTTATTTCGTCCTAATAGGGAGGATGTCAAACCCAGTCTTTTACCTTATAAATGTGTCATTTTCAAACACACACACACAAGACCCAGTGGGGTTCTTTGCTCTTCTGAGCTGCCTGGAGTGTGTGTCTGTGTGTTGATTAGAGGGGTGCAAGATTCCTTCTGTGTGAACTTCCTTCCAGGAAGTTTCCTGATTCCTCTCTGTCTCCGACGGTAAGCACCTCAGATCAGCAAGAGCTTGATTAAAAACAGCAACAGCACAAACAGCATCCTGCTCTGTCCTACGCAGTCAATACTAATCTCTTACACACACACACACACACACACACACAATAATAAGCCAATAAATTACAGTAAAAAATATAAAATAATGAATCATGCAGTGACTGAATACCCATATACCCCTGCTATTAAACTTAGATGAGCTTTTAGCTCTAAATAACAATTAATCACTTCAAAATCTGGCTACTGTATTGCGATAGAAATGAACTGTGCCGACTCAAGTAATCTTTGTGATTCTGCTCCATAAAACCATTGTTATATCACAGGAAGTTCCTAAAACTGTTTATGTGCAGTGCTATTATGGTATAGGGTAGTACTGTAAGCAAGGCAGCTATGCCAGTAATTTACTGTAAATGTACAAAGAAAAGCCGTGAAATGAGGAAATCGTGTACAGACTTAACGTCTTAAGAGACTGCAATGGCTAAATATAGCAGCTGGATTTCTGGTGGGAAAAGCAGTCGCTAGTGTGTGTAGTGCTCTCTGTCCCGGTAGACTGTTATTGTTTATGTGGGTGTTTGTCTAGTCTGCTGTGATGGATCTGAGGAGAGATAAAGTGACTTAATGGAATTTCCTTAATATACTTTTAAAATCTAATTGTAATTTATTCTTTTAATAAAAAAGCTAAATTTTCATCATGATAACTCCAGTCTTGAGTGTCACATGATCCTTCAGAAATCATTCTGATATTCTGATTTGGTGCATAAGAAACATTTCTTATCATTATTACAGTTGAAAGCAGGTGTGCTATGTAATAGTTTTTAATAGTAAGACACATTTTTTCATTATTATTTTATCATTTTAAAGTTCAATAGAACAGCATTTATTTGAAATATAATTTTTTTGTAACATTATGAATGCATTTACTGTCACATGACGAACTTCTTCACTTATAAGATTGAGAATATCAGGGACAAAATTTTAACTATGTAACCGTCTACTTCAGTATCGGATCAGGGAATGCATTGTAGGCTCCCTGAAATGTTTTATTCATTTGTTGCTATAGGAGAGGAAGAATTTTGCAAACTCTTTAATTCATCTAAATCGACAACTTGTATGTAAGACCCTATACCAACTAAGCTACTGAAAGAGATGCATTAATTCGTCTTTGTCTCTAGCGTACATACTAAAACATTTAAGCTGGCTTGATAAACCCGCTTGTTAAAAAAACGCAACTTGATCATACAATATTAGTCAATTCCAGGCCGATCTCAAATCTACCTTTTTTGTCAAAGATATTAGGGGGAAAAAAACAGTATCCACAACTGTGTTCCTTTCTTGAAAGAAATTATATCTTCAAGGATTATCAGTCCGGATTTAGACCATACCATATTGAGACAGCTCTGGTTAGACTCGCAAATGATCTTATTTTAACATCCTATCGTGGTTGTATCTCCCTATTAATGTTGCTTGATCTTAGTACTGCATTTGACCCAATTGACCACAACATTCTTTTGAATAGACTAGAAAACTATGTGTCCAAATTTCAATATTAACCGTTCTATTTCATCATAAACTATCTTTAAACAGGGCTTTAAGTGTAAAATACAAAAACTTGTCCTTAAACAAGTAAAAGCAGATCTTCAGCTTAACAACCTGCACAATTTCCAGTATCATTTACATCTGTTACACAAATAGTGCAGCATGAGTTTAATAATTGGTGTATTAGAGGTTTGTACAAATCCATAACCCATAGTATGAGTAATAGAAATAGCAATATGTGCCTTTCCGCTGTCTCATCTCTTTCCTTTAGTTGTGTGTGTGTCTCTCTTTCTCTGATCTCTGGATAAGGTCACTCAGAGGCCAGCAGGTCCACATATTGAGGCCTCCAGGGCTGGAAATGGACTGTAATTTACTATAATGATGTGGAGTAGTAAGCAGTGCTGCTTAAGGCTGATGTTAAACAAATAATCTCTCCGACCTGGTGGTCTGAGACACACTTAACACACTCACACAGCTTCATCATAAACACACAGTAGACTATGAATTTCTGCTCAACACAGAGAAAGTGAGAGACGGAGAGTGTTACCAACGGCCTGCATTTTAATGGTTATTGTGGTTATTGATGTTTACACCCAGTACATACCACACCCTCACATTCTCTGTGTTATTAAAAGACATTGAGTCCCAGACTGAATGATCAGCAGATAATAACAAGCAAAGGGTGGAAACTGAGGTCTTTTGAAGTCTGGTTGGTTAAAATGACTCTCTTTCCCACATGCATTGTGATCTAGCAGATAAAAGTCGACATTTTATGTTTGCATTGCATCTACTTTCTAAATGCATGTTATTGATCTTATTATGAGCTATTCTTTGTCTTTCTATTTTTATTTTACCTTTGTAATTTTTCGTCAAAATGTAAAACTCAATCTCTTACAGTCATTTGTGAGCTCTCATTCAGAAATGCCTCCATCCAATCAACAACAGATGAATACAACCAAGTGCTGATAATAATTGAGAATCTGTTTCACTAGAATGTATGTCATAATACTGAGAAAATGATCTGTAAATAAACTGCTTATTTCATTTCATTGTGACTTCAATTACATTTTATTTAATTTTATTTATAATTTATAATAACATAAATGTATAATTTTAACATCAATAAATTAATAACAAATGTAAATCAAAGTTATTTTTACCAAATCTCAAAATGAAAATGAAAAACAAATTATTTAAGATTTTGTCTATATATCTATTGATATGTAGACAAAATCTTATAGAATTTTAATATCAAGCGATTATCATTTATCTGACATAAAGACAATAAAACAATATATATATATATACATTTGTTTTAATTAGTTATTTTCTTCTTTGAATCAGGTAAGATTTGAAAACAGAAGAGTGTATTGGACAGATGAACAGCATGAAGAAATGAGTAGTATGCAGCATGTGTGTCGCCCAGAACTTAAACCACATGTCTATTCCAGTCCTTCATTGTGTGTTTCTGTGTGTATGTCTCCCATCTGCTGATCTATTTAGCAAGACCACCCCATCCCTCCTAAATTAGTCACACTGCCCCCCAGCCTCACACAAGCGCACACATGCACAATAAGGAGTGAACAACACCCCCTACAGCTGGGCCTTTTGTGCCGTGAGCACCCTCTCCATCTCTTCAGCCCAGGGGAGGTTTAACACCTGCCTGTAGAGGAGGGGTCAGGGCTGCGATTATGTTTTATGAAAATGGATCTGATAGTGACCAGTTGTATTTGCATTATGGTGTTTAGAAATCCTGCTCTCTCTCTCTGTCCCTCATAAAAACAAAAACAAAAAAAAAACACATGGCTTATATGCAAACATAATGAAAGATATTAATCAGTAGTATTATGAACTTTCAGTGTGTTTCAGCCTATCCAGACACCTCTGTGAAAACTACTTATTCCGATCGTTTCCTGTTTATCTTTGACATTTATTTCAGGCACAACAGAGAGATGCATTTGTTCAGGAGCGATATGGACAGTATGACCTCCGTGACCCCTTCATAGCGCTGCTGAGGGACCACGAGCTGTCGCAGGCTCAGGATGATGGAGGGCAGAGTCCCGTGTGTCTGAACCCGCTGGGCGTGTTGAAGCTAGTGATGGCCCACTGCACCAACATGAAGGAGAAAATGATGAAGCAGCTTGCCGCTGCCGAGAGGAGACATAGACGGGTGAGAGGCAGAGAGAGTCCTGAGCTACATACCTAGGCTGTATTTTTAGGACCCTATTGTGAAGGCTGTTCCAGTTTAACAACATGGTACTGCTAAATCATATGTTGGCATTAAAACTGTAGTGAGGAATGTGATTTATGTCACTTCAATCAGTCATTTTGTAGGTTACACAATTGTTAGGATTCTGGGTTTGAAGGTAGATGCCTATATAGACCGTAGGCTGTGTGCAGCCCTTCGGCATACCTGACGTGCACCTCCCCAAAAATGTAACAACGCGTCAATTCTACGCATACCGGAAGCGCTGTGATTGGTCTGCTAGAACCGCTCCCCGGGTTTCACATTCTCCCTCTGCATGTGTATTTGCGCGTCAACATGGACAATGATGCAGAAGTATAAATGAAAACCAACGCGCAGTCTAGAGGCTCCGCCTTAGGGCCGACGCAGAAGTATAAATCAGCCTTAACTTCCATTGCATGGACAGAAAAAAAAGACATTTCTCAAAAATGTTCTATGTTCCACAAAAGAAAGTGAGTCATACAGGTTTGGCAGTGTGAGTAAATAATGATAATTTTAACCCCCTCAGACCTGAATTATGTTTCAAGGTCAGAGTTTCATGTTTCAGAGTTTTGAGAAGATTGGAGAAGCTTAATTTCTCGCCCGAAAAAAAACAAAAACGAAAGGGGTACCACTGTCATTTTTTTTTTTTTTTTTTTTTTTTTTTTTTTTTTTTTTTTTTTTTT
>JAOTRC010000007.1:13667853-13682773 GCA_027497675.1 Cyprinella lutrensis | reverse complement strand
ATCAGAAAATCGGCTGAATGGATTCGAAAATGGTAAAACCCAACTGTTTAACTCTGGGGGAGTTGTAAAATGAGCCTATTTCCAAAAAAGTGGAGTGTCCATTTAAAATCAGTTGATAAATGTATTCTTTTACCATAAAACCTGCTGTGATGCTACTGAAAAAAAATGTTAGTAATGTTGTTACTTTAAATTATTTACTTCAGAAAAATATAAACACTGAACTCAACAGGTTATAAATATTTTGACTTTCACAGTTAGGCTACATTTGATCACACATTTTCATTTGCTGTTTGGTACATTAGTTAAACTAGTTCAACAATGTACTAAAACAAATTACAATGTTGTCAAAGCGAACACCGTTCCCACGGATCTGCAAATGCGACACAAATACTGTACTATGCATGCCAGACCAGTAGTTGGCGATGTCACTTAGTACAGAGAAACCCCACACCTATAGACTGAACACATAACACGCATGGGCATGACACCTCCGTTTTCACAAATTCACGGTCATAAAGGTATCTTGCACTCTTAAAGTCGTTTTCAAAAGCTTGCATTTTCAAACCCCCCAAAAACGGTTGTTAGGTAAATGAACGGCCAAAATGCATAAAAAGTTTTCCGTTTTTAGTTGAAAATGATGTTGAAAATGGCGTTCGAGGCGCATACAATACAGACTGACGACAATTCAACAGGGCGCAGCTCTTAAAGGGGCCACACCTTATTTCCACTCGTTACAGCTTCCATCTGAACAGGTACCGATATACAGGGGGAGGGGATAAGGCCATGGGATCACGCAGAGACATCTCTGCGTGAATGCTATTTACGACAGTAAAAGTACTCCACAGCGACTCAAGGGGTCACAGTTTGACAAAAACGGAAATCTTGCAAAGTGCTGCTTTAACATAGAAGCAGATGTTTTGGCATCTCTGTATTTTGCTTTTTATTTGTTCGAGTTCTCCTACCCTCGTTTTGTTGTTGATGTTTTTTTTTTTTAAATCTTCCCATACCTTAGGCTACATGTGTTGGTGTGAGGTGAACCCGCTCTGCGATAAGAATCTGCTCCCTCTGAGGGCCATTTCAAATCACTTATACCAAATCAATACTAATACCGGCTCCTTTGAACTATTTGATCATTTTTCAGGCCATGTATCTAGCAGTAATAAAGAGCTTCAATCATGCTGGATTTTACAGTAAAACACATGGTGAATTCTGTGGGTGATGGCCTCTGAATTTGATCTGATGTTTTGGGGGTTTTTTTGCACTCATTTGTGATATGTTAGAAAAAAAAAACTTAAGCTAAATTGTGAAATGCCCTACCACGAAGCTTTGTGTACAGCTGCATTGAATCACTGCAGAAATCATTTAGAGTATTTAGGCCTATTAGCTTTGAGAGCATCTATGCAATATGACTAAATAAACATCCAAAGATATAGGTTTCCAGATATAAAATGTTCAGTTTTAATGATAACTATATACAAACTTTTCATTTTTGGGTAAACTAACCATTTAATAATTCTGAGCCCTATTAGTTATGCTAATATGAGTATCAATGCAATCCACCTTACTCCACCCACCAACACAGACAGACAAGCAGTCACACATACACTTAAAAAGAGCTCTATCTTATGTAATGACATTTCTGTAATCTAGAAGCAAACCATTCCAGTAGTACACATATGTACTAAACACACACATGCACAAAGCACTCAATTTACACTGGTGAATCCATCATGCAGTGATATTCTCCATGGTGTGCAGAGTTATGCTGAGATATGTGGGTTGGCTGCTTTAAGCCTGTTGTTAATGGTCGATAGATCACAGTGTTGTAAACATTTTTTCTGCTCTGGATCCCACTGCTCTGTTCACACAGACGTTTACCATCTATTAGAGCAGAAAATAGTCGAGAGAGTAACATAGAAGAGGGATCAATCATTGCCACAGAGAGAGTCTGAACTATGCAGGAGAAGGATCACTGTCACTAAGAGAGGGATCAGCTAAAGTCACTGTCATATAGAGAAATCAGCTCAAATCACTGTCACTGAATGAAAAATTAAAAATAACAATGACATCAAACTATATATTTAGGAATTTTGCAGCCTTTATTATAAAAGATTTGATCTGTGCACATCATTATTATTATTTATTTCAATTCATGTCCCTTTGCAATCTTCACAGACTGTGAAAAGATGAAACTGAATGTCTCCGCTTCCTTTTACTTTAAAAAAAGAAGTCAAAATACACCCCGTTTCTACAGCATCAAATAGCTAAGTAAAGTTACTGAAAAAATTCAAACTTGAACATACGTCTACGTGATAATCAATACCTAAAATGACACAATTCCTCTTTGGAAAACAAATATTTGAAGTGTAATCAGATTGTTCTGTTTGGCTTCGATTACATGGTGAGGGTGGGGTTTATGACCTGTACTGCAGCCAACCACCAGGGGGCGATTGAAATGCTTTGGCTTCACTTTCAGATAATTTAACCAAAATAATTTCCCCTTCCTCTTCCAACAACATCTCTTCATCTCTGATGATGTGTTTACTGGTGAGAGGGTGGGACAACTGGTCTCTCACATGAGATCACAGCAATAGCGAACACACAGCGATCCAAATCCAATCAATTCCTCATGGACAAAATCAAGTCCCTCCCCACTTTTTTTCTTGCTCAATAAGCCATTTCCCTCGCATATACATCATGATAGGGAAAAGTAAAGTTTTTCCCCGGTTCACGCAAACTTAAAAGGGATAGTTCACTTTGAAATTAATTTTTGGTGTTTTAGCTTACCTCAAGGGCATCCAAGATGTAGGTGTCTTTGTTTCTGCAGTAGTTTCAATTTTGATATTTTTTAGGTCAAACCGTTCTTGTCTGTCAGTCATATAATGGAGGTCTAGGGTCTCAAAGAGAATGCTCAGAGAAGTCCAAATTAAACATGACTTAGTGACTCGTAAATGTAGGTACACATTGATGGCCTAAGACACGAAATGAGCGGTTTGTGTGAGAAAACGAACAGTATTTATATTGTTTTTTCCTCTTGTTACCACAGCCACAAAGCGCCCGCGCCCTCAGATCACTTGGACGTGGCTGTAGAAGAGGTAAGAATGATATAAATCCTATTCGTTTTCTCACACAAACCGCTTGTTTCGTGTTATCCTCATGTTGTTGAATGATGATTCTTCTTCACAACAGTTCAGAGAAGATTATTAATGTCTGGTTTCACTGCTGCTAAAAAACAATTATACAGCAATGGTTCACTCCTGACATGGATGTTAGAAAATTCTGGCTGCTGTCTTTTCATTATATTGCTTGTTTATAAATTGATGATGCATTATTCTGTGCTGCAATTGGCTGCTGAGGTATGTTCCTTTAAGTTACCCCTCCTTGTGTCCTTTGTGTGTTTTTTTTTCTTTTCTTTTTCTTTTCTTTTATTGGTATTCATGCTGTTATCCGACTTATTATTTCAAATAAAAAACAAATTACAAAAAAATAAATAGAGATTAGTTCAAAAAGAGAGATCAGCTGAGCTTAAATCACTGTCACTGAAAGAAGGGATCATCTCAAGTCACTCTCAAGGGATCAGCTCAAGTCATAGAAAAGGATTGGTTCAGATAGAAGGATGAGCTCAAAACAAATTGATTTATTATAAGATATTTTGAAGAATGATTGGAACCAAACAGTTGTGGGGCACCATTGACTTCCATAGTATTTTTTTTCTACTATGGGAGTCAATGGTGCTAAACAACTGTTTGGTTCCAATCGTTCTTCAAAATATCTTCCTTTGTGTTCAGCAGAAGAAAGAAACCCATAAAGGTTTACAACAACTTGAGGGTGCATAAATGATGACAGAATTTTTATTTTTGGGTGGAGTATCGCTTTAAATCATTGTCAATCAAATAAGAATCCGCTCAAGTCACTGTCACTGGTAGAGATCAGAATGCTGTTTTATTGACAAAGTTCTGGAGGTGCAGCACGGGAGGAGGCCCATAGCCGACTCACCTCACCTCTGTCCCATGTCAGTTTACAACCCCAACTCCTCCTCATGAATATGGAGGAGTATTCTGGATTCGGACCAAATTCCGATCTAGCAGCCCTCTCCTCAAACAGCATGCCAATATGCATCTACACTATATGATTATGTGAAATCATGATTGGCTATATTGAAAGAGGATCAGCTCAAGGACAGAGATTTGCTAAATCATTTATAGAGAGAGATTAGTTCAAATCAGCTCAATCAATTCAGTGAAAGGGGGATCAGCTCAAATCAGTCACTAAAGATGGATGGAAACTCAAATTACTGTCATGGATAGAGAGATCAGCTCTAATCACTGTATAATAGGACAGAGATTTGGTAAATCATTTATAGAGAGAGATTAGTTCAAATCACAGTCACTGAATAAGGAATTAGCCCAAGAAAAGAGTCCAGCTAAAGTCACAAGCACAGATCGAGAGAGATTAGATAAAAGAGAAAAATCACCTCAAATTATTATCAAGCTGCGTTCACATTGCCAGTGACACGCAGCAACAAAGCCACATGATCCCATTCATTTAAATGAAGAGCTGGCGATTTGCGACAACACAGGCAAATTACTGGCAACTGGCAACAGGATGTAGGCGTGTCCAGTGATGCCACAAAGTTGAGAGATACTTAACTTTATGCAAATGAAGAGCCACTTTTGGAGTGACAACCAACAGAAGTGAAGTCAGCGGAGTGTATAGTGTCAGTGGCAAGATGGAAAAGTTATTTTAGTGGTCAGCAGGTTTTCCATAATTTATTATGTCTATGGTACTTTCTTGAAAAAAAAATCCCTGTCAAATCAAATCACTGACACTGACATAGAGAACAGCTTGAATCGCTCCTCTGAAATGCAGATCATCTCAAGTCGCTGTCATCTAGAGAAGTTCAGAGATCAGCTCAAATCACTTCACTGAAAAGAGGATCAGCTTAAGGAGAGAGGGATCAGCTCAAAACAGAGCCACAGAAAAAAAAGATTGGATTAAATCCCTGTTTTGAAAATTGAGATCAGCTCAAGGACTGGGATCAGCTAAAATCGCTCAAATCCCTATCACTGAAAAAGGGATGAACTCACAGCTCACAATATAGAAAAAAATGCTTAAATCATTGTTACTCAAAAAAGGGGATCAGCTTAAATCAGTGTCACTGATAGAGATGAGCTCTAATCACTGAAATTGGGATCAGTTCAAGGAAAGATAAATAAGCTTAAAAGCTGATAAGCTCAGAGAAAGGGATCAGCTCATGTCACTGTGATGGATGAAAGTTTTAGTTATGCAAGAAAGAAATCAGCTCATCACAGACAGAGTTACACAGAAGAGGGACCAGACAGACCCCCTTTGATCTATCGTGAGTTTTTTAGGTATGTACAACACTGCTCTTAACCTTCTCATGACTCTCCTAGTTTTACTATCTACAATACACACTCACTCAAACACACATAGACACCATAACCTGCACATCACCACTTTGCATTCCTCAACAAACACTCTTTCCTCTCCTCTCATCTCCCACTCTCCCTCCCTCCTCCTTCCTGCTTTCTTTCCCAACACTAAGAGGAAGAATAGCTCGTAAACAGCGCTGTAAATAAAGGTAAAGCTTGTAAACAGAGATTATCAGTCCAAACAGTCTATAAAAATGGAGTCTTAAAGCATCAAAGCCAGAAAGAGATGAGAAGTTTTAACATCTTTTCAGAGGAAGAGACCCAAAACAGACACACACCATTCATTCAAGCTACTTACATTAAGACCACGAATTTAGACTATTTTATGCCTACGCACGCATTCTCAGATGCTATACAGCACACTTGGCCTCATCTGTCGTGCACACAGTAGTAGGAGAGCGGCATATATGGCTTGAGAATTCCTCCACAGGTGGAGATAAGGGTGTAACGATGGAGTGTTGGCCCGGCAGGGTGCACTCATCCTGGGGAGGGCAGGCAGCTGAAGAGGGGCTCTCCAGTCTGTCTGGGTCATAAGCAGGAACTGATAAGACCCTCAAGCATCCTCTTTACCACAGACGGACATACTCTTAACGTCTAACCACCCATATCACCCTTTATCACAGTGAGAGGCAGATAGGGGGTAGAGAATAAAAAAACTACAGCATAGTTGCCCCTACTGGTACTCATTTTTAACTGGTCAGGTTTTAAAAAATTTTAGACATGGTAAATGTAGAATTGACTATACAGCATAAATGTTCTATCAAGTGCATTTAATAGGAAATCTTTTATGATTCACAAAACTTGTGGCTACACTTTATTTTTTTTAAGGTTAAGACTGACATCTAGTGTTTAATATGACTAACACATCCCTAGTTACAGGTTCAAGGCAAAATAAAAATACATTTAGCAGTTAAAGCACTTACTTTTCAGAAACAGTTTTTACATAAGGTAAATGTTTTACATGTTATAATGTTTTACATGTTATATATCAGTCTAAAACTTATATGACCTGAAAGGCAGTAAGCACATATAGACACCATAGGGGAAAGATTATTGCCAACACATGTTTTTTTAAATGGCTATTATTGTCACAATCAACGTGTCTAGGTGTAGCTATACCGCGGGGTGTACAACATTTATTTGACATCTGACAGGAAACGGCCTATAGACGTATTTGCAGAACAAACACTCAAACTTAACACTTAACAAACACGTCTTCCTGATGATAATATCACATCAAATAGACTTGTGCTAGTACTCCTGTGGGTGGACGTTAGTCAAAAAACTCTTCTACTGAGGAAGTACAGGGATATGAGTCCAAACGGGCATTCGATGTAGGCTACTTCTGTTAAATAAAATATCTCGCTTGGCACTAAACTTTGAGCTTTATAATTTTACAGATATTATTTACTCTAACAACAACAACAATACACTAAAGTTTGAAACATGGGATCACAAAGAAAGGGAGTAAGGGACCTTTAACAGAATGAGATGAGATTAACACTTTAATCAGTAGGTGGCAGCAGAGGAGCATTTGCTTTACTATTTCCACTTTCTAAATAGGCTATAACTTAGTAGAAAAAATGATTGACCCATGGAACAATTTGGATTGACTCTTTCCTTTATGCCAAACAAAACTATTTCAAAACTATTTTGTGGCGTGACCACAGTTACCAACTGCCACCGGAGCAAAATTGCTGGGGTATAAATAGACCTACATATTCCCAATTTGTGTTCGCTGCACTAGTTTTTAAAATAAAACTTATATTTTACCTGAGTTAAGTCTCCGAATGGGATGCAAGAACATATTTGTGGGCAACACGCAAAAAACAAACAAACAAACAAACAAAAAAACAGTAGCACCTTGAGGAGTCGGATCACGATCCAAGGGGTGGAGATGGGTAGGATTAGGGTTGGGTTTAGGGATTAGGGGTGGGTTTAAGGATCCAGGGGGCGGAGTTGGTTAAGTTTAGGTGTAGGCTATGTAAGGTGGGAGGAGTTGGACCTGGATCTGACTCCTCCCCATGGATTTCATATTCCGCAGGACCATCTCAAAAACTACGGGGTAAGTCACCAGCCCTCCTGAATTCTTGTCTGTTAAAAACAAATGGGTCGGTTCTAGTGTTTTTCAGTTACCGGCTTGAAACACCGTATACTAGGCCTATTTTGCGTAGGCTAATTGCCTGAATTCCTTTTAAAGGAAAATGGACAATATAAATGAAACAGCCTACACCCATCAGAAAGAAACGAACACCTTTAAGAATTGGTGTATTTGACCATCTGACCACCAGAGAGCGCACCAAGCGCCTGTATGGAGTTTCATAAAATAATGTGCCTTTTTACTTCTGTAATTTATCCTACTAGCGCTCCGGACATTTCCTGAAAGGTCTCTCTTTAACAGAAGTAAACGAAGTGTAGCCTATATGTTACGTTTTCATTGTTGAAGATCAAACCTACCATAGATCTTGAGTTTCGTTTCCTCCTTTCCTTACTTCCGCTGATACAGCTGCGCTTTCATTTTTAAAGCCACTGTGAATCATAACTGACTCTTACTGTAGGCTACATTACCACAGAGCTCACGATACCAACCAACGGCAAGAAGCATGGTACAGAAAAAGCTTTCTAAAGCTGATTTGCGTGCAGTTGGATTTGACTTTATAGAGTGGCTGGAGGAAAGCAACAGGAGAGCCATTACTGATAGAACCACGCTCAAAACAGCTTACAATGAAGAGTTCCGAGACAGGTAATCATTATTTATTTGTATTTATTGCTTGTATTAGCCTACGTATTCTTCTTACGTAGGCTACACTGAAATGATCGATATTTGCATTATAGCCTAGATTCAAACATTTAAAGGGGAAGTGGATATATAGTGAAAAGAAAAAAAAAACATAGACAACTTTTTTCTTTCTTCCGAAGTTAAATTAACATTACACTTTTAAATTCTTGTTTTATTTATGTAAAATCAAAGTTTCAACCTGCAATGATCACTTTGAATTTTCTGATAGCCTAGCCCTACTGAAAATTGAGTTAAAACCGTGAAAATGAAATGACCGAAATTAGTGATAAATAAGATGAGTGGACAGAATTAATGATATTTTGAGGCAATTATGAAAACACACAAAGCCTACATATTTATTTATTTAATGCATTTTTATCCACAGGGATGGAGTCAGAGACCCAAACTTCTCTTCTGTTCTCTATGCAATGCGAACGTGCAAAAAAGCGCGCGTCACCAGAACAGATGTTTACTTTAGCCGAAATGTAAGAAACCTCTTTTTTATTAACCACTGCCTGACAGTTTGTAATTCTATCGTTGATGTCCATTAATAGTGATTTAGTGGTCAATGACAGTATTGTAGTGCTGTTCAGTAGCTAAATTGTGTGTGTTTTTATTATTTTTTATTTTATTTTCATAGCTACACAACTATGTTTACTCTTTAAAGAAGATCTTCTCATGATATCATGTTGTAGCCTAATGCTAAGATAAGTTGGGTTTGGAAAGCATAACAGATGTGTCTGAATTTGAAGCCGGGAATAGTTTCATTTTCATCAAACTGCAACCTTTGATTCAATATTATCTCGCCAGCTGATGGTACACTCCTTCAGATACATAGTACACTGAGTCATCTATAAACCTTTGCAGTTTTTACATTAGGGGTGATTATTGTTTTGATATTGTATTGAAAGATGATCCCAGTAAAATACCAGAAAATCAGTTCTGGCAAATTTATGATATGAGATGTTGTAATAATACCATGTAAATTACCAATATGAGGCTATTGGTGCACAAATTATAGGATAATGAGGGCTCTATACTTTCAGCAGATGTTTTTGAACTCTATTCAGTTTCTTGCTTTGTCTGGTTGGTGATTTATTTATTTATTTTGATGCCATAGCTTATTTTAAAACACATTTTTAGCTAGCCTACCTATAATTATACCTGTATTTTTATTTGCCACTTACTATACAATATGTGCTATTTTTATGTATATTATTATGCCATACTTTCATAAAACAGCGTAATTTCAGTGTCTTGTGTCAATTCAACTGTCATAGGATGTGCTAGCACTGCAATTTATTACTCAAGATTTAAAGATTTAATCAAGACAGCACATCCTGGGCATAAACCTCTCTGCTGAATGTTAATAATAAAGTGAGAAAACCACAACAATCTCCTCTCCACCATTTCATACAAGGTCAACGATGCCTCGTGAGAAATAATCATGCTAACTGTCTTTGAGGAATCTTTGGAAAGGGACACAGTGAAAGAGAAATACACAACATGCACTCTGTTGTGTTTTATGGGGACTTTACATAGAAATTTTATACAATCTCTATATTCTATCCCCATCACAGAAAACTTTCTGCATTTTAAATTTTTCAAGCTGTTTTCCTCATCTTATCTTTCCCCATAATGTAGGATTTACACACACTTAAAACCAACTAGCACAAGTTATTGTTTTTAATAATAAAAGATACAATATCTGCTATGTTAACTTCTTTGATCTCAAGGTAGAATAATTAGTCATGAAACTGGCCATGGCTAACATGAAACCGTGATCATTGGCTTACTTAATCTGGGGAATTTATAACCCTGCAATTAAATGTGATCAGATAGTGCTGTCATAAAAGGATAGCCTGCTAGTGTGGGGCAATTGTGAGACAAGTACAGTAAGTTGATGCAGTCACATGCATTTGCTGGATAATTTTACATTTGTGATTTTTTATTTTATTTTAATATTTAATGATAGCCATTTCTAGCTAATATAATCAATTAAGCTTAGTTTTAGCTTACCTCAAGGGCATCCAAGATGTAGGTGTCTTTGTTTCCGCAGCATTTTTTTGTGTCAAACCGTTGTTGTATGTCAGTCATATATAATGCAGGTCTAATGGGGATCTCCTAAAAGAGCATGCACAGAGAAGTCAAAATTAAACATGATTTAATGACTCGTAAGTACACACTGGTGGCCTTAGACTGGTGGCCTTAAACTAGCCGTTTGTGTGAGAAAACACACAGTATTTATATACTTTTTACCTATTGTTAACAGCCGCCGAACCGAACTGAACCGTGTCCAAAGTTACGCCGGAAATGATCTCTCGCGTCGCGCGTCTGTCAGTGGCACGCATTGTTTACACGGAGATTTCGTAAGTTTTTCCTTTTCACTAAACATATTTTGATATATCGAAATCGTCTTCCATTGCGACTTCGCGTATATCTAAATATGTTTACTGAAAGGTAAAACTTTCATCTTGAACATGTTCAAGTCACATAAATGTATTTATATAGGCATATCAGTATTTAATAATATTTAATAAGGTTATTTTCAATTTTAATTTGACTTTTTAGTTATTTTGATATGCTTTTGTCATTTTTATTATTTTTGATATTGCCATTTCCATTTAATTTTAATTTGTTTTTATTTCAGTTTTAGTTTAATTTTAGAACTTCAGCTTCAACTTATTTATTTCTTTTTAGTTACCAAAGCAACTTGTATAATGTTTTTCAAGATTAAGTTAACACAGCCTATTTCATTTAAATGTTTTTATTTATTTTTTTAATTTCAATTACAGAAACTCATCGAAAATCTAAATACTGGACCTGCAAAATTTTTTTTTTTTTTTTTAAAATACTGTTATTGTTATATCATAACTGTTGAGCCCTGTTACAATGTAATTTGTTACTGAGAATGACCAAAGACTGACAACCGTATTGTGGCATTTCTAGGTCCGAACGAGGCCACATGATCAATGGGCCAGACCACATCACAGACAGTCAATCCAAGCTAATCCCCCTATTTTGAGTAATGGAAGCTCACCGCCATCCGCTAGTGTGCAGGGTCTTGACCCATCATCAGTGCCAGGGCCAGAGAGTGGAGTCAGAGGCAGGAGAAAACTGGCAAAAGACATCCTACGCCGACTGAACAGTACAGAGAGGTGAACTGGCCTCTTTGAGCAGTGGATAGAAATCAACCTCTGAAAATACATCAAAATATCAAAACAGTGTTGCTGCTCTTTCCTCCCCAGGTCCCATTTTATAGCTGATAAGAATGGGGTGCGGGTGTCCTCAGATTTGCAAATAGAGGATGGCAAGATCCAGATCTCTGTGGAACGGGAAGAAGTTTATGAGCTGAAGCTGTTTGTGGAGAACACGGGTCAAGAGGCTGTGTATTTCACTTACTACACTGCTCTTCACTGGCAGCTGTGTTTCACTCTGGAAGACAGCAAAAAAGTCACACGCAACAATGCACTCCGCCTGGAACCACGTGAGTGCAACCAAACTGTACAGCAAAACGAGAAATGGGTGTTGGTGTTTTTTGGGGGGTACATTTGGTACTGTAGCTTGCTAGTGATTTTTGTAGTGACTTTTCCTGCTTCCGAATATGCCTACTTCCATTTTATATAGTAGGCAAAAAACAGTATGTGAGCTGAGCAGTATGTCACTATTCATAAAACAGTATGCGGAAAGTACCTTGATGGCTGGCGAGATTCCGAAATGCGTATCTAATGTGCACTTTACTGTCCCTTGAGGCCACGGAAGAGGATTTGTGGATGGAAGTGAAGCAACTAAACTGGCGCCATAGGTCACATGACAGTCAAGTCGCATGGTGGATGTAGTACATCCAGATTAACATTCATACTACACACTTTCTTGCTATATAGAATGTATTTTTGTCAATGGTCCATATGTAGTGTCTACTATACTATACACATACAGTATGTGATTTAATTTCAGACAGTGTTTAATTTGATATATTAGAAATGTATGAAAAATTTGTTTGGTGCAGCGGTTGCCACATGTGCCTATGATGGGTTGGGATGTGGTGTGTTAAGGAGGTTTGAACAGATTTGAACTCATACTGTTTCTCTCTCTCTCACTCTCAATTTTAAAGGTGAAAAGTATGAGGTGACCTTGAAATACCAATCAGATGGTATGGGAGTTCATTCAGCCATTCTGGCATTTGAGTTTAAGGCAAATACCCAGGTCACCACCCGTCCTTTCCACATTGTGCGCTTCATTGAGGCAGAGTACAGGTCTGAGTTTACAGCACTACTGGGTCCTACAGCACCATTTAGACATCAGAAGCTTGAGACCTATGAGCCAATGAGGTGCAATATAGATGAGGGCTTTCCACCTGAAAGGTGAGAGAAAAATCCCTCTTTTTAGAAATTATTTACATTTCTGTTTTCCCCTATGTTTATTTGTACCAAAATCAATCACTTGCATGTTTTTTTTCTTCTCTTTTGCAGTCCTACCCAAAGCTTTTTGAAATTTGTGCTGCCACTGGAGTCTTACTATCTTCCTTCTTACATCTCCGACTTAGTTGAGATCCTGAAAGTTAACCGTTCTTTCCTGGGTCTCAGAACACAACTCCAGGAACAAAAGTTAGTGGTCTTAAGCTCCAATTGTGCTTACAGTTGATCTGAGACCTGTTACTTTTCCCTGAATGGTACTGAAAATCTCCCTGCATGTGCATGTATAGTAAAAGCCATTGTGACTGTTTTCTCTGTACTTTTGGTGGTTTGTAGGTCAGTACTTGAAAATGATCTGGATTTTCTGAACTACGATAAACGCTTTGATTTACTTTTGTACCTGGAGGAGGATCAGATGCGCCTGGACATTAAGAGATATAACAAAGAAGATGTGTCCATGGTGAAGGACCGTGAGAACAAACGACTGCTGGTCTTAGAGGTGAGTGGCAGCTCTCTGCCGTGCGTGCGCTATGTATGTTATGCCCAGAGTTGATTCCGGGAGATTTTAACTAATTTGCCAACATCAGGGAGACGCTATCAATATGCGGGAGACTCCCAGGCCACAGATAATTTGAGGAAGTGGTGTGGGAAGTGACACATGCCGTAAAGCAGGCAAATTTTGTAGTTCTCTTTGCGCTCCGGTTACTACACGAAACCCGAAGTTACATAGTGCGAGTAAAAGCGATACAGACCATGTCAGGCTATGACAGACGTGTCATTTAACCTATTGTAAGTCGATGTACCATCACAAGGTGCTTGGAAATATATTATGAAGATTGAAAAACTACATAGTGTTACTTTAACTTCACAAACTTTTGAAAATGTAGCATTTAGTTGATCCTGATTTGCGAATACAATGGCTTTCTTCTTCCTTGGGGGGGGGGGGGGGGTTTGGCGTCACAATGGCTTTGTTTCCAGGCGGACTGTTAAAGAATGTCTAACACACGTCTCCCAGAAATAGTTTTGAATCAAACCAGTCATAATATGACTTCAAAACTCCTGTAGTGTTTCCCATTTTATGTGCTTTAACCATCAGACTAGTGTTGGGCACATACAGAGCACATGGGCATGGCTCTTCATCCAAAATTGAAAATTCTGTCCCTTATTTACTCAATTGTATCTACTCAAAATATTATGTTTTTCGCTGCTAGTTTTCAACTCCACTGATATCGAATATTGAATGGACTACAAAGAAATAAATATAATTAACAGCAAATGGTTTTGGAACAACATGATTCATTGTCATATTGGAGTGAACTGCCCCTTTAAGTAGCATGTACGTTTCTATTTGTTAGAAAGTGATGTCGTTTTGAGGTCTGTTTGTGTATCTCTTGTGTTAAAGCTCCCTGGTGTATCAGAGAACAGGCCATCAGTCCTGAGGGGAGATCACCTGCTTCTCACCAAGAGTGAGGAGGTGAATTTCTCAACTGTCACCAAATACAAGGGCTACGTCCACAGAGTGGAACTAGATCAAGTCAAACTGGGCTTCTCCAGAAGGTATGAAGTATGAGGAGTTTATATAAGCCTTTAAGCTAAAGAGCATTTTAAAGGGTCACACTTAAAAATTCCAACACTCAAGGCTTTGTTTTTCCCAAATTAACCTCAAAATGAGAAAGATGCATCATCATATTCTGCCCATGTCTTGTAAACTATATAAAACAGAGCATTCAAAACTAACCAACCTATATACATTTAGCGTAACAAAACTCATTTTTTGAATAGTAAAATTTATGTTTTTTACTTTTGTTCAGCAAGGTTTTATAAAATTGATCCCAGTTAAGCCATTTCGAATGTTACAAAAGATTTCTATTTTAGAGATATGCTGTTGTTTTGAACTTTCTATTCATAAAAGAAACCTAAAAAAAGTGTTTTTCAACAGTTTCCAACAAAAAACATTAAGCCACACAATTGGTTTCAACATTGATAATAAGAAGAAATGTCTACCGAGCAGCAAATCAGAATATTAGCATGTTCACTTGGTCTAATTGTATATATATGTTTACAGACCAGTTTATAACCACTTAAACTTTGTGTGTGTTTCATGTGTAAAGGCTGCTTGACGATTTCATAGATAATATGAAATTCCGTGTGGAGTTCACGGTGAATCGTCTTCCATTGAAACTGCAACACAGAGCGGTACACATGGCGGTCCAGCACAACCTCAGAGATGTGCTGTTCCCCGTGGGCTCAAGGAATGTGACCCCTGTGTCTCC
>JAOTRC010000007.1:13626476-13640914 GCA_027497675.1 Cyprinella lutrensis | reverse complement strand
TTTATGTAGTGTTAAAAAACTGAAACAGGAAGTGCTTCTGGGCCAGTGTTGTTTACATCTTTTGAAATGGTCTATAAGAAAAGATTAGAAGATGAATAGATATATAGAGATAGATAGGTATTAAAGCATATGCTAAGATATATCTGTAAGAACAATATTACAACATAATATTGTTCCCAATCAAAAAAACAAAACAAAACTTTTTCTAGAGACTGGTTAGCCAACGGATTTAGCTAATAGCTACATGTTGTTTTTATTCCAGCTGGTAATTGTAATTATGCTGAGAAGTTAGAGCCAATTAGCCATTTTAAATATCATAGAAATGCAATGAAATTTAAAGATTGAGACTGAATGATACGAGAGACGTGAAAGTAGCAGCGATACGTTGCCATTGACTGCGTGTGGTGAAATGTCCAGTTTCGCAGTATTTGTAAACAAACATTTAACAAACAAAAAGTATTCCAAAGAGCCACAAAATGTCCAAAAAATTATTATAAAAATTGAGTGGGTGAACCCCTGTTTGAGAAACACAACATAGAATCTTAAGGTCCATGATCTAGGCCTATCCTGCATTTATGCAGAATCAAGAGGCCAAAATGCTGATCAAGACCCAAACGCAACCCCTAAATGAACATCACACTGGAATGGAAAAAGTACATTTTGTTTAAGGCCTTATTTGGGAGATGTTCTTGTATCCACACAAAATGAGAGCATGAAGAGTATGGAAAAAATACAGTAAGAAAGACCTTCCTGTCCCACCCCTTTCCTCTTTCCCACAATTTGGAGGAAAAAAAAAATAAGAACACGATGGCCCAAAAATGTCACAGCCAAACAACATACACTCACAGACACACATTTTCTTTAAATAGTGCCAATCTAACCAGTTGTCCACATTTAAGCACACACACACATACAGTAGCCCAGTTAACGCAGACACACTCCAACAGAAGATTTTGGGCTTGTGTGCATGATTCATGTGTGTGAGAAAGTAGGTTGTAGGCTATGTAGAAATTTAGACTATACACACATTTTCCAACACATCAGCAGGCAAGAAAGTACAAAGCAAAAATTATAGTAATATCGCAGCAATAGTCTACTGTTATTTTGGACACTTGCCATGGTAAAACTATGCTTTTTTTAGACCAATTGCTATAGTACAAGCTACAACATTGTTTTGGACAAGTATTATGGTAATTTTGGACATTATTGGGTAAACACCTTATTTGGACCATGGTATTCATTGAACCTTATTGAACATACATATAACAATACATGCTACAATGGAATAAATCAAAATACCATCTTAACTACCACTGAAAACATTTTTTAAATTAAATTATTTGTGTCTCGCAAAAAGCATTAAATTGAATGAAATTTCAAATAAATGCTGAATTTTCTATTAAATCAAAGAAACTGACAAAAGTATCAGTTTCCACAAAATATTAAGTAGGCTACAGCAACTGTTTCAGTGTTGATTAGAGTACATTTTTTCTTGAGCACCAAATCAGCATTAGAATGATTTCTATATTTAAATAATATTAAAATAGAAAGCAATTTGTACTAATAAATTGTAATAACTAAGTAATAGTGTTTCTACTGTATTTTTGATCAAATAAATCCAACTTTCAGACATGTTTAAAAAAAAAAAAAAGAACAACTTGCAAACCCCAAACTCTGGAACATTTGTGAGTGTACCTTAAAAATACTAGTGTACCTTTAATGAATGACTCATCATTTGATGACTGTAGTTTCGAACTAGTTAGGACTGCGGTTTCATAATCAGACATTTTGATTAGAAGTTGTCAGTTTATCCTGAAACAGACACCCACACATTGAACTTGAAAAATCACAGCGGACAAGTTCTGAGAGAGAGAAAAGAACCGAAGCAGGTCAGTGCTATTCTTAAACGTGCCTCCCTGTAGAGAGAAAGGTGTTCTTGGTGACAGCAGCCTATATTTTCACATGCACAGACATTAATCTCTGTTGCCTTTATCTTAAGCCCTTCAAACACACATTCCCGAACACCACTGGCTTTTTAAAACAGTTGAGATGAACTCGAAAATTTACAAAGCTGACTTATCAATTCACTGAAAATGAAATAATGAGGAAATTCATTTTTCTTTAGTAAAGATGAGACAATCTGTGATATGTCACTGGGAAAGTCCCACATGCTTGCTTGGGGAATGCTGTCATGTCTCTGAAGGCACAATGTGGAAACATTTCCTCGTCCTCTGGTGGCAAGAAGAGAACGAGCTCACTTCCTGTTCTGACAACTCCCTTCCTGTTCACATGCACACTCCTAAAAACATTGTATCTGGTGAAATTAAAAAAAAAAATCCCACAGCTGCTTAAATGACTGTCAAACCGCAGTAGTGTTATTTTTTAGTAATATTAATTTAGAATATATTTTATAGTTTTATATATATATATATATATATTAAATTTGGTTATGTGCATTGTTATTTCGCTTTAATTTATTTTAGTCATTTTTTTACCTTAAACTTAATTGAGTAGAGTAGACAAGACAAGTAAACATTCAATTAAGCATTGTTTCCTTAACGGGATAGTTCACCCAAAAACGATTCAATAGAACCAGGGTATTCAAAGTGAATGAGATTTAAATTGGATTCAGGAGGTGGTTTAGAATTTCTGCTTCAAATATTTCCATAAGGGATCATAGGAAAATTGAGTCAAGTCCATCAGGGCAGCCTTTTCACTCCAAATCCACCATAGAATTGACACACACACAGACCAAACGGGGCCCAGGAGAGGGTTTTAAGGGTGCGCAGTGGACGAGTGTGGACACTTTAAATGCTTTCGATTGACCTTGAGCCACAGCAGCTGTGGACTGATGGGCCAGTATATTGGCTGGATTGCATATTGAACATTCATGATGAATAATTTGACAATTTCGCTGGTGATATCAAATTAAGCAACACGCAACGTGACCGACGCAACCATCTTAATGTGCTTTTAATTTTGGCCATTAAGCTTCCTAAAGACCATGTGTCAATAAACTAGTTTCCAGTTCCCTCTTGGTCTCACACGAATGCGAGTATCATTTTAAATGGAAGTTTGACACTGAATCATTTTCATCCATCCATCCATCCATCCATCCATCCATCATGCTGATTTGCTGCTCAAGTTGTGCTATTTAATATTTAATATTTATGGAAACTGGGATGCTTTTTGTCAGGATTCTTTGATGAAAAGAAAGTTAAAAAGACTTTATTTGAGGCAGCAATCTTTGGTAACATTATAAGTAGCCTTTTTACTGTCACTTGTATGCATGTATGTGTATGTATGAATGGAAAGAAAAAGTCCATACTGACCTGGTAGTATGTATAAAGTATGTATTGTGGGAAAACATGCCTCAATTATTTTTAACTTTATTTTCCTTGCCTTAAACAATAACGTCTATTTTTTTCATTGTTAAAAGGCTATATCGCCCAGTGTGAGGGTGCGTGAAGCGTCTGCACTGTAAAGTCTGTGCTCATCTATCAGACTGCCTGTTCAATGAATTGCTCCACAAAGACCTCAGAAAGGTAGGGTACATAAAAAATGAAAATGTTCTGAGTGATGTCCACTGGCCTGGTTCCTGCGAGTCTCCAGGAAGTAACAGATGATGTGCGCACCGGTGAGATTGTGTCTGGTGGACGAGGTGAATATATGATGCCTGCAGTGGGAGCCGCAGCACAGAGCTCTGTGAAACGTGTCTGAACCTCACAGGCAAGCTGTAAAATCACGCATTCCCTCTCTACCTGAAGCTCAAACCAACTGTTTGTACAATGACCCTATTTACGAGGGACGAGCAAAATTACCTAACCTAGTTGGGATAAGCAATCTGCAAACCTCCATGTTACTATAGTGGCCAAAAGAAATCACAATAACGATATTATTGATATAAATATAGACTAATATTGAATAATATTAATAATGCCAACAGTCAAATATTTTTGTTTGATTGTGTTTTTTGATTTTCAGAGAAATTAATGCTTATAAAAAAGAAAAAAAATAATGTACACAGGTGGAGGGAGAGTTTTACCATAATTAATCACAAAAAGGAAAAAGTTGGCACACCACAGCTCTATAAATAATATAGAACATGCCATAAATCATTTCTATTCTATTTTTGCCAACTTTTGTGCACTTTTGCTGTTACCATGTGTACAAAAGCATTTTGACCGGCCGTTCCTGTAGTCAGGGGTGTCCAACACCTTATTTAAAAAAAAATAATAATAATATTAACAAAATAAACAAAAGAAAAAAACTCCCACAATAGCGAGCTGACTTAACTGTTTTTCGGTAGCGTTTCGGTAGATCCTTCACTGTGAAATGATTTTGTGTGGCAGTAGCATCATCGCAGCCTTCTTTTTGCCATTTTATGATGGGTGGTAACCAGTTTTAAAGAGCAATACTGCCACCTAATATGTTGGACTGTCAACCAGAGTTACTGGAATTAAATTTGTGATATTATAATATGTCCAGTAATAATGTGATATAAATTTAAAATAATTTAATAAATTGTATCATGATTATCATCAATACCAGTATTGTGACACAACACCCCTAGTCCTGTATAGTTTAAGCTCGTTCACACCAATAATAATAACTAAAGTAGAGAAGGACCAAAATATATACATTTCAAGATTTAAATAAAGTTCTATTACTGAGCGAACTACACACACACACACAAAGTAATGTTGAGAATTGGGTTTTTACATGATTACACCTTTAATACTAGATGTATTAGGCTCGAAAACGAACCATGATGACCAATATTGAATGATTATTTTCAGCAGGAATCTCACTGCGCTCGCTGTATGCGTCTGTATGAACAGGTAAAGATGATGAATCTCCATCTCCAGGAAATCTGACCGGAGCTTCAATATACTTAAACCCACTGGAGCACATTAGAAATATTTAATGGGGTATAAGTATTCATTTAATAAGGTGAAGCGCTGCCATCAATTCAAAGCTAATCTCACAATTAATGACCCGCAGAGATCATCAGGGGGTTTGTAAGGTCTTTAAGACTGAGACACCTCACAGAAACGCACACATTCTATTCCCACTGGATCGGGAGACAGTTTAGTATCAGAAACATGTAGGCAAATCTGAAATGAACCAAAAGGGCTTTGTGTTGTGCTGATGTGTGTCTTCAATATTCCTGAGAGGGGGTCAACCTAGGGGTGTGCGGTATGATGATATCAGATCATATCAGTTGCACCTGTTAAGCTTCACCAGAAGAATGCACTGATAAAATGCAACACATACTCTGTAATTCATTTCTGAGCTCAATTCAAGTAATTAACAATTAAAAAACTCTAAAAACTCTTCAACAGAACATTAGGCTGATGCAACAGAGCCTTTAAAAATTAAAGAAATGAAAAATTCTCATAGACCTTGCAAAGACAGGTTTCTCTGTCTGCGATTGTTGGATGAACTACCCAGAATGGACGCAGATGGCAAAACAAGGAGTAGGAAAGACTGGAATGAGGATGGTCAATGAGAAATTTCCTGTTGAGGTTTTTCAAGGTGTCATTTAAAAGCCTCTTCTGTTTTTTCTTCTTCCCTTTCGTGATTGAGCTTTGCCTGCTGTCATATGGCCGTTTTCATCCCTTGTCAAAAAATCGTTTTCTAGCAATCTATAGCACAGGCTTCTGTACTTAATTTTTCCTACAACACCAGCTATTCTTCTCCTTTTTTCTGGACAGGTGCAGTGTTTTAGTTATTTTATGCTGCAAGTCAAACTTTTTCAGGATTCTTTCTGTTCCAAGCCCTGACATTTAAAGGCACTGTTGCATCAGCCTACTGTTCTGTTGAAGAGTTTTTAGAGTTTTTTTTCAATTGTTAATTACTTGAATTGAGCTCAGAAATGAATTACTAAGAGTATGTGTTGCATTTTATCAGTGCATTCTGAATACATGAAGAAACTTCAAAAGGATTTTTTTGGTAGTATATAATTACTATTACTATGAGCAATCCCATTTCTGTCAAATACTGATTAGTTAGTGTAGACTTGGAGGCATTCTGAATGCATAATTGAGGAGATCAGTTCACTAAATTCACGAAGTTCATTCCATAAGAATTAGCTTATTTTATTGATTGATTGAATATTGATTGTGCTTTTGTTGGGACATTTTAAAGCTCCTTCCTGATCACTCTATATTCAATTTCCCATGAATTTATGTGTGTAGTGTTTGATCTTTTCAGATTGATGATGATTTTACATCACAGGTCTTTGTGAATTGAAAGTTTTGTTAGTGTGCATTTCGATGAATTCTCTGTGGAATTATGTGCTTTTTTGTAGTTTAATAATTCTACATTTAAGAGGTTTTCACCGAAAGCAACTTTGCTAATTCAATTCTGTCACATGAATAAAATGTTGTCCGTGTTTAACGTTGTCCAATCAACTAGTTTACTTGTGTCAACCGTGTGATTTTCATTGTCACAAAGGTTACACTTCGATTTTTAAAGTTAAAATAGCCAATATTGATGTGACATTTTTAAGCATTCTACTATATTTGCATAGGTTGGAATTTACTATGACATATTTTTTAATTATCCAAAATAAATTTAATGGAGATTTATGATGAAAAACATCCTTGTCCATAAGGACAGTTATAAATGCATTGCATGTTCATTTTTAAAAAAAAGGTTAATTATGAAAATCATTTTAACTAACAATTATATGTGTGGCAGAAATGGACCCAAGATCCTACTAAATTGCATTTAATTAAAAAGTGCAAGACTGAATTGAATGGTTTGTGTAACACCCTGTTTGTCCGTAAAAGTTGACAAACTCTAAAGTATAAAAATATAAAAACAGTTAATATTTAAGCTCTGCAGATAACAGATATATAACACTGAATTAATAAACTATATTAAGACACTTAATGCTCCACTGAGAAAGGACAGTGCTCTTGTGCTTTTTTGCTGACATGAAATGTACCCTAAATTAGAGAATGACCCAACTACATCGTCACTGCAGCTGCAGATGCGCAAGAGTATTCACACTGGAAGCGTTTGTTCAGTGTCATAGCAATGAGCAATTCTTTACAAAACAACTATACATTTGTTTTTCTTTTAGAAGTTGGTCATTTATAACAGTCTTGAAAGTTTGTAATGAGGAGGTTTACAATATTTGCATATAAATGTTAAAACAAAACTCAGAAGATGGCTCCAATCCATTATTTCAGTCATACTTTCAATATGTTAACAAGAATGCATCTCCGCAGATAAAAAAACAAAACAAAACACACAGTTGATTTGGGTTGTGCTTGCCTATGTAGCTATCTGTGTGTAACATTTGGCATTTCGAATATCGGCTAAAATCCAATATCGTGCATCCCTACAAGCCCTGTCTAAAGTGAGTGTAAACAGTCGGGCCAAAAAATCGGATCTGATCAAAAGATCGGATCTGTGCATTAAGACTTGCAGTGTAAATGCAGCCATAGACTCTGGTAATTCTCACATGCTTTAGCTCTCTCTCTCTCTAATAACTGCATTAATCTGCTATCAGTGCTCAAGCCTCCGAAAATAACGATTAACCGTAAAACGGTGTACAGTAAAGCAGTAATTTACTGTACACTGGGAACCGTAGTCCAGCTGTACACACATCTGTATCACTTAGAGAGCAATAGTCAGGTAGTAAATAGGGGAATAGATTTTTAAACCTTTCACCTTTAGTAAGACCTACTTTAAGCTACAAAGTTGTAGATGTAGTTGTCAATAGTGTGCATTTGTTGAAGCCATCAGCCTGCATGATTTCAACTAACTTTTTAAATAACTGTGTTTAACATTGGAATTCTTGGTGAAAAACTGTATCTCCATAAATATGTGTAGTGATGTCTCATCACCAGTGTGAGATGACACAATGTGTTTGTGTGAAAGCCAAAAGACAACTTGCTTAAACACAATCCCAGTGCCACTTGCTGCAGATTGTAAGATTGCTACAGCAACACTTATACAGGATTCATTGACCCCAAGGGTGACAGGCAGCCAATCAAAAGCAAATGCCAGACACAAGAACATAACAGCCTCATAGACCCTTAGATCAGATTCTCCACATGGAAGAACAGAGACGAGCACAGAAGATTAAACTCTAATTTAAAGGCCTCACTGGTGTTTGGCTTCCTTATCACACTGAGAAATGAAACTCTTCCAGTGTATCACACACATCAAAGTGGAAAATCTGAAACAAATATAGCACAACTTTAATTAAAGTTCTTACGCTTAAAATTTAGGACTATAGAAACAATGATTTTACACTGTAAATAAAGACTGAGCATTTCTAAGTGGTGATGATGAGTGCCTCTGATTTCAACTTTCAGTCAGGAATGAAGCAACGAACGAATGAAAGAAGGAAGGAAAGAGTCACCCTAGCAAAATGAAAATGTACAGATTTTTCTAAGCTAAGGAAAGAAGAAGCAGAAGAGTCTGACCTACTTGAATGTTTGTTCATGTTCCTAGAGAGGGTGATATGGGGAGGAGAAAAAAGAGGGTGTCCTAATTAAAAACTGTCCTCTCTTCCTCCTCATATTTTTTGTCCCTCTTTCTCACACGATGAGGTTGTCATCGAAGACTAAATGAACTGCAGCCCAGAGGGCTCACACTAACCTGAAAACAGCTTCCCATGCACAACCACTCAAATTCAATGACATAGCACACAACAAACTGATCTCTGAACAGTCAGAAAGTGAGCAAAAAGGTATGGAGGCTGCTAGTTTGGACATGTTCGCTCTCTATATTTTAATGTCGTAAAAAATGAAATCATTCATCTCTTTCTATTTTTTTTAAGTATAAAGGATCGGCTTTCCTTTTCAGCAGAAAAACCCTTGGGAATCCAGATGTATTGATGCTGACCTTTGTGAGATCAAGGGTTTTTAAACTTATTTAGGACACTTATTTAGGGACGTTTCTTGGTGGTTAAAGAGACAGAGCAGGGAACCCAGAGGGGGATGGGATCAGAAAGGACCATGAGCTGAGATTCAAACTTGGGTCATTCGAAATGCACTTTGCCCACAAGACAGCATTTCATTTTGAGAATTAAATTTAGCATTAGTAATCAGACACTTGAAGCAGAGGAATACTTGGATCCACAAGCAAGGACACCGATTTGTTATAGTTAGAGGTCATTGTGATGTCAAAATATTTCAAAAGTAGTGTCAAAAGTTTGGGACCAGCATTAAACTGTACTATATTGAATGGTTCATAAAATAGTACAGTTTAAACAACTGCTTTGTATTTTAGAAATGTTAATTCTAGGGCTGTCAGTTAAACATGTTATTAACGGCGTTAATGCAAAACCATTATAACGGCGACATTTTTTTTTTTCTTCGTGTGATTAATAGCCTTTTTGGACTAGCAAACTTTGTGATTTTTTTCACACGCGTGGTGCTGTGCTATGAAACCCATTCGTTTCAATGGCTTGCGCCGCACGAGGACGTTTTGTTGCTTCGTCGACCAAAGCACAAGGGGATCTAGCTAGACCGGAAACAAAACAACAGGCACGCCGCCCACACTTGTTTATGTATAGTAGATTAACGTTACGTTTTGAGTGGATGACGAGACGCCGAAATGGATGCCAATAAGATTCTGTGAAACTTTACGTTTAAGAAGTTACCAAATGGTGATAATGTTAGTGTAAAATTGAACACAGTATTGTCAATGTTGTACAATAAAAAACATTTGCACAAAACAAACCGATCCACTTTTCCATGTTGATAATAGCATTAAAATGAGGGAAAAAAAAATAATGGGACAAAAAAGAAAATCAAGAGACATTTAGAATAGATAAAAATATGTGATATATATATATTGACATCACCTGCAGCCACTGAGGGCAAGACAGACCTCACACTTTTATCAAATCGGTATCCTTGCTGATGGATTAAAGCATACCACTACTAAGGTATTTAAGTGTGTGATACCACAGGAGGAGAAAACAGCCCAGAGGACACAACAGCATACAGACAGTCCTCCGGGACATCTACTTGTTTTTAGCATGTAGGAAACCACCCTCAAAAACATTCTGCTTATAAAGGCAAACAAACCAACCTCCCTGTTCGTCAACACTCAGTAAACACATTTAATAATTCATTTACAGAAAAAAATGTCAGTTCTGTTTTGATTATTTTACTTTCATTTAGCAGTTTGCATCACAAATGTGCCCGCTAAAGCACTAAAGACTGCTTCCGAATCAAACCAGTGTGCCTCACTTTGATGTTTGTACAGCATGCTGAATAATGACCCATATCGACCTGCACCTCTCATACACAGAGAAAAGTGTGGCTGTGAGCCCACACCTGTTGGCACTGCTGAGGCGGCACAACAGACGCATCCTTCCTAGTCCCTACTAGCAAGACTGGCACACTCACTCGTTCTTATCAGGTGAGACTGATGCTCTTCAGACTCTCCACTCTTTTTCTGCATCACAGTCACACTCATCATCAGATTAAAAAAAAAACATTAAACAAGTAAATATTACAGTCCTCAGTAAGCCTGATTCTGTCTAGGTAGCTCAGTATGTTTTGAGCCATGTGTGTTGGGATATAAACACTGTCCTTACATGGAGGAGGTGGTCTGGTTCAGAGAGAATAATTCAGAAATTCCTGCTGAACTGTGGCCTCTTCCTTGCCAAACACATTGAGGTAGATTTCCTATAGGCAACTGCTTCAAACACAAACACCTGGACCATTCCTGTCTAACAAGTTTTTATATGAACATTTCACTTTCAGTAGCCTGCAAAACAGATCATGAACAGCAGTTTCTGTCCAAAACACACATGATTTAATGAGAAACAAGAAAATCTGGAGTAATACAAAGTTCTTAGAAATGTAATTATTTACACTAGAGATGGTTTTATTTAGTTTTCAAAAACACTGATTTTGTTTTCAAAAAATAATTTGGCTAAAGTCGGCATGAAACAGAAATTCTGATAGAATAGTGCTATCTTCCCTGTACATATCCATATATCCGAGTGAAAATAGCTTTCCAAACAAGACTAAATGTAAAGGGGTGGGGGATGGGGGTTGGGAGGTATTCGGTTCCATCGGAAATTGATGGGATCAATGTGGTTTGCTATAGAGCTGGTAAGTCCCGCCCCTTCCGCCAACCTCGCTGGGCCTCTAGGTTGAAAAATCGTCAATGCAAGTGAATGAAAGAAAATGATTATTTTCTAATCCCGTTTGAATTTTGCAATGAATGTGAACATATGTTGTCTGTGAATTTTTTTATATAATTTTTTGCATAAAGAATGCTACAATTTAGCGGGTAGAATTTTCATACGGTTAGCACTTTGTGGACTACAACTCTTTCGACGTGTTTGATTTACATCACCCCCACTAGCACACGGATCCCGCTAAACATGCCTGTCTTTGGTGCACTTCATCGCCTTCTTTCAGGGAGAGGACAAACTCGTTGAGCGTGGTGAAAACCGTGATTTGTGGAGGGAAAATGTGTTATGCGGCGACGTCACATATGGGACGTGTAGTCTTTCTCGTTATGTCTATTTTACAACTGCTAGCCAAAGAATCGTACAATATACTGTCAAGCTCGTTACATGAGAAATTATATAAAAAATTCACAGACAACATATGTTATATTCATGGCACAATTCAAACGGGATCAGAAAAATAATTATTTTCTCTCATTCACTTGCATTGACGCTTTTTCAACCTAGAGGTCCACTTAGAATTTTACGGATGGGCGGGACTTACCAGCTCTATGGCTATGATCCCATTTGAGTGACAGGTTGTGCAAGGATGTCACTTTAATCTATTTCAAGTAGCGTAAACATCAAGCATAAAGTACTATTTTTTTCCTAAGTGAAATTATATATATATATATATATATTTCTAAGAAATACGTTTTCAAATATAAAATAAAATGAAAATGTTTGTTCACTTGCTTTTTTATCTTACGACAGAAACAATAAGATCCAATAATTCCAGCCTTTCTTTTTATTATTATTATTACTTTATATTTCGTTCCACGTACTCATCGGTCTGCTGTATTTCGAGGCCGGTCATGTGACGTCGTCGACATGGCGGCGTTCAGGAGGAGGCGACCAGCTACATACACTAGAAAAATTATCTTCCCCTCGAAGATTGGAGTAATGTAACGTTATTCATCTCAAGTAAGTGTACACTTTAATAGTACTTCAAAGTTGTTTGTAAACTTTTACAATTAATAAAAACGTAGTAAGTGCCAATTGTACCAATCCCTTCAAAATAAATGACCATCACCTCACTGACCCAAAACAAAAGTTTGGCTCTAAACTTTGGAATTACACAATTGTGTAATTACACAATAAACTACACTGTAACACGAACCCACACTAAGAGCTGCTGAAACTTGGAAAAACATGAGCTGAAAGTTAGTTATTTTATTTCAAGGCGCGGTCTTTCGTCATCTTCCAAGTTTCACCAATAAACACACTCGGTGTGTCTATACGAGCGGATTTTAGTGTTAACGTTGATGTCTCTGAAATGATCTACGACATTGTGAGCCTAAACACAACGATGTGGGGAATTCAACAGGGGTGTTGTCTTACATTCCCAAGCCAAATCCACCTGAATCTTGTGTTGTGGTCAAAATCAAACACTGAGATACCGATCTGTTTGTGAAAACAGGTGGTGTGACCACCTTAGTAAACACACCACAACTTCAGCGAAGCTTTGTGTCATCATAAGTCACAATCAAAATATTTTCCCTGGCTTTTAAGAAACAAGTCAAGTTGTTGATCTTCATAAAAGACGCTTTTCTGAAGCCAACACCTACTTCTTTTCTCCCCGCAGAAGAGTTAACCGTGAAAGGGCTCTTGCTTGTTCCACTACCTAATCAAAACTAATAGCAACGCAAATGCTTTCGAAATCAACTCTTACCTTTTGATCAAACTGAAGTTTCACCGCTGAAGGTTTCTTTTTTTCTCTGGCGCAGTGTGTGTTCAAATGTTTGGCTGTCCGTGGAGAGGACTAGGAGCGCTGCCGTTAGATCCTCCCACAGACTATGGACACGCGCTACTGGAGTTGTCTATGCCCAAATGCTATTGGCTCGAAGGGAGGAGCTGGCTTCACGGCTACGCCCCTCAGCCGTTGAAATAGAATGACATCATTGGCACGAGCGGTGGGTGGCAGGGGGTTGAGGTGTGGGTGTGAGTGCATTGCCTGCAACTGCGAGGGTGACCTATGGCACGCTATTTTAGCATTTAATGAGCAACACACTGGTTGGACACCCCTATGTAGCGTAGTGTATGTTGACGATTAAACAACCAGATTTTCTGAACTGGAGTAATATATCTTTAGCCATTAACAATATTTTGAGAAAAATTGTGATAAAATAACTCCCGCATCTATAAAGCAAGTAATTCAAAACCGAATTACATATCAGCAATGATGTCATTGAAAATGACATTTACACATCTTAAATGACAATTGCAGAAATCTGTAATTCAGTTTTGACTAGGCAGAATGAATGTTAAAAATATCTCAAACGTCTTTATAACTAGTGCAAATTATAGCGATGTTCACCGGAATCAAATGAGATGTCACGATATGGGCGTGGCCGCAAACTGGTTGGCAGAAAGAACCAAAAGAATGTAGGTGCGGATATCTGAAATGTTCTTTTTGACAAGGCAAAACTGAATTACAGACATCTGCAACACACACCCAGTCTAGTTGTTAAATGTTAAAATGGCTTGCCATAGTGACCAGTTGATTGAATTCCAAATGCACCATATGCAGTTCTCTAAGATTCTTGAATGAATCAGTCTATTGAGTCAGTTCTTTTTTTACTGAATCGGTTTACCAATGTGCGAACATGCTCACAAAACCGGTTTGAACATTCACGTTTATCATATGAACTCATTGACCCATTGAACCGAGACAGATCCGATTCGTAATGAGGTGAGAGCTGATCCATATCCACCTTATTTTGCTACGCTGTTTTCTGTGATTGTGCAAGATTTCAGATTTATTAGCCACCATTTTTAAATAACTAAGAACAGTGCAATAAATGGTCAAATATGTGTGCTACAAACCACTGTTTATAACTATGACAGTAAGTTAAAATAATATGAGAAATACCAGTTTACAATATCAAGCAACATAACAGGCTGTTTTTGTACAGCTAAAAATAACTGGAAGTGAAGGACACCCAGAAGTCTCGCACATGTTTGTGCCAGGTCGATTGAAAATACAGTGGACATTTTCATTCGAATAATTTGAACTTTAGAACAGTTTATTGTAAATACAAATATGTTTTTGTTCTTAAAGGAATAGTTCATTTTTGAAAAAGGAAAATTCTGTCATCATTTACCAGAGATGGGGGACTCGAGTCGCACATTTAAAGCCTAAATCACACTACATGATTTTAAAACGTCGGGCTGAACTGTGCGGTTCACACTACATGACTTGCTCTCTGTGAAATCAGGA
>JAOTRC010000007.1:13544497-13555860 GCA_027497675.1 Cyprinella lutrensis | reverse complement strand
GTATACGATGAACTTTCATGTTTAAAACTTTGCAGGATGTTTTCGTTCACTTAGATCTATGTTAAACACTACATGAATGGCAATTTTCAAATATCCATAATAGGTACCCTTTAATCATCTGAGAGTTCATGTATGTTTGACAGTAAGATAACCTTGCTTTCTGCAAATCATCTCAGGTGAGATTACGGTGATGTTTGTACAGTTAATCAAATCAGAAGCAAAGCTCCAGACACCTGGCATGAAATCAGTAGCACAGACGAGGCAGATGAAGAATGGAAGTCCCCACTTTTGCAATGAGAAGGTCTGTAGATAGTAATGGGTGCTTTCGAAACACGTTTCATGAATCTTTACAAATATTTTGTTTCAAATCAGTGGTTCGGAGTGTCTATTAAACTGCCAAAGTCACGTGATTTCACTAAACGAGACTTCGTCACGTCATAACCGTAATGTCAATACAGTAGTTTAGCTGCGTTAACAAAACAAGCTCTATAAATTGATAAAAGACCACATATTACACATACCCTTGATATTTAATCTCAGATGATTAGTTATTTGCATTTGATGGACTTTACTTTCAATAAATCATTTGCGATAGACTTGTAAATGTTTTTATGCATGTTTGGCCTGGGTGTTTGTTGCAATTACACTGTTCTGACCACTAGAGGTCACAGTGGAAGTAGGTGTCGGATTGTTTTGAATCCTCGACACAAAACGGCACATTTGCTTCAACTGTTCCACTGTTTCACAAAGCCTTGCTCTGACCACCACTAGTGAAAGATAGTCCAGATTGTCTTGAGCAGAAAAAAATCCTCAAACACAGTCAAAAAACAGGAACAAAGGTGGATCCTACGAGGCAAGAAACACAAGTCAGCAGCAGGAGCCTACAATCCACAGAGCAAGACGATCGGACACACTTCTTTTTGAAATTTTATTGGCAGTTGACAAAGAAAGAAATGGTGTACAGTAATACCGTCACCGACTGTGGATGAAAATGACATACTCTCCCTTAAAAAAAAATTATAATAATCCTCTCCCACAAATTATTTATTTTAAGATACTAAATAATAAACCTATAACATTCATTTCCAGAGGTATTTTGTAAAATATCTCCTAGTATGTATTGATCGGACACACACTCAACTCAAACACAAGATATAAATGGACCAGGTAACAAGAAAGAGATGTAGTGGATGATCGCGGACCAGCGTTGCTTGGCAACACTTCCCAGCAGCACAGACACCATCGAAAACTCAAAATCTTGCCAAGTATATTTTTCTAATTTCTAGTCAAAATATCTCATCACACGTAATATAAGACAAAATCACCTAAAGATCAAGATTTAAGTGAGATAAAGGAGCTTGTTTTTAGACAGTGCATCTTGAATATCTTGTTAAGTGAAACTGTCTTAAAAATATCTTGTTTAGAATCATATGTCAGATGAAACAAGCTTTTTTGACATGTCGTGAGTTTTTTTAAGATGCTGTGTTATTTGTAAAAGATGAATCGTCTTGTGTCAAGAAACATACTTAACTTGAATTGAGACAAATATGCTTTATAGAAAACCGCAGGTCAACGTGCCCAACTCACAACAAATCACAATGACATATATGACAGCAAAAAAAAAAAAAAAACTAATTTATTTACGTATAAACAACTTTACCAATGTACAAATTTGTATGTATTCCTATTTAACTTACGCATATTAAAATCGTGGTTTTGACTCTATTGCATTCAAATGTCTTATCAATTAAATTTTCAGTCTCATTTATTAATAGTTTAACGTTACTCATAAATAATAACATTTCGTTCTGTTCGTGCCTTTTGCTGCATACTCATTTTGGAGGATTAGCCTACATAGTGTTTAACAATAATACACTTTAAAACCTTCCCATATGGGAAAGGTTTGCTAAAAACTCCTGTGATTCGTACATGGTCCAACAGAATATTGTAAGGGACATATGCTGCAAAAACCACATGTATAAATTGCATAATATTAATAGATTTTTAATCATATTGTGTAATATATGTCCTATATACAACTAAAGCCATATAGATTTTCATGAAAACAAAATAATGCTAATTTAATATGAATTTCCAGCATGGACGAGTATAAACAAAGGACAAGATAAGACCCAGCATGAGTGAAGTACAGCCTTATACTGATTGATAAACTGCACAGAGTCTAGGCCTATATGCCTGTAGTCACTTATGGTTAAATACTGTATAATCTGCCTTAGATTAAAAACACAACATTTAAACACACAAGCGCACATTTTAATTTCAAAATTATTTTATTAGAATGTGTTCTACAAGCTGCAGTTCCATATTTCACATATCAATAGTTTTCATTTTACGTATATCCTGCATCGATTTCATTTTCATTTGTGACAATTTCTCTAAACTTTATCACAGTACTATATATGGTATACAACCTACAAACAAAAAACTTCCCTAAATGTTGAAGTGATTCTTATGCTTATCACTCTAAAAAATAATTCAGCGGCTTAGTAAATATCACAGTAATAATTTACTTTATTACCTAAAATCTCTGAATATAATTTACTCAATAGTTTGAGTTGAACATACCGAAATAAATGACTAAAACTCCAACAATTAATTTTGTCTGAAATTTACAGTTATATTTAAGTTTAAAGTTTTTCACTAAAATAGGCTAATATTTGACAAACCAATTATTAATCTAAATACACCTAATATTTGTGAAATTTCCATCACAATATTTGAGACTGGATAACTAAACTGATCTGTCTCAAGAACCACAAATATTTCTAAAATAAAATCAATATTATCATTTAACACGCATAAGAAATTGTATTTTACTATCGGTGATTACAACAACACACCCCTCCCCCACCCTCTGACGTGACGACAACTCAACGGTTGAACTTGAGTGAACGCGCGGTTGCACGCTGTTCTCTCTCAGTCCTGAACAGATCTCTTCTCGTCTTCTCTTCTCAGTGGCGCAGAATTAATTGGTGCATTTCCTCTGTGAAATTCAGGATTGTTTGTTTTATTTTATCCGTATAATCATTAATGTGCTTTAAATAATTTTATTTAATGCAAGAACATCACAATGTGTGTCGACTCGCGCCTGCCTTTTCGCGTGATTGTAAGGCCTTGCATATAAAACACACGACCATATTCTTAAAGATTATAGCCGTTTCTCAATTCCAAGTATGCAAAGTTCGGACTTGCATCCTTGGTAGTTCAAACTTGCCAAGTACGACTCAGGAGAACGAACTCCCGAGGACGAGTTCTTGTCCAGTTCTTCTGCAAATGGAACAGATCGCGTCACTCAGCACGCTCTGGCTACTCCACTTATCTATTTATATTTATTTTAGGCAACAATAAAACGAAATATGCTACAACTCTGTCTCTTTTTGTCAAAAATAAAACGAAATTTGTTATGAAACACCACTTTGCCTCTTTTCATTAAAATAAAATCTTCAACATATTTGGCTATGTGGTTCAGGCGTATATTGATTATCTTCACTCCATATATTAATAACAAAATGAACATGATCTTTTTGTTTTCATTTTAAAAATATGAAACATTGATTTTCATTGAATTAAACAAACAAAGACAGAGTTCATTTTATTTTATTGTTCATATAGTGAAGATCATGTAAAAAATTTAAATAAAAAAATAAAAATATTTATTTATAATAACAATAAAACAATTTTTTTTGCCATGGAACAAACTAGTTAAATGAGACTGTAACGGTGGCAACCTTATTTATTGGAAATAAATTCCTTAAATACTCTTAAAGAAATTCGGGCGCCAGGCAGAATTAAATCCACCAAAATCATTTAATGTAGGCTAATAAATTAACCCAAATCTAACCACCAATTACACAACAATGAAATTTGTTCACACACACAAAAAAACAACTACACGCAATAGATTCAATAACAAATTGTAATAGGTAATTGTCAAAACAGGAAGAGGGAGAAGAGAGGAGAAAAAAAATAAACAAACAAATTTTCACATAGAGAATAAATGCAAATACACCAACTCAAACACCCAAATCAAAAAGTAAACAAACAAATTTAATTCCTTAAATACTCTTAAAAAACTTAGGCTAGTAATTAAAAAATAATAATAATCAAAAAACAAAACAAGAAAAAATTAAAAAAGCAAACTTTTGCAGGGAGGATATGGGAATGTGATTTGCTTCTTCGTTTGCGTGTATTTACGAGTGTAGAAGTGTGTGGCACAAATGGCTTTGTAGAGATAAGTTTGTTTATAGTCAGTGTAGTGTTTGTCTTTGAAGAGTACCTGCACAGTGAGATTCAGTCTAGGAAGCACGCAGATAAAGCGAGGAGATCCGCAGATGAACAATGCCTCTTGGTCCACTAAATCCGAACATGCATACGACAGGCTATTTCAATACACCACAGGCAGCTTCGGCACGCAGAAACGGACGCTCAGTCAGTACACGGTCTCAGATGGGAACCGACACTTTTCAGCGTTCACGCCAGACAACGACAGGTGGATCCCGCAACACTTTACCGGCAGCTTCAGCACGCATGAACGATCACGCTCCGTCAGTACACAGTCTTGGTCAGAAGGGAACTGACACTTTTCAGCGTTCGCGCCAGACCACGCTCCGTAGGCTACTCAGCAGTACGCAAAACAAGCGTTCTGCAGTCTCTGAAGTTTCAAAGGCATATCCAGTGGCAGGTAATCCTGGTTGATTCACTCCGCCGGCAACTAGATTCGATCTTCATGCAGCTTCCCAATTTTTCCCACACTCACTGCACCTAAACACATCATTAACCAACTTCCGTGCACCTTCCACTTCCACTTCCACTTTTATTTGTCCATTTCTGCCGAAGATACTCCACCCCTTCCTTCCGATTGACTCCTGCATTTTTATTTATATAATTAATTTGTGCGGTTCAACCCGAATCTGTCACAAGACCAAAGATTGACTTTTACACAAGACTAATTATACATCAAGTTTATCCACTAGAAGAGACATCTGTGCCAGCGACAAATGTCAGAAGCACTAGCCGAAGAAAAGCTGTTCCAGTCGCGGTTGATGAGCGCTGGCCGCCAGTGAAGGCTTGCATGTCAAAGCTCCGAAAATGTCAGATACATTTTTGAAATAGGTGCTATCTTAAATAAACCACAGATCTGAGATTTAATCAACCACGTTCTTGCCTGAAACACTCTTAAAATTACATTTTATGACTCAATAACAGTAGTATTTTGATATTTCACGGATTTTCTCCTCTTCCATTGACGCTTGCTGGTTGGTGCGAGGTGCATTCTGGGTTACCTGGCTATCTCAAGTCCACACAAGTCACCTCTCGATGCATCCTCGGTAAATGGGGCGGATCAAGAACACATCCGGGTATTTGAACTAAACTTGGCTAGATGTGAACTTTGAATTGGAACAATTGGGCAGTGACTGATGAAGTTTCCCAAGTCCACAAGAACACAAGTAAAGACAAGAACGCATATTGAGAAACGGAAACTTCAGGATTACTAGAAACTTCGAGATTGGTGTTTTAGAGCTGGTTGGAGCAGTGGCCCTCCAGGAGTAGAGTTTGACACGTGGTCTAAATTTAAAAGAATCATATCATGGGAAATCAAATTTTAATTTATCTTTTGAAATAAGAGTCAAATTCATAATTCCTCATCAGCCCAATGGCTTGTTTGGAACTTCACAACTTTTTTGACATCACACAGATGAACATATTGACACAGGATCATATACATTTATAAGTCAGTGATAGCAGTTTGATATTAGCTACTTCTGCCCAGTCCCGGTGAGGTAATAAAGAGGAAGTAGGGTAGATATTACATGTTTGGCAGACAGTTTAATCCAAAGCGGCTTACATTGTGTTCAAAGGATACATTTTTTTCTGTACTTGCATTCCATCAAACTCAAGACCCTTACCAGTACCAATTTTTCTACAGCCAGAGCTGCAAAAATGGCTAGATTAATTGGCAAGAGAGAGGGTTGGGACTAGTCAGGGACAACTAAATAAGGTAAATCAATACAATGAATAATTATTTGATAACCTAATGATTACATTAAAAAAATGTAATACATAAATAAATGTGGTATGACTTTTTTTAAATTGCAATTTTTTTTTTGCTTGATTCTAGTATTTTACAAATTTCTATTTCCTCTTCCCATGTCTTTACCAATCTTAAGACAACTTTTTTTGTTGTTGATGATGTGGAAATGAGTTTTGAGTGTAGCATTTCAAACATTCATTTGATTTTATGATTAAGAGTGGAGCAACCTCAAATAAATACACACTAACTTGCAAACCACATGTGAATCATTGTGTTGTATTGTTAAATGGTCTTTTTTGTTCCATAGTTCTTTCCAACAATCCATCTGTCAACAGATTTTTATTTTATGTGAGGGAAGAGAAGCTAATGTCATATGAAAGGCTCTATTTAGACTGGACTTTGACTCTCAGTGATGAATGAGATAAAAGAATGGGTGACACAAAAATCTGCGCAAATCCACTGGTGAGGGTTTATCAATTCTGTTGAAGTTAATAGCTACTCTAATGTCTCTAAATGGGACCATTTGAGTCTATGTGAAAATAACAGGGAGGAAGATATTTCCCTACAAGTTTAAATGCATGGCAAATAATACAGAGCTTAAATCATGGTTGATCACATTTTATTAAAGTGTAAGATCAGTTCATATTTAAATGCAATTATAAAGACTAAGATGCTACTTTTGGTGTTATGTTGTTTTTCCTGTTTGTTGCTAATATTGTAAACCTAAAATTGAGGTTGTATATTGTTATTGAATCTTCCGGTTTTCTTTAGTTCTCTTGCTCAGTATAGACCATTTCACAAGATGTAAACAACACTGGTCCAGAAGCACTTCCTTTTTCAGTTTGTAACTGTTTTCTTTATTTCACATGTAAATAAAACATTTTAAAGATGTTTGTTTAACTTTTTGATTCAGTTTTATATGTTCTGTTGGTCCCAGCTTTTATGTTGTTTTAAAAAACTGAAACAGGAAGTGCTTCTTGTTTACATCTTGCAAAATGGTCTATAAATCAAAACTGCCTAATGTTACTGAATGAAATGTCGATCCAGGACGAGCTATAGGACTGTGCAAGCTTTCCGCAATTAATGGACTCGATCTACTTCATCTGTGTTTTGACCATTACCGTTCTAAATCTGATCTGAATGTAGTCTTGGACAAAAACACAATTTTCTCAGCTTTTTGCTCAACATTTTACTCTTTTTAAATTAAACTTTCTTAAAGGGGCTGTTTACATGAGACCGTTTTCAACTAAAAATGAAAATCTTTTTATGTGTTTTTGCTGTTCGTTTACCTGTCAACAGCGTTTTGGGTGAAAACGCGAACTTTTTAAAACGCAAGTTCATTTCCTATTTTACCGGCATGTGGAGGGAAAAGCCCGCTTTGCGCGGGTGCAAAATAGGAATGATAAATGCGTCAATGTACAAAGTCATTTGCACCGGGTGCAAGATACTGTAGGGCCCTGTTTCTTTTTTGTGTTGGTGTCTGTCTATGCTGGTTGAAAGATAATTAGTACGCTAAATCTGCATAATCTGACACATTCCCACAGCGACTCATAGACTTCCCTGAGCCAAGAAAACCATTTCTAAATCACCTCTTCAAGTTGTTTATCTCTCTCTTTCTTCCCCACACACTTTTTCTAACGTTTCTGTTTTTTTCCCCACACAAAATCTATTTCTTTCAATCTGCTGAATCGCTATTTGTGTCTGGAGTTTCATTAGTTTATGTGTGTATTGTGTACCATAAATACAAAGAGGCAAATTCATTATTAAACACATTGATACTAATCAGGAGCAACTCACAGACCTCCATTACAAAACTGCTAGGGGAATAATGGGGAAGAGTTCACTAAGAATGAACTCTGGCCAGTAATAATGTCATTTATTTTCGCATGCTATTTGTGAGTTGTGTTAGCACCCAATACACTAAAGGACTTATGCAAATCAGGTAATGGCGCAAACATTTTCAAAATTAGTGCTGAACGCCATTTGCACAGCACAATTCCCCATCTTGCAGGCCGATTCTGCATGATTTGAGATTGTGGAGGCTGCAGTAACTGTAGTACATTGCTCCATCACTGCTGTTCAAACACCTGAATCAGCTTTTTAAAATGCAGATTCTCATCAATGCCATGTTTTTTGGATTTGTGCCCGGTTATAATGCTTTTCTCCATCATTTGTTCATCATTGGATGAATTACTGTTGCCATGATCAATAGAAATTATACACAAATGTCTTCTGGCTAAAGCTCACAGTAGCATAAGCGCACATGCACGACTGCACACATGCTTACATAGAGTTTGTTTGTATCTTTTGTATTTTCAGATTTCAATTCTTTCCAAATGAAATGCTTAAATCTGTCTGTAGGATTAAAAGAGGATCAGGAGTAGGAAGATGAATAATGCTTTTATTTTGCAGTTTCCATCGGAACCAATGGTTTATGTAGTTTTGCGATTTAATTTCATTAAACCCAACCAAAATATTCCTCAGAAGTGTAAATTATTTTCGGTTATTGTGAAATGTGCGGAGGTTAGAGGAGACAGACTCTGATTATTAAGCCATAAATAAATCCCCAATCGATGTCATGTACTTAAAACCACACCTAATTCTACACATAACATTTCAACAGCTCTTGAAACACACATACACACCCACACACGTTGTGTTTTCATGTTTTAGACTTTCCATAAATATAATGATTGTAAACCTTACAAACTAACCCTACCCATCACGGAAAACGTACTCGGTTACTAACAAAACCTCGGTTCTCTCTAGAAGAGGCAAGGGATTTGGCCGAAATTCCATACACGTCGCTCTTACTGAGAGCGCTTGTAAATCCCCTATGCACTTCATTGAAGCAAGAGTCATAAGAAACACTGTCTTGAATGACAGATGTTTCATGTCCGACAAGTGGATTGGCTCGAACGGGGCACCTTTCATGGCTTCCAAAACCGTAGAAAGTTCCCACATGGGGACTGAGGGGGGTCTGGGAAGAGTCAGCCTTTTAGCTCCTTTAAGGAAGCGGATGACCAGATTCGTCTCAAGTGACTGGCCAGTTGCGGGGTTTGTAAATGCTGCTATGGTCATCACATAAACATGTGGAACACAGTTTATGTGTAGGAGCTTCACTTCACGTGTAGGAGCACCACTGGCCAAAGAGCGGTCTGCCCTCGACCAGCACTCCCCATCCCGAGGTGGAGGCATCCTTGGACACCACTCTCAAACTCAAGGAAGTCCCCAGATTTGCACCTTATTGGTACCAGTTGATTGCTCTTTAAGGTTTCAGAGCTGTGACACATTTCTTATCAACCTTGAGGTGAAACAGACTGACTTAATTGATATATTAATATTTAAATATAATTCTTATGATCGATTATTGATGGTACGATTGATCTATTTTCGCCAACCTGCATGGAGAACTGATCATAATTCATTGTGTTCGGCTGTCCAAACAAGCCGTTGGTAATTTTTCCCTTACGGGTAATTTTATGATTTGTAGGTGATTCCCCAATCATGTTTCAAGTTATTAAAATTATATCCCTGTTGTCTGAGCTAATAAGAATATCCCAGGTTCCATACAGTACAACATCAGCCACTATCTGTCAGAACACCCAGACCCAGCCTGAAAGCTTACTCTCTTTGTAAGTAATTGTATATTTCAGTGTTTTGGTGCACTCAGCAGTGTATCAGAACACATTCAGCGAAAGCATGATGACATTTAGATAGCGCTAGAGAAGAGAATGAGATCCCCTCTAGAAACATGGCGTTTAATAGCCTTTTTGATCAGTGTAACACTCCTGTGCTGATATGGTTTGTGTGTGTTTCAGAATGCAGGAGCGGGCGGTACAGAGGGTGTGCGCGTGGTTCTTGCTGGTGTTTTTGACCCTTCTGTCTCTCTGGGGTCACCTGTCTGATGCCTCTTCTCATCGCAGTCACATCGGTAAGTCAAGGTCATTCAGTCAAAGTTCATTCAGTCAAGCCTGTTGTTGTTGTTTTGCTTTCATTTAAACCAACAGCGTTGATCATTTTAATGAGCCATCTCAAGTCAGATTTGGGGCGATATTACCATAAATATTTTCCGTCTGTTTTTATTTTAAAGGGTTTGCAGTTTTTGTTTGGTGCTTATATTTGTCTGAAGCAGAAATTTGAACAACCCAAAGACAGGAAGCAGTGTGTTTTAGACAGCTCAGTGGTAGGTGAATGCTTAGATCAGCTTAAAATAGTCTAGAGGATGTTCTCTATTTATGAGAAGCACTGATGGACCGCAGGACACTGACGTCATTGGGATCATGTGGAGGCCACTGCAGAATGTTCCAGTAGAAAGTGCTGCTGAAATTATTAGTTTATTTATCCTAAGTACTTGTTTCTCTTATAATTATTGAAGATGACATTGATTCTGATTTATGTAATTGGCAGACGCTGTTAAAGCTTCTGTTTTGTGGCAAGTTAGACTACCGATCAAAAGTAAAGGCTCTGTACGATATTTCAAATGCCTTTGCAAGGCAGCTTTTGTAAATATTAAAGATATTGAAAAATAATATTTTCTAACAATGTATTTTGATCAACTTAACGAGTCCTTGCTGAATAAAAGTATTAATTTCTTTCAAAAAAAAAAATTCCCAAACTTTTCCCCTAACTATCTTAAATCAGTAGTAAATCAAATGTAAGTTTTGTTATTTGTTCATTTCGATAACCATGTTGCAATATCTACCTACATTTATAGACTAACTTCTGATGCAACACTGTGCAATTCACACTTTTTTCAATAGTTTATTTGTCCATTATACCAAAATGGTTGTTTTTAAGAAGTTTTTCTAAGAAATTATTTTGACGAGGGTGGTAGACCTATCTGTCTTTTCCTGACTTGTGCAGTAATTTTAGGCCACTTGTCTGAAACTATTAATATGAGTTGTTTAAAAAAAAATAACAGTCTGATAATGCATTGAGTCTCTGCAATGCTTGTTTTTTTGTTTGTTTGTGGTGAACAGTTTTCATTTCTCGACAACATGACTCACTCACTGTGCAAACTTCTCTCATCTCGGAGCAAAATGGAGGTTCAGAGTATTTTTTTGTTTATTTTTGGAGAGGGTGTAAGGGACCATGAAAGGAAATATTAAAACAAAGGGCATGATTTGTGAATACATTGCATTTATTGTCACTTTAAATATATATATAATTTAGTATACAGCATACTACTTGAATGTACTGGGGTGCGTTTCCCGAAAGCATCATTAGCCAAGTATGGTCGCAAGTTCCGTCGTTATCAGCATAGTTCAACGATTCGGTGTTTCCCGAAACCATCGTTCCAACGAACATT
>JAOTRC010000007.1:13479293-13513361 GCA_027497675.1 Cyprinella lutrensis | reverse complement strand
ATTAACAGCACAAGAGGCTTAAAATGGCAAGTCTAAAATAAACAGCCTCTATCTGAGTCACATCTACGGGTTTATAGGCCAGACTGCTGCTGGCACACATGAAGCTTCCCTTCACTCATCTTTAAGTACCTGAGTCTGTACTCAGATTGCTTGAATGTTGCCGAATATGTGCCACTGCATGCAGAAAATAGTTCAGTATGTGAGGGTTTGTAGTTTCTGATACTCTGATCTGGTCCTGTAGGACTCCCGAGCTAATACGACTCCAGTGGTCACATTCCTTCAGATTCTGCCAACAATCTCCTCTGCTGTGATCCAGAGCTGGAGTTTAATCCTGTGGTCTAATCGCCTAATTAATACTGCGGTTTACGCTGGACTTTATGCTATGGTGTTATGTTGCACTTTTAAGTTTATGATGCATTAAATTGAGTTCAGTGGTGCTTCTTGGTCTGCAGTTGATGTACTTTAGTGCTGTCTTGTGCTCTAGTTTATTCATGCAGTCCATTGCTCTAGTCTAACCATGCAGTGCGATATTATAGAATAATCTCATTTGCCCAGTGCTAACACATTTACGCACCCTATTTAAATTTGTTGTGATTATCATATACCAGGACACTAGTGCTATTTAGCATCACACAGTCCAGAGTGTGTGTGTGAACAGATGGCCCCGTCACAGAGCCATTAGCACTGAAGAGGATGAGTACAGAGCAAAAACAGATGAACAGAATGACTGAAAGAGAGAGAAAATGGGAAAAACAATGAGAAGATGAGGGATATACAAACGATTTAACTTTGCAACTGTAAATTTGGTCCAGAGTAAGATCTTAGTGTGTTGCCAAAGTTTTCTGCATTCATCTTTTTTACTTGCCCAAAAGCTCATTGTAGTTTATGGCAACCGGCGTCTGCGGACTCCCAGGGGTATCTTTGTAAAATTTCAGAGGATAAAAAAAAAAATGTAAATACATTTTTTAATTAAATGGGAAAAAAAAAATCAGTCATCATTTAAAAACATATATATTTTTTTCTCCGGTTTGGCTTTCATTTATAACTTTTGGAAAATGCTCTCCAAAGTGGATAAATTTGAAAACGCTGTTTTTGCATTGTATGTAGACTATGAAGCTGGAGGTATTTGAAAATGATGACATAAGTTTAGTCATGTGATTCATGTTGTACCAATAGATATTCATATACCGGTCTGTGCCTGTTATGTGCTGTTCACTTTTACTCTGTTGCTAAAATATGTTTGCACACTCTTCATCAGAGTCCCGCGCGATTACTCGCATTTGCTGTCCTGTGGCAATACAGGAGAGCAATTACGTTTTAGACCAAACATATGGTGATTGAGTGCGACCTGGACGCATCGGTGATGGCGAGATATTTTGTTAAATAAAATTATCCTGTTTGAAGAATTGCGCGATAACTTTACTATTTATATATCCGACTGTATAATTTGAACAAGTTTAATACTTTTTTTCCATTTTTTAGTTTATAAAGCGAAAATTTCGACTAAACCGCTCAATTCATATGGATTAGTTCTCTTTCTCTAGATCTCTTTATGATAAAAAAAGTACAAATGGAACATTCTCATACATGTACAATATGTAATGTATATGATAATTCCACATCCACATACAGATCATCCTGGCATAAGGATCACGGCAGAAGGAACCAAGGGGAGGTTTTTATTTGAAATGAAATAACAAAAATGTCCACGGGACGTAAAGGTCATGCTGTGTAGGGGGCAGTAGGTCCAGAGGTACGGGACCAGGAGGTCATTTTCTCTGCAGGGTCTAGCTATGTCACGCCTTCCCTGGACCTTGAGGACACCTTGTTTATACACGTGGGAGACCCGTGTCCTGTTAGAGAGACGTGCGGGAGCTTCTATGCCATAAAGTTTATGGCAGTGGTGATGAGGCACTATTGAGTTCAGGTGCGCCTCATCACACACGGGCAGAAGTACACTGAAACAGTCCCCCTCTTAGCCACCTGCTCCTGCGAATCTGCCGAGACCATCATGACGTGAGGGGAGGCAGACCCTTCGTTGTATTTATGGTTTTATGCTGCTATTATTATCATTTGTTTGTTTGTCTTGGATGAAGAGTACAGAAACCAAACGTATGTTTAGACATCTGCGCAACTTATTGTCCATCAACAAAAACCTTCAGTTTGGATGCATTGCATTAATTACCTCAATTTCAGAAAGACTATTTTCAGTCCTCTCTTCCCTCTTCCTGTGTGTGCCAGCCCAATATGAATCTTGTTGTGAGAGCTTGTGACCTGTATTTGGGTGAGAAGTGGGGGAAAAAATTGTCCCATGGTGCCGGTGCTTAATTAGTAAGCCAGAACAGGGAGGAAAAAGAAAAAAGAAAAAGGAAAACATGAGAACAGAGGATGGGGACAGCAAGACAAATGGCTAGAGAACAGAATGATAAAATGGCAGCAATTATATCAGTTCACTGGCTGTATGGATCCTCAAAACACATTTATACTCAAGATCTGGATTTTTATAAAGGATGCACTCTGTGAACACAAGAAAAGGGGAATATTTCAGAGCTGGCCGTGACAGTAACAGCACACCAAGTGACTGCCATCAGAGAGAGAGAGAGATAAGACTAAACTTACTGGAACTCATTCATTTTCAATGAGAATCGGCGATTTGCGGCGACACAAGAGACTGAGACCATGGGCGATGCGATGTGGGTAAGTCCAGCTACAGTATTCAACAAATTTGAGAAGTAGGATTCCTGTCATACAGTGTGTTTTCAATTCATGTGTTTTACTAAAGATTTAAACCTAACAATATATAATTATATTTGACATAATAATATTTAACCCAATTATATAACAATTATCTAAAATATTAGTTATATAATCATAATACTGTTTTTACTGTGTATTCACTGTAAATCACTGTATTCACCCCAAAATGCTAAGTCTTATAAAACAAGTTGTTCATGTTGAGGGTTGTGTCACTGTGAATGATTTCACTGTTCTCTATGATTTATCTCTACCCACATACCATGATTAATTAAAAAAAATGACGTGTTAAAAACCATGCCAGAAATACTTTGATAATCATTCATCTTGTTCATGATATGATGCATTATGCACTGCTGCAATTTATAAACAAACACTTTCCCATGCAGAATGCCAACTTTTACGGTATAGCAGCCCTAAAACTGATTCATTGTCAAAATAAAATGGCATCTTATTTTTACCAGCATTTTGAGATCATATTTTCAAAATCTATTGTCAGTAAAGCAGTCCACTAATCCAGCAGTTCAAGCAACTGCTAGTGACAAACAGTATAGGGACCTGACAACTTACAGCAATTAAACTGTGCACAGTGTGAAAAGGGAGTAAAGTCTGTATTCAGTATATATTTATTAAGATTTTTTTAAGGACACCTACTGTGAGGTAAACTATGCAGAGCAGTTCAAGCGTGGTTTGAAAGACCAATTTTTCCTCCACTCTGAGCCAAAACACCCCACCAAGCACAAGAGACACTCCAGATACCGCAGCACAGTAATTTCATTTCTTTTTTATCAGCAGTATAAAATGATGCAGCCTCTAATGGCTTATGGCCCATCAAATTAATGTCTGTCATAAAGCTGCATTCACTGAAGGATTTGGGCTAAAACTGACAGTAACAGCTGCAGTAATTGTACCACGAGTGAACATTGCCCTTCACTCTCCTTAATAAAACCGAAAATTGCTCATTTTTGAAACATCTATTTAAGCATGATTCAGTGAATAGAAACTGGCATAGAGAATTAGTTCTACAATAATTTACTTTGGCAAACACATAATAATATCCATGTTGATTTTTTTTAAGGACAACTTTCATGTCTATAAAGGTAGCCTATACAAATTTGGAATAAGCCTTTTCTCCTGTTTCTTATTGTTTTAATAATGTTTCCTAGCTATCAACAAGTTTATTAGCTTGCTTTGAAACAGATCAAATTGACCTGTTTTAAGGTTAAGAATAAACTATGTAATCTCAGCTAAATACATTTTTACCTTAAAGGGATAGTTCACCCAAAAATGAAAATTAAGTCAGTAATAGTCATTCGACTATGTCTTTTCTGCCTTGTAGAGCTGAGACGAGAGTTCAAGAGATTTCCATGACGCATGTGCGAGAACTACGTTCTTATTCCACTACGTCTTGTTGAGTTCTCACGCACTAAAAGGAGGAAAAGAAATAGTCGAATAAAGTCGTTATTTTTGTTTGTTTTTTCGCACAAAAAGTATTCTCGTCACTTGATAAACTTATAGTTGAGCCACTGTAGTCACGTGGAATATTTAAACATTTTCTTCAATCACTTTCTTGGCCGTCAAGTTTGAATCCCTTTGGCAGCCTATGTAGCAGTGATCCACCTCTCAAATTTATCAAAAAATATCTTCATTTGTGTTCCGAAGACGACCAAAGGTCTTACGGGGTTGGTACAGCATTGGGGTGAATAATTAATGGCTTAGTTTTCATTTTTGGGTGAACTAACCCTTTAAAAACACACAAACAATTGGTTTTAATACATTAACACGTTCTGACAAGTTCACCTAAATATCACCAAAAAAAATTTCTACAATTTTCAGATAAAAAAATAATGAACATGCCCCAGAAGCACTTAGAAACATTACTGTGGTTTTAGAAGGCTTGGTTGATTTACAGTACAACCAACGGATTGCAACAGGAATGATTGTTTTTAAACAGGTGTCCAAAACATTGCTCTCTGAATGCCATTGGTCTGACAAACAGGTACTCCATGGTTGATCCAATGTTGCTAAGTTCTGGTCTGGTGATTTATTTATTTTTTTACAGTATCATTGAGCATCAGTGTTATACTTTTCATGAGAAGTCAGCCCACAAACTGCTACAGTAACCTACTTATAGTTGTCTCTATATTATGCATGGAATAAAAGAAAGTATTTTCAAATCTAATCTAAGTATCAATTCTAAATCTTTAATGCTTAATTTTGATGCAGCAAAGAAACACATATTCCAGATGGTCTCCAGTTCATTAAAAGGCCTAAATCTTCTGTGACAGCCGTGGAAAATAACTCTGGCGCTGAGTTTCACTTGACGTTTTGAAAGATTAGATTAATTTACAGGTGCCTCCCCCCAGCATTAATCTACACTTCAATCAGACTCTATCTCTCCTCGTGCTCCTTGTGTGTTTGACGGAAGGTGAAACTATCAGTCAGCGTCCGTGCCGATCAATCGCTTCGATCGAACAGCTGCAGTCGGGCCTATTCATCACCTCAACCTTGTTTTTTTCTTCCTTTTCATCCCTCCTTCCCTTCATTGTCCACCTCTCTGCTCCTCTGGGGATAGTTGTGCAGGTGTTTGACCCCTGTTAAACCAGAATAAAAGCTACTTATTATCTCTCTCTCTCAGGATGTGAGTAGAACGGTTGTGAAGATGCGTGTCAGGAGTCACAGGGAAGCTGGCAGACACGTTGGCACAAGTTTCTAATGTTTGTCCTCTATGTGTCCTGAAGGCAACAAAACCTGTTCGGGATGCTGTAACTTGTCATGAGTTTTGCGAGCAGGGCAGGTGTCCTCTTTCAGGGTTGAAGCCATCCATCTCACTTAAGCACGCGCACATGAACACACACAAGTGCACGCACACACACACAGGTTCTGCTGATGGTTGTGGTCGGAGTTGGTGAACTGTGCAGAGATTCATCCAGCATAACCCTGCTGATTTCAGAGCTTTTCTGAATTATTGCAGCCACCCCCTCATGCCTGCATGCTTTGAGCACCAGGCGCTCAGGTAATTTTACAGTGGCTTGCAAATTGAGACCGAGCAGAATCAAACTGCATCATAATTGCATTAACTAGAACTAGAGATTTATTTGCCAGCCACACTCTGGAGCTTAGTAGACTAGTTTTGCTCGCTGAATCAGCTTTGACATTTAACTCATATCTCTAAAACAATGCTCCACACACACTTCCACAGCAGTTTGAGAACTACTAGTCACATGACGTCCTCTTGAGAAACTCAGAAAAAAATTCACTTGAAAAATTAATAATTAATGCTATCTTCAACACATAGCTGTCCCATGTCAACAAAGCTGTGTGATGCATGTTAATAGTTAAATGGAGTTAAAATATATACATTTAATAACTCTCTTTTGAAAACCCTTATGCTGGCCAAAACTGCATTAATTTGATTGAAAATACAATAAAAGCAGTAATATTGTGAAATATCATTACGATTTAAAATAAATGATTTTAATTTATTCCTGTGATAGCAAAGCTGAATTTTCAGCAATAATTAGTCCAGTTTTTAGTGTCACATGATCCTATCATTCTAATTTGGTGAGAAACATTTTTGTTGAAAGTTGAATAGTTGAAAAGTTCAAAAGAAATTAATTATAAATATGAAACCATACAAATAATTACTATTCTTTTGCCTGCTTGATCATTAGAGATTTACAGTTTAAAAAAATCAACTTCGTGGTGAAAAATGCAAAGGTTCGTGCTGCTTGAAATTTTAAGGTGTCAACTTGAAATGTGAAGCTGTACTAAGTGACAACTTGGATATTTGAGTCCAATATAATTTAACTGCAGTAGCCATCGTTCAACCCGAAGAATGCAGCACTCAGACTTTTTTACAGGTATATTCTAGAATTAAAACACTTTATACCCAAATGTCAAAAAAATTTACTTGAATCAATGAACAGCATTAATAAAGCCCCATGCAGTCTTACAGATCATTAACTGAAAAAAAGTTGTTTTAAGTTTTAGTCACCTTTTAATGATAAGTTCCTTTTACATTTGTCGTGTTCAAATAAACTCTGTGGATGATGTCATAAGTTTCAGGCTGAAAAAGAAAAAAAGTAAAGTTAAAGTCTTTGACAGAGAAGCATGTCATGCATGTCTATACCCTCTCTGTTGTTCATCGGTCATAATGATTTCTGCAAGAGCAGTAACTATTATTTTATTAGAGCTATTATGGTTAAATCAGTGAGTATTAATCTCAAGGTTGTTTAACTGGAGGGTCAGAGAGTCGCAGGTTTTAATAAAATAAAGGAGAATCGGCTGAATGGATAACAGCCTTCATAAATACTACAGAAGCAGTGTAGACCTTAGTATTAAATAAATGGTCTACTAACTTCACAGAACTCTCTCTGCTTTATCTCCTCATTTAAATACGAAGCTAAACCCTAAGGGCCCCTCTCTCGCTCACTCTTTAATTTCACTCATCCCTTTTTTTAATCAATTTGATTTTATCTTGGGAAAGTTATTTTAATATGTCTACATATTATTTCTTTCTCAGCAAGACTGTGTAACATCAATTATTCAATGACTACAGAACTGTAAAATAGGTTAACATTCATTATGCGCTCACTTCATCTAAGAAGATTAAATTTAAACAAAAGCGGGACAGAAATTTAGAAAGTACCCCACCCAGAGAGACATGTTCATTTGCGAACGCTAGAACACCTGTTTTCACTGAGACAAGAATGAATGGGGCAGATCTGGCCACCTGACTTCATTAGGCGCTATACGTTATTTTCTGGAACACGTTTAAAAGTTCCCTTAGCCTTTTGGCATTTTAGACAGCTAGGTTAGTGTACCTGCTAATTAGTGTGCTAGCAAAGTTGAGCCATGAAAGCTGAGGTTCATGTTGCCATGGTGCGTAATATGTAATGTGAGTTTTGCCACTGGAGTCTCAAGCGGACAGGTTCGCTCTGCAAGGGTGGACACAGTGGAGAATCACAGGCAAAGGCCAGGCTAATCACAAATGCTGGCGCATGAAGAAGAAAGCACCAAGGAAATGGAAAAAGAGATGACTATAACTGGAGGGTTAACACATCAACACTGGAGCACCACTGATTTCCCGGCATTCGATAATTTACAGTGAGCTGCGTCTGGCTGGCTGATATGTCGAGTGGAAGCATAATTCTGTCCGATCAGGCTGAAAAGCCATGGCTGACAGCTTATTGCTGTTGACCAATAGGGGATGTACATCACTCTCTTACTTTCGCTTGTTGACCCTACTGTTTGAGTTTCTGTGCGCTTTATTGTTAGCTTTACCAGCTTTACTGTTTACAATCATTCTCATATTCTCAGTCTTCCATCCATTGTACATAGATTACTTCTCTAATTAAATCAAAACACTTTCCCCCATTGTTTATATGCCATTTATTTATGCATTTTACACATTTAATACATGTTTAAGCTTAACTGGGTGTTTCCTCAACTTTAAGCACTTTGTATGTCCTATGCTGGGTTGATTTTTTTTTTTTTAAACAACTGATTTCAAATTGCAACTTGCACAATGAAGATCACATTAAATTTTTGGAAGCCTTCACAACTTCTACCCATGCCACCACCAAAATCATTATTTATTTGTACTATTTTTCGAATACTATTAAAGGCTTGTTTTAATCAATCAATCAAATTTTATTTGTAGAGCGCCTTAAAATAGCCAAAAGGTGCACAAGGCGCTTTACAGTAAAACATCAATAGACAACAATTTATAAAAACATAAGTGTACATAATAAGCAATTGAATCAAGACAGAAGCTACATGTTAATATCTTGTCTATATAGATGTGTTTTCAACTGCGATTTAAAAGTACTCAACATAGAAATACTTTGTAGGAAGGGAGTTCCCACAGCCTTGGGCCTTGAACTGTAAATGACCGACCTCCAAACTTCTTATTTATGAACTTAGGAGTCCCAAAGAGGTGTTTCCATATGAGCACAGGGTTCTGACTGGTTGTTAGACTGTTGATAGTGCTGCAAGGTTGGCCGGGGCCATACCATTAATGGCCTTGAACACAAACAGCAGAACCTTACTGTATACTCCACCCTAAACCGCACCAGAAGCCAGTGGAGCGAGGAGGACTGGGGAGATATATGAACGTTTAGAGGCATTACAAAGGAGATGTGCTGCTGAGTTTTGTACCAGTTGAAGCCTATGAAGGAGTGATTGATTAAGTCCAATGTAAAGGGCATTGCAATAGTCTATCCTCGAGCTGATGAAGGTATGAATGGCCTTTTCCAAGTCAGCTCTGGACAAAAATGTTTTGACCTTACTTAAGAGCCTCAACTGGTAAAAAAAAAAAAAAAAAAGCGTGGACTTGGAAGCAGGAGGAACAGCACAGATGTCAAACCGTATAACCCCACGAGTAATAATAAGTTAAAGTGTATGACCTAACCTATGAGTGGCACAGGATATGGACTGAGTCAGATCCAATGAGTCTAGAAAGGCATTAAAATCGTTAGGTTTATCAGAGGGGCAGCAAACATGAATGTTAAAATCACCAATGGTTAAAATCGCAAACTCTGAGAAATTATTTAAGAAATTTAATTTAGGCAGCCGATAGATTACTGCACGTAAAATAGAACAGGGCAGTGTGAGTACAAATACTTGAAAAAAATACTCAAACATGGAATACTCTCAAGTGAGCAACCGTTTGCCGCGGAGTGTTTAAGCAAAGATAGCCATCGGGGATGAGTTCCGTAAAGGCACTGACATCACCTGGGGGAAGCCAGGTTTCGGTGAGGAAAAATAAATCCAGATAGTAAGTGGAGATGACATCATTGAGAACAAATGTTTTGTTATTGAGCGATCTGGTGCTACAAAGAGCCATGCTGAGCGTGGTCGAGTTGACAGGTGATGGTGTCACATGAGGAATTGGACAGAGGTTTTCTTGGACGCAGCTCAGGGTGAATGTATTTACATGGCGGGGGCACCAAAATGGGCCGCTATTGTTGGAGCCAACTGGTTGAAGCCACCGATAGCATTCCCACAATCTTCTAACACCCCCAAGCCCTGACCAATCTCCACTCCATGACGACGGAGGATCCAGGTGAGTCCTCAGCCTTACATATAATCCGCCTCTCCGACCACATCTTCTTCGGCGCTTACCGCTTGGTACCAGGCAGACAGGGTATCTCAGGAAAGGAGGAATTGATGTCAATAGTGGCGTTGGTTGTTTGAAAGACTGGGCATTTAGGAGGCGATTAGTTGTACTAAAACATCGTTATGTCACTGTGTATGTCGCCATACATCTTTGCTTTCCCAGGAAACACTTGTGCCATCTTCAAGCATAACAATTACAATAACCTCGACCCCAGACCCCGATGTAAGCTTGACATGATAAAAGGATGGTTCTAGTTTGCTTTTGAGCCAATTTTCCTGGCCGAGAACTGATTATTTGGCTGTTGGAACACAAAGAACTGGTTCGCGAGTAGGCAGCGCTCTGAACCAGCTCTCAAAATGTTTTGGTGGAAAAGATTTATTACTGTAAAATTGAGATTAGAGCTGAATGTCTGTTGAACACACAATCTATTGACAATCTCGGTAACTGATCCTTGAATAATGAATTCTTGGTGTTTTCTATCCAGCCATACTCATTCAGTCAGTGACACAGTTGTAAGCTCGAATTATTAAGTAATTTTCCAAAAGCATATGCGGATATGAACATCCAAGAATGATGTTTAAACTGCACCAGAGAGACTGCAGCTATATCTACAGTAGGAGAGAAAGTCTCTTTATATGTAGATGAACATGGGCTGCTTGTATCGTGGAGTATTTATTTTATGATGTTTTGCCTTGTCTTTTAAATTGTGTTTTGCAGTGTTCAGAGTCATATCTAGGCCCTAGGCAGAGAGCGAGAGAGAGTGAGGGAATATGAATGGAGTGTTTGTTAGTCAGTACGAGCTCTCTCTCCTCAGAGATCAGACATCATTTGTACGTGGTGCAGCGGTTCATTCATCATTAATTAGCAGAGCCGTGTGAAACAATGTTTCTCTGTATTACTTACCTGAGCAGATGCAAGTGTGTGTGTGCGTGTGTGTGTATCAATCTAAGCCTAATTTACCCCAACATGTTTTTGTTGTCAGTGTAAGTGTTTAGACAGGCCTCTGTGAGGATTTCGTAGTCCAATTACACATGCTTGGGTAATTTTTAATTTTTATGCAGAAGTAGTATGTTCGCATTCACACATGCACACACACATAAAGCCTTCCTAACAAATATGTTTGTCGCTGTTTTGTGGTTGTGGTGAGTTTTTCAGCGCTTGTATCTTGGTCTAAAATTAAAGAGATTGTTCAGTCAAAAAGTTTAATTCAATAGCCATTTACTAACCTTCATGTTTTCTTCTGACATAAAGGTATAAATAGTGGTCCAAACCACTTGTGTGCAATCCTCAAAGTCTTTTGAAGTAATTTGAAATTGATCAAAATCAAAAGATTTGGAATATAGCACAGTCCGGACAACTTTTACGATACATTGAGAACGCTAGCTTTTTGTAAGCCATTACTTAAAGGTGCTATATGTAACATTTCTTCTAAGATGTATCCTTTTTTATTTCCTGTGTGTTAAGGGGTTGTAAAAACTCATTAAAATGATCCACTTGTCAGGTTTTGCTATTAACTCTGAATGCCAGTATTTCTATTTCTATGTCAATTCTCCGGGTCGGATTTTCTGCAAAATCCATCGGGTGTAACGTGCATTCGCACTCCCGAGCCTCTCCCCTTTTTATACCGTCTGCGACGGCACTGCAGCTAACGACATGGAGTCTGATAACACCAAAAAATGACCTGCCTCCAGCACAACACAGGCTCCAACACAAAATTCCAACCCGATCTCAAGATTAAATTGTACGAATTCGAAAATTCGTACGAATGACCTACCCCCTACCCGCCCCTAAACCTACTCATCACGTGGGTTTAGACAAATCGTACGAGTGAGGTCGTGCGAATTAGACACTTTTTACTCATTCGTCGGATTCGTAGGAATTGTTCATGAGATAGCGTAGCAAAATCCACATAAATATAAAAACAAAACAAAAATGTATCTATAGAAGCTTGTCAGGCCAAACGTGAATCGACTTAGGACGAAAACACAGATCTACATCGGCAGAGCGTTTGAATTATAGGGAGACCTCCACTATTTTTATTGTGATAAATTACTAGCTTTCAGATATGCTGAAATAATGGTAAACTGTAATGAAATAGCAAGGTAAACTACTACATGAGACATGGACAGTAATGCTACTTCCAACAATCTCACTGTTACACTGAAATTGTTCACTTTAGTTCACTAACCATTTTGTTATCATTTTATACATTCACCTATGTTGACATTGCTGATTGTGAAAGATACACGAATAGTTGGTGAAATGCCTTCCAATTCGTACGAATTCGACGTGTGAATAAAACGTGTCTAATTCGTAACAATTTGTACGATTTGTCTAAACCCACGTGATGGGTAGGTTTAGGGGCGGGGTAAGGGGTAGGTCATTCGTACGAATTTATACGAATTGGCCAATTGATAAAATATGTACAATTTAGCAAAATCGTACTAATTCGTACGAGTGATAATTCGTACGTATGAATTGTTACGAATTAGCCACTTTTTAATCATTCGTCGAATTAGTACGATTTGGTCGTGAGATCGGGTTGACCTATCCCACCTTTAAGGCAGCAAGAATCGTTCACTGGCAATGCAATCCCAAAATACAGCAAAGTTGCAACAGTGGGGGAAAAAATCTAAGATGTCAGAGAGGGAAAAGGGGAGAAATTGTTCTTATACATAAATGTATATTGTATCAATAAATACATAAATGTTTAAAATGGATGTGCGGCATGATGCAAGGCAGCAGAATATGTAGTGAGACAGCTTCTTTCGTTGCGCGTGTGTGTGTGTTTGCGCTTAAGGGAGTGTTTCATTCATAGTAAAATCCGAAGAAACCTCAGCTCTGTATGGTGTTATTGATCTGATGAGAAGTGTAAGGCTGGACAGAAGTGAAAATGAACCTCAATCAGAAGTGTGTGGGATTACCAGATCTTCACATCAGAGAGCTGAGAGCTGTAACCAATCAGAGTGCAGTCAGAGGAGCAAAGCCAGGAGTAAAAGATCATCCGGGGAGCACGTCCAAGGAGCAGAGAGCAGTTACTGGAGCACAGAGAAGCAACAGCGGTGTCAGAGAGCTCATGGCTTCAATAAAGCATGAATGAGACTGAATACACCGCAATAATTTAATGTTGCCACACGATTCTGCCTTCAGCTGTGGAAGTAAGTCTTGATGTCTCAGTGAGAGTGTAATGATGTTTCGGTGACAGTGTGTGTGTGAGCGTGCACCTAAAAATAGATCTATTGATCGCAGCACAGCTAGTGTGTTACATTTCACCCCACAACGAGGCAGGATTTTATTATATGTAGCTACTCCACAACCTCTACTTTAATCATCTCATCTTGTTGCCATGTCTAAATATGTGTGTTTTCTAATGTCAAGAAAAATAAAAACGTTAAGAGGTAACAAGCGCTGCAGGTCACAGATGACTCATAGAATCTGATGAGGTCTAACCAATAAATCAGCCACAACAGGCGCTGTCTGCAGAGCTGGAAGTTTTCCGACTTTCTTACAGAAAGTAAATATCAAGAGGCAGATATAATGGGCTGTGTGGTTAAAAATAAAGTTTCCGAATTTTAACATGGTCAGAGGATTTCATGTCCACCACTGGGAGAAACCTTAGGAGAAACAAACTAACAAAACCCCGCTAACAACTGATAAACAGTCATACGAGAGAGAGCAAGAGACGGAGAGATCAATAAAGATAATAACTAGATAATAAAACAAATATTTTTGAAGTAGGCTTTATATGAAAATTCTATTTCAGTTTTTCATGCATAAATAATTCAAGATTATGCATGCAAATTCATAAAAAGCAAATCAATATTTTAAGGTTCAAACAGACAGACAGAGAGACTTCATTTATCTCCTTATCCTGAAATAGTTCAAATGGGAATAAGGTTTCAAACTCCATCTCCATTGAAGGTCTTCAGTTCCACAGCATTACTCTCTGTCAAACATCCACAGCTGTAAATGTGTGTGAAGCACTTTATCACTGCTGAAAATTTGATACTGGTCCAATGTTTTAATGCAGAGCATGGAGAAATACATCAATAGCACTGTGAAAAAGTGTTAGATTCCAAAGGGACTGCCTATGTGTGTGTGTTGTACTTTAAGATATGTGCTCTCTATCTAAGATAAAGCTTGACACATCAGATTACATACATCACACAATATCTTCAAATCTAATCACACAGAATTATGACTAGCACACACACACCACGGAGGACTGTGTGACACTGTGTCATTTTCCTGCACTATATAGGACTTTTAAAACATAGCCTGAAAAGAGAGGATGGCCTCCTTCCCTTATTCTGTAAAAAAAAAAATCTTTGCTGAGCTTGCCTTTTGGAGATTGTGCTTTCTAATCAGTTTGAGTGTGGCAAGAACATGGTACTTACCTCTGCCGAGATCTAAAGCTCTGATCTACAGCTTTGAGAGAGAAACAGAAGAGCAATTCACTTTCTTTCTCTCTTCCTGTGGGAGTCATCTGCTTTACACTGATGTATTAGGGGGTTCTGGAGTTGTTGCGAAGTGAATACTCTCTGTGGAGCGTGTATGGGTCTCTGGAGTCTGAGGCTTTGTGATGTGAAGTGGGTCAAACAGGGCTGTTACTGGGAGCAGTCCAGATCTCCGCTGGGGATTCTGCTCCCACGGCTCAAACACAAAGGGCTACTGAAGCTAATACTGCAAGCTGCACGTCGCTAACACTAACAACACTAACTAACACTAAGTTGGATCACTCCACCATAGGCTTCTTAAGGGATTGAAACTTGAAAAGTGAAAGACATAGTCCAAGTGACTACAGTGGCTCAATCTTAAGTTTTTCAAGGGAAGAGAATATTTTTTGTGCGCGAAAAACAAACAAAAATAACGACTTTATTCAATTATAAATTTCCTTCTCTGTGGGATTTCACATAATGTAACTGTACAACTATACACTGTACAACTAAGTGCAAATTGGACTGTAACAAACAATAATAATACAACGCGCAACTACAGTGGTACTGCATCGTTAACATAATACTACACACAACTAAATAGTAGTAATTACATTGCAACGCTAACAATAGTAACCACACAGCTAAACAGTTTAAAGAGTTGCCTCGATAATATTACTACTACATACACAGCTAACACGGATTAGACTGCATTGCTAACATTACTACAAATATTACACAGAGCTAATGGCACCAAATAATGTATACCTTGCACCAATAGCACTACAAATACAGACTGAACAGTATGGTTTTACAACACACTGCATATCGCAAAAGAACTACTAAACATTACACACAGCATGTGTCTATTAGAATGAAAACACTCTGCAGCTAATATGCTTTATGAATTAATTTAAGTAATATATAAAATGGTCTGCTGCAAATACTTCATAAAAGTGAATGTTTCAGCTGGGTGAATTTTTAGTCTTTTTATCTTCTGGAATTTTCTGTCTATGCCTTTGATTGTGTTTAATGGAGCTAACTCTCTCTCTCATGTTCGAGAGCATTTTATGAAACGCTTTTATGGAGGGTTAGCTCCTCATAATGGAGGTGTTTTCCCTGTTTCTCCACGGTCCACGGAGAGTCATTAGTTTACGTAAAGCTCTCGCCATGTGCATTTAGGCCGACTCCCCTACCGAGTTATCTCTGTCCAATTACAGAGCCACTGAGGGCCAATACAGGCATCAGCAATCTGTAATCCTGCTCATACACATCCTCAGCAGGCAAGAAGAGTAAAGGTGATGATACACAGGGCAACTATTTGAGCAATGTTGCTGGGAAATCTTGCCGAGCGTCACTTTCCCATTGAAAATACATTTCTATCTGGGTAATTCAGATCGGTCGTAGGCTTTGTGTCTCATCTGGTTGCCCTTTGGTGGCAACATTGCCCAACAAGTTGCCCATCATCACTATAAGTGGACTAGGATTACCGATTACGTGTTTACTGGTGCGAGGGTGGGACAAACTGGCACTCACAGAGATCACGACAATTGCAAATCACATCAAACTTTATTAAACTGCAACTACATCATGAAACAGAGCATAGATCTCTTTTTTTTCTTTTTCCTCTCTCTCTCTCGCTCTTTCTCTCTCTGATAGAGCTGCAGATGAAGGCTCTCTTTCATCATTCTTTCTGAATACATTTAGTTTGAGAAGAGATGATTCTGATGAGCAGCAGATAGAATCAAAGACGAGTTTGACTTCACTTAGTTCTCTGTTATTTCATCTTGACCTGACCTCTCATGCAACATCAGAAGCATGCGAATTTTAACAGATTTTAAAGATGTTTCTGTTGGAATGTTATGAAAATGACATTCACGCCATCTTTTCAGAGTCATGACTGCGTACAGTGAGCTGTTTATTTCGTTGAGATGTTGTGTTGTACAATAAACCAGCTGGAGTATCGGCAGAGCAGGTTTAACCTGTAACTATGGAAACAGCGAGAGTGGTGTGTTTGCAAAGGTGTTTGCTTGTATGGGGTCGGTGAGAGTCGGTTCTGTCCTATTGCCATTCTGTCAATACTCTGCTGTCAGCTGGGAGCTGTAAATCCATTCATTAGTTTCACTATGTGATTTCCTTTCCAAACCTCAGCTACCAACATACACAAAGCCAACAATTCAGCTCATAGCCTATACTGAATAATCCAAAAACACAAAAGAGAAAAGTTCACTGCAGGAAATATAATAATAGTAATAATAACAGATAAATAAAATAAAGTATCAAGTAAAATACATCTACTCTGTTCCACATACCTGAATTTCCTTCAAACAAACAAGCAAACAAACAAATGATTTCTCCAAGAAGACAAAAGAGAAGTGCACTGCACAAATAATATCTGAACCTTCTTAAGACAAGTGAAAATTCATAAATTATGTTTATTTTATTCTAACTTCATGGAAAATTGTTTGTTGTTGTTTATTGTTTTAAGTATAAATATCACTAGGATTCTTCAATACAAAAAAACATATTGGTTACACATTATTTTAAGGTCCTAGTTACATTGTACTTATTCATTGAAGTACTTAGTAGTATTAGTTAACAACATGTACTTACTGTGGGGCTAGGGTTATAAAGTTGCATTATGCATAATTTACTTTTATTACTACAGTAAGAACATGTAACATACGTAACAAGGACACTGTAAAATTACTGTACACTATAAAAACCGTTTCCAAAACATTTTCCAATTAGGTAATAAAACTAAACATAATTTTAGGATAATCTTTAAAAACAAGCAATAATTGTCATGATGTGGGTTTTGTGTCGTCTTGTCATTTCATGTTCAGTGGTTCCCTGTCCTGTCTGTTAATTCTCCCAGGTGTTTCTCATTATTCCCGACACACCCTTGTTGTCTTGTTAGCGTGTTTCTCCATGATTATTTAAGCCCTGTCTTTGTGAGTTGTTCAATGTATGTTAGATGCTAACATTGGTCCTTTCTGAATCCTCGAATCCTGTTTCTGAGTCCTGTTTCTGAATTCAGCCTCATCACTATTTCTACTGCATTACGTTACAATAATATTTTAAGCAGTTTTGCTTATGAATCTAGCTTTAAGAATATTTAGATATTGCATTTGAAATTTTACTGCAAAACAAACAAAACATTTTTTTTTTTTTTGCAAGGTGTAAGGGACCAGATGAAATGTAAAATCTCAAGTCGATTGAGCTGAGGATACCGATGAGCAGAATGGACAGCTGTGAGGTGTTGGGAATGTGTCTGTGTCCATGTTGTTGTTTGTTTGTTTGTTCATGCATATGTTTGTGCATTGTGATAAGGAGGAACATAGCAGCTGTCAGCATCACTCCCAAAGCAGTGAACATGGACAGCTCCACAACACTTCACAGGAAGTGAGGTGTCAGACAAAAAACAGAGGCATGGCTGTCGGCTCATCATCACACTCACATTGCATCAGTCCCTGTGCATCAGAGCCCTCCTGAAAGCTTCCAGACTCTGGTCTTTTAGAGCAAAGACTACATGCACCACATGTTGTATCTCTAGACAAGAGGATTTGGATTGAAATGCAAGGTTTGAAATGGAATAGTGTAATGCTTATAGATCACAATATACATACTTTTTACTTCAGTCGGTTTGATTTGGACATTTTAAATATCCTTTTTATTTTTGATTTCAACAAACTAGCTGAAGTATACTTTAAAGTTACTGGGGAAAATATTTTGTAAGGGATCATCTGGGATTTGTGTTTTGCTCATTTAGTTCTGTTTCCTCAAATTTGAGTTAGTTTCTCATTGTTTAATTACCAGTTACACCTGTTCTGTGTATTATAGAACCGGGCTGTTCCTTTTTGAGGGAACTCGCACTGTCATTGAAAGTGACTTTTTGGGGACGCTCCCTTAGTGTGCGCCTCTGAGGTATAAATTATGATTGGTGTTGCCTCATGACGTAACATGTGACGGCACATAAGTGTGACGCCGGCACTTACATACATTAGCTTTCGCTCTTCAGCAAGTGCTCTTTGTGAAACCATTTGTCTTATTTGGTGTTGCACTGTCTGTTGCAAAAAAAAAAAACACCTCTAAATGGCGAGTGAACAATACACGAAGTGTGTGCACCGCTGCCCAAGATATATTACGGGTGGGTACACGCATCATTTGTGTATGTATTGTTTAGAAGCGCAGCACGCACAGGCAGATCTCGAGGGGGATGCCTTTGAACACTGCGAAGCACTTCAAATTCGAGTGCTGCGCTCCCGCTTGGCTATTTTTATGATGGCCAGGCTCTCGATCCCCGCCGTTCCAGTAGTACCTCAATGCAGTACATGAGATCCAGGGGGCGGAGTTGGATCCAGATCTAATGGGTGAAGATTGGTAGGATTAGGGTTGGGGTTAGCCTCCATTGCAATTCTCACAAGACGTGCAATCTGTGATTTTAATTGAACCGATAGATTGCCATACCAGGTTTGGATGCAATAATATAAAAGGCTACCTAAAACGGCATTATAAAACAATTGCATAATTCTTTGATTTACACCAAACAGCCTAAGTTGTCTTAAAAAAAATACAAGCATTTTTTTTTAATTTTGAGGCAACGCAATCAATGTGGGCTCTCAAAGTAAATGAACAATCAATAACCAAACCTAGATACTTATAGGTATCCACCCGATTAGTGATATTGTCATGGATGTTGACTGGGCTGTAATCACCAATTTTTTGGATCTATTATCAATTCTTTAGTTTTTGATGCATTTACGATTAGATGATTTATATTGCACCACCACACAAAATTCTCAATTTCTGACAGATACACTGATATTTCGCCAAAAGACTCAATATTACTGTGTCATCAGAATATTTGATTATAATTATTCTTATTTATACTAAAACAGTCATTTGTATATAAAGTAAACAAAAAGGGAGAGCATACACAACCTTGAGGCGCACCAAAAGATCTGTGAGGCTACCCCACACACTTTTATCAGGTTTTATAGTCTGCACCTCTCTAGTATGCCTGGTGCACGTGTGCGCTCGTCCTAGCTGAGTGTCTGAGATCAGTTTCACACTGGAGCAGGCCTTTTTCGGTGTGTGGCCTGGTGGTCATTCTTTCCCCAAAGGGTCGTTTTCAATGACGCAGTGTGAGTTTCCTCGAAAGGGAACATCTCGGGTTATGACTATACGTCATGATGCAACACCAATTAGGGTTGGATTAGTTTCATTTATATTACAGAGGCGCACACTAAGGGAGCGTCCCCAAAGAGCCATTTTCAACAACCCAGTGTCTCGTTCCATTCTCAGGGAACAAGGGTTATAGCCATAACCCAAGACGATAGGGATCATTATCCATTTTCCCAACATATAAAATCCTCAGCCAATTACAAAGCCTGAGACACTGATTCAAATCTGTCTTTTGCTGTTGAGGTGTCACTGAAAGAAATCCAAGCACATCCAAACAAATACACAGATGTCCCATGCAGATCTGTGATCAAAGAAAGTCCATGGAGCAGGAGTGTCATCGCATATACCCTGGATATTTTTCCACCATAAGGGACGCATTAGGAATCCGTCTGGTGTATGTGTGTGTGAGACGCTCTAAATGTGCCTAATTTTCCCTCTTAATTGCCTTGTGTGAAATTCAGTGGGCTTGTACGAGACTCTGATCATGGCTCTTCTCAGGTGCTAGATTAATCTCCCTGAGGTTTCAAAGAAAAGAACTAACACAGCTTACTCTGTCTCCCAATGTCTGAGTGTGTGCGTTCCTGGCTAAATTGAGCCAGCACAGATAGAGAGTATGTGAGCAACAGCACGAGAGTTTTATGAGATGATAATAATAATTTAACATATTACTATGACACAGAACAACAAATGTAATTTCACAAACCTCATAAATGCTCATATTAATATACTATAGCACAGTTTGATAAGCAAGTTTAGACCTGGCTCAAAGAACCCTCAGACATAAACTTGATAAACTCAAGGAGTAAGAAGATGATTAAGCAAGAACACCTGCTTGATGGAATAAATGGTAGCTTAAGTAAACATAAGTTTAGTAAAAGTTCAGTATGGAAAATATGTATTTTTGTCCAATAAAATGCTTTTTACAATGAATGTATCTTTCCCTTGATATACTGCCACCAACAATTTGTAGTAGCAAATCATGGTTTTGTGTTCAGTAGAACAAAGAAATTCATACAGAAATGAAACAACTTGAGGATTAGTAAATGATGATAGAATTTTTTGGGAGAGAAATCCCTTTAAAGATCTCTAATAAATTATTAAATGGTAGCCTAATAAAAAAACATTAAAATATGTTATATAATGAAAAATACAATCATGGTTATTGTTTAGCATAATGTTCATGATGCGGTCCAAATAAGTAAGGTGGAATCAAATTAGGTGGAAACTTAATCACAGCAAAACAGCAGTAATGACTGTTATTAAAAGGTAAAAAAAGCTCTACTCAGTGAATTGAAACACTTCTGAAAAACTTCTGAAAGCAAAGCTGCAATTAAAAACTAAAAAGTAATTGCTTCGTTATAGGAGACAAAAGTTCCCTCCATTAAATGACAACTTTGACTGCAATGTTGACGTTATGATTATGTGTACTTTCCCTCCCTAAAAAAATCTTTGATTTGCTTTGATAAAATAACACTTTATTTGATCTACAACTAATAAACTGTAAGAAACTGTGAGAAGCCATGTTTTGGAGCCGCCTCACACGTTTCTATGTGAAATTAAAGTGACATCTGAAAGCAATCCAAGCACACCTCTCTCTCCCCTCAATCTGAGGAAGAATATTGAAAAGGTCATGAAGCTCTGTGGGACTTTATTAGTAAACCATGTCTGAACTTCGGCAGACCTGCTGTCTCATTTTCTCTCTGCGCCGAGCAGACATACTTGGGAGGCATGAGAGCAGCAAAGAAAAAAGAGAGATATACAGAATAAAGATTCAACACGTAGCCCCATTTTCGAAGTGTATTTTCGGGAGGCTGGGAGAAACATTAGCCTCAATTTTCAACAAAACAACTAAACTCTAAGCGAAACCGGTTGACACCAAACACAAATTAATTAATTTCTTCGAGGCCAGGTCTTTTATCCGTGAACAGAAATGCTAAATGAGATTCAGCTCTCGGAGGAAGATCACTGCCTCAGTCAGACCACCAAAAATTAAATTCAGATTCAAGAACAACAACAACACTGGCACAGAACTCCTTGCAGATATTGAAGGAGAAATTACTTGCAGATCAATGGCATCTCCTGAGAAAAAGTTGGCAAATAGCTCGAGATTAAAGGGCTGTGGTGTTTTTTATTTGACATTTCGTGGGTATTGCTAATTAATTGATAATGATCGAATGCAATTCATATTTAGGATTACAGTCACAGCGTGAGTCATTCAGCTTTAACAGGTTTTTTTGTTTTAAGGGTCTCCCTCATTATCGAGTGAGGAGAGGCCAAAGGTAATGCTGAGGATCTCCTGCATAATCACAGCAGGTCACATTTTGTAAGACTTGTCCTGTGAAAGTGGTTAAATTAAATCCAGGGCTCTCCACTTGCCTCCTTCATCCACACTCAGCCTTTTCGTATCTCTCCAACCCCTTTCATGCTCCACGCTTGGGATTATCATATCAAACAGAATGACCTTATTATGAGAGGTAGAAGGATTGAGAAAGGGACACAACCAGAGAGAGAAAGAGAGAGACTGCTAAACCCATTCTGACTCCTATACCTGTGATCCTTTAATTCTCAAGTACCCAGCGAAGCCCCACCACACACATATGCATACACTCTTCCTAATGTGTCACAATAAATGGTAAACTTTTAATCGTTAGCCCTGTTTTACCTTGTTCCATGTGTCACACTGTGTTTATATTCTATCCTTGGTTAAGAATTAATCAAGGTAAATTTGGCATTGTGCATTTGCAAACCTTGGGTTAACATTGTTATTCTCATATTTATGGTGGTAATACTGGTAATATTGATTGGACATGTGCAGCATGCAATAAGAATGCAACCTAAGTTTTAATAAGAGCTTGTTACTGTTACTCTGGTCCTCAAACAGTTTGGGGTCAGCAAATTGCTTCTGCAATGTTGTTGGTGGTTTAAAGAAATTAACAATTTTATTCAGATGCAATTAATCTTAATTTTATTAAGATAAAGCTGTGCATTTCAAATAAATCCAGTCTTTTTGATCGAATTAATGCAGCCTTGGTGAGCATAATACATTTCTTTGGCCCCTAAACTACACTACTAGTGTAGTTTAAGCAATCTGTCATGTATGTGGTCTGCAAAACACACAAAAATATGGTATTTTGAGAAAAACAGAAGTTTTTAAAATATCTCTGTTTGTTTTGCATTTTTTGGGGGGGTAAAACGTTCCTAAGCTCTTGTAAAAGCATCCAGCCAAATAACACTTCTTTTTTTAACACTCCAGTTAACACGTCTGTCATTTCTTTTCATTATTTAAACAGTTTCCAGAGCAGCGTTTCATCATAACCAAGGGTAAAACTTGGTGCTATAACCACCTTCTTCCATTTGCATCTGTTTTATTTTAAAATGACATTATTGAGAACTCCATCAAAACTCTCAAGCTATAAAAGAGCAACCTCTGAGTGCTAAAATGTTCCTCTGGGAAAGGATGTTAACCCAGGGTTAAGTGTAATGTGAAAAGCCCTTAAGTTCACTTCACATTGCATGCTGTTTGTGCTGCGTGGCTGAGTCTGAACTTTAGTACATTTTACTCTAAATTGGAATCGAGAAAAAAACAATCACTGGCACATTAAAAAAAAAAAACCCTGCTGACTTCTTGATGCTCTGTTTATTTACTGAAATTTTCAACTAGCTTCATCCAGTCATTTTTCACAAAATATTGCATTCCTTACAGACAGGGCATTCAACCACACATTTTTACCTTCAGCAAAACAAACAGCAAAACAGCTTCTGGCTAAACACTTCCTCAGCATTTTTAGATTGTCTCAGTGGAGGGAGTTCAGTGTATTCCCATTCAGTCTTCATCATTGGGCAATTATTGCTGGGAGTTGCCCCGGGCAACAAAGCTGCGATTTAAACATTCCCTAAAGCGGGGACACTTTAGCAGGCTCGGATACACACAGCATCAGATGTCAGACTGCTGAGGAGCTTATTTTGTTGGGAATGGGGAACTATGTCCACTCTCTCCTGCGGATCACACCGTATAGCTCAGGGGGGCAAGGTCAGTGCCTCTCCAGCCGTGGCCCGTGAGCTATTGTCCTAAAGGCACACATGTTGGCTGCAAAACAGAACACTCCATGAGGACAACGACCAGACCAAGCAGAAAATGATGCAGCAAGGGCTACGTGATGCAATGTGCACTCAGCCGCTGTGTGACCCTCTTCTCTCACAATAGTTCACACTTTAGTTCATTTCTGCTAAAGGCTGTATAAGCGATTTCAGACACCAAGGTAACACTGTTTCTTCTGGACAGGTGAGTAGCTTCTAGTTCTTTTTTGTTTGTGAACTGTGTGTGAAAATATAATTCTTTAAAAAATATGAGTGAAGCTCGACTAAACTTGGATAGCTCTAGAGTTTGATCAGATTGTAGGGATTTAGTGTGTGAGTTGTGTTTGTTATGTGTCTACGTGGCAACTACAGCAGCCTATCGGTGAACCTGTGTGAAGTCACATCCAATGAGAGGTGCTCGCACCCTCATGGCATCATAGCCCGCCAGAATGGGCTTGGCTTATGTGTATATAAGCGAGGTTCGGAGGTTCTTTACACCTTCCCACCTGTCGCGCTGTTAGAGAATCAGGGAAACACGCCATTTGGTGCTCCTTGTAGCCCCACGTCATTCCCCTAAATACTTATGTACATGTACTGGCCCGCACTTCTTCCAGCCACATTTATACCCACTTATTAGGGCTCCCCGGGCTCACTAGATAGCCCTCTCTGGCAGCTGCTCCACAATGGATACAAAATTAAGGATCAGTTTTTGGCTTCAATATCTCAGAAAAGATTAATCTTTCCCATAGCGTAAGCTAGCTTACGCAATACTTGTTCCCTCTTCTGGAGAGAACTGAGGTTACGTTAGGTAACCAATAAGTTTTTACTTATTACTATTTTTATTAAAATTTTTCAGTAAAAAGTCCACACACGCACAGACATGTCCTCAGGGTAACACACAACAAATACAGTGCTGCAATAAACATAAATGTAAAATAAAAGCAAATATATAAATTAGCTATAAAACCTATTTTAAATTATACACAAAGTACTTTTTTTAACTAAACAAGATTTTCAACAGAACTTATATAATTAATTGTACTTCAAAGGGGAGTTTTCACATTTAAAAAAAAAGAAAAGAAAAAAGAAAACAGGTAAATGTACCGTTAAATCTATTATATTTCACTGAATATGGTAAGATAATTAATGAACTAAAAGGTTCTTACTGTAATATATGTAATATTATATATTTTTTTTGTTTTGTTTTCCTGTAAACCCTAATGCTAAAATAATGAATTGGTTTGAGTAGGGTAAAATTAAATTAAACAAATTAGTTCAATCAAATTAACTTTTTTTTAACAATTTGCCATGACACTCAAAAGGGAGAGTACATGAAATGTAACTTGTGTAAAAAAATATGTGAAATGTAAATTCTCTGAAAATTAATTTAATACCAGTATATTGAAACTTATCCATATCCCCTTTAGACATTAGTAAAATATCAGTCTACACACGCGTTTTATATTTAAGGGAAAAACACATCCAGGGTTATGTTTCCCGAAAGCATCGTTAGCCAACTATGGTATATCCAGGGCTATATTTCCATCTCTACTGGCAACGACGGAACTTGCGACCATAGTTGGCTAACGATGCTTTCGGGAAACGCACCCCAGAACGGATGTGACAAAAAAAAACTTTCACTTTTGGGTGGCAAAAGAACAAAAAGTAATACTACCCACCGGAAAGAAGGGTTGACTTTCCACAGAACATAAAATATTAATTTTGTCTCATTTTTCGTTTACGCATGTATGAGGGAAAAACAATGTTACGTAACAGTTCCCCGTTATGGACACAACCACTCTGAAAGTGCCTATGAAAGACTACTTTAAATCTTTTACATCAAACATTAAGCACAAAGCCTTTCATTAAGGTGAATTTCGTTTTGTATTAATTATATCTTAATTTTAATAAATGTTTCATCAAACAATTGACTGGATTTAATAAATAAGATTAAATATAACAGACAATAGATAATCATGACACGGATGCGCCAGCGCGTGAACTGGAGCTCGTCGCATGAGTCATAAATTAACTGCAACACAGCGTATAAGGCAGGCCTACTTGCCTCACACACCTGAGAAATATATCTATAGAAAGCTCGAAATTTGTACTTTTAAACAGAACAATTCGAAAAGAAAGAAAACAGACTATTCTCTGCTTATGAAATGTGCATTTCTCTCTGGCGCGTTCACTACTGAAATGAACGCGAGTCAGGTCAAGAAAGACTTCTTTTGTTTTATGTTTTAGAAAAATAAGAATTTATGTTAAGTGAAGTAAAGACTGTCATTATTTTTATTTTTTATAAAAAACCTTTATTTTTTCAGGAATTAATTTTAATTTAATTAAGTTAACTTATTGTCAATAGATACATTGTTGACATTACTGTTAAAGGGGGTGTTTTCGGCAGCTGCTAAATGTAAATAAGTAACTTGTAAAGTAACTAAGTTACTTTTAAAATCAAGTAATCTGTAAAGTAACTAAGTTACTTTTTCAAAGTAACTGTGGCAACATTGCTGCTGACACTGATTTTACACAGAAAAGAAAATATAACAGTTGGCTTCAATGTCTTTATATTCATTTTTATTTTTGGGCTGAAGTGAAGCAGTTTGCATTTAGAGGCAGCAAAGCAGCATGCTAAAATATTCTCAGCAAGCCGAGTAAAGCTCCAATCCGCCTGTAACAAATTACCTTGCTCTCCCCTCACACACACAGACACGTTTACGTACACGCTGTGCATGCATTCACATACTGTTCTTTTAACACGCGGGGGTTGTCTTGTAAATGTGAGATACGGTATTCATATACACACAATATCATGTGGAGAATGCAAATCGTGAGTCTAGAGAGCCACATGCCCAGGTCTCATCTGCTCTGAGCTGCAGCTTGATGCTGTGAAGGTTTCTGCGGTGAAGGACGGGTTTGAACAATGTTTGTGTGCGAGTTTTAGTGTGACTATAGTCAATAACAGAGTGAAGTGGATATTGGGACAGCAGGAATGAGTGACTGTGACAGTGAACAATGTGAGACCTTGGATAGAGAAACATCCTCTCTCTCTCTCTCTCTCTCTCTCTCTCTCTCTCTCTCTCTCTCTCTCTCACACACACACACACACACACTAATATTTCACTGAATGATAAATATAAAATAACACTGATTTCACAAATCCTCTAGTACGTGCATATAGAGACACCGCTCACCATCTGTTAAAGGGATAGTTCAAGCAAACAAGAAAATTCTCTCATTTTGGCATTTAAATGCCATAAACCCTCATGTAGAAACCTGTTTTGGCCTTCGAGTGAAATTAATAAAAGTAATTGAGACTAACAACTCATGACTGAAGCTTCACAATCTTAATTTCTCACAAATGCGACTTTATTTCTAGTAATTTCTAGTTTCATATTTGACAACTCCCACTGTGACTTATACCATTCGGAAGTTTGGTACCTGTAAGATTATTTAAAAAAAAAAAAAAAAAAAAAACCTCTTTGCTGGACTAGAACCATTCTTTTACCACGTCATGCTTACGTCGGGGGCTGAGGCGGGTTTAGATGTGTTCTAAACATCTTTTCTGACCAACGCAAAGCCAAAAGAAACATTTGCTGTAACATGATGGAATCTGCCTTTGTAATTGTTATGCTTGAAGATGGCGCAAGTGTTTCTATTTTTTTTTCTTAATTGAAAACATAAGCAAAGAAGAAAACACTCACTAAGACACAAGACAGGAGTACATAACAAATGTAAGGCTGCATGGATGCGTAGGGAGTTCCTGCCCAGAGCATAATACCGCCAATCCAAACTGTATGCTAATTGCCAGTTGTATTTGAGATAGTGGTCCTGACTAAATTGTTGTTAAGCTTGTTTACAAAATGCCTGATAAATAGTGGAATACTTTTTCACTCTATTTTTTTATTAATAATTTGATTCCGTTCACAAAACCAATCTGAATAATTCATTCAAAAATAAACTGATATGTTTCCTGAGTTGGCTCAATGATCCAGTCACAGCAGTTAAAGGGATAGTTGACCCAAAAAAGAAACATTCTGTCATCATTTCCTTAGATGTGCTACTAAACTTTTTTTCATCTATGAAACACAAATAAAGATCTTTTGAGGATTATTTTTATTGATTTTTTTTTTCATCTATACAAATGAAGTCTGTTTGATTATAAACCTTCTTCAAGATATCTTTCGATTTTAAACAAGCTTGGCACAACATAAGGGTGAGTATACGATAACCAAATTTTCATTTTTTTGGTGAACCATCCCTTTAACAGCTGTGAATAATGACTTAAATAAAATGGTTTCTCACAATTGTATAACCTCTAAAAAAAACAGAATATCGTGTACAAGTCATATGACACACTTTAATGGTACTTGAATGGTGCTTTTTGTCATTTTAAAGCTTGTCATGCAGGTTTAATGTAAGTAGTGATGATTTTCATTTTTGGTGCATTGTCCCTTTAAGGTATCAGCGTTCGCTCTCTGAGTCCATAACTCAAGTGACAAAACTGATTTAGTGCAGACAGACTTTACTCCCTCAGCCCAGATGCATGGGCTTCGTCAGCACACACACATGCTCAAAAATGCTCGACGTATCGTAGACTTAACCACACCGACATACAAATCATTCAAATACACCCATCACGCATCTCCTTCAGGCCACTGACATACAAACCCAGCCCAAAATAGATTCTTTCTGCCAGGGATTGTAAATGAGAGCCCGCTCTTTCCTCACAGTGTTGGTTTGTAAACAACTTTATATTCATAAAGATTTTAGCCTTGGAGCAGAAGAGCGAGGGGCTGAACATGAAGGGTGATGCGGCATCAGTGATGTCAGGATTACAAATGAACACAACCGCTCTGTAATGGACATGAAGGGAAGCAGGGCGAGAGAGAGAGACACAGTCAGCATGTGTATGGATCACTCGTCTAGACCGTGTCTTTTCTGTCTTTGAGCAGATGTGATATTTGTCAAAGTCAGTGGCACTGGGTAGGGCAGTATGTCACAGGAGGTGCGGAGCTGAAGGAACAATCTTTAAGATGAGGCAAGTCCTTAAAGGAAGACACACTGAGATCGTGATGCCTGGATTTATAGCACTTGACCTGCACAATTCCCTCCATACTGAGAAGATCTATCCACTAACCATCATTCTTTACATAAGGCTGTGGGTGTCTTGACCTTTGACACTGATCATGTCTGTTAATGGTGTTTTAATAGCATGTCCAACATGTAAGTTGGAGGCCCAGAGCTCCTTTTTCTTAATAATCATCACATGAGGTGCAAAATATTCATTGCTCTCATTTAAAATATTATGAAGATGAAAAAATGTCCTACCTGATAATGTCACTAAAGGCTTCAAGGGATATTCTGTTCATGTCAGGCTCAGACAGCACATAAAATAACAGACACCAAACAATAATTTTCTCTCGTCTCTCATTGATAACAAAAACACTGGAAGTAAATGGGGTCCAGACTTCATGAATTCAAATTCTATCAAAAGTTCATCAACATGACAACCTTTTGTCATTAAAGGGTTAGTTCACCCCAAAATGAAAATACTTGTCTGTTGTTCCAACTCTGTAAGACTTTCATTCATCTCCGGAACACAAATTAAAGGGATAGTTCACTTTGAAATTGTTTCTTTGTAGCTTACCTCAAGGGCATCCAAGATGTGTCTTTGTTTCCGCAGTAGTTTCAATTTTGATATTTTTAGGTAAAACGTTCTTGTCTATCAGTCATATAATGCAGGTCTATGGTCACCACCTCAAAGAGCATGTGCATAGAAGTCCAATTTAAACATGATTTAATGACTCGTAAATGTTAAGTACACATTGGTGGCCTAAGACATGAAACGAGCGATTTGTATGAGAAAAAGAACAGTATTTATGTAGTTTTTACCTCTTGTAACCACAGCCACGTCCAAGTGATCTGAGGGTGCGGGCGCTTCAGTCATTATTTTTTGTTTGTTTATAGCGCACAAAAATTATTCTTGTCATTTGAACTTAAGATTGAACTTAAGATAAACTTAAGATTGAGCCACTGTAGTCACTTGGACAATTTTAACAATGTCTTAAATAACTAATGGGATGGCAAGTTTCAATCCCTTAGAAGCCTTTAGAGGAGTGATCCAGCTTTCAGGTTTAATCAAAAATACCTTAATTTGTGTCCCGAAGATGAAAGAAAGTCTTACAGGTTTGGAAAAACATGAGGGTGAGTAATTACTGACAGAATTTTCATTTTGGGTTGAACTATCCCTTTAACCTTTTAACAAGGCGAGACATCTCTACATCTCAAATAACCTAGAATGTAAGAAATTTAATTAAATTATAAGCTTCACAATTTGTGCTTTTAAATCCTGTAAAAAGGGCCCTATTCCCTTTTAAGTGGTCCAAAATAACTTCGATTTTGGCTTTCTTTCCTTTTTTGAAGCAGAAGTCTAAATAATTTTTGTGGTAATCTACATTATGCCACAAATGCTGCTGTTTTAAACCCATAATATTCTTTAATGCTTTTGCTTTACGACGACATGGCGACGCTTATTGATGTCATAAATATCCCGAAACGTGCGCCCAGGGACATTGTACATTAAACATTGATGGTCAACTGGTTTCATGGAAAATATTTAGGTTTCCAATCACACAAATAACATCTTCTGATGATGTTATTCTAACTCAGATGTCTATTATATCTCAAAGTCTGGTGCAAAGATAGGTGATTGTGCGCTCTCGCTCTCTCAATTCCAGATGGTGCTTTTCTCTCCAGCTGTCTCTGCCACATCAGCCTTAATGAAGGCCAACGGCCAAATTACAGCCCTCCTCCACTTGTCTATTTTTCTTTTTCCCTCTTTCCCCTTTCCCCCATGCCTTGTTATCACCTCATGTTTGACGCATCCTAAATTTGCCTGTTAACACATTATACAGAGGAAAAAATATATATATACTCTAGTTATCTCCCTCACTTCCCTACCTTCCATTACTCTCTGTTCAATTGTGTTGTACATAGAAACCTGACTGATTTTGGAAGAGACAAAAGTGTGTTTTTATGGATTCAAAAACTAATAACTTGCTGGATTTAGGTCTGGTGGACAGTGTTAATTGCTTATTCTTCTCATGTAGCAGAGCATCTTTTTGTTTCTACAGCTGTACAAACATGAATTATTTAAAAATAATGAACACATAAATAAATAACCCCCAGTCTGCATTTCAAAGTGATTGATTCACTAGAAGGTGAAACAATAAAATACCTCCCCTATCCAATAACCCTTTATCTTTCCTCATAAACCTCTTGCTTTTCCCTGGATGAGGAACCATTTTAGAACAAGCTTATAGCCCAGCTCAGATTTTATGGATTGAATGAATTCTGGAATGGACTGAGGGGCAACATATTAAACCTTATTTCATACAAGACGGCTGAAATCATCATTATTAGGATGGAATTATATAAATATCGAAATATATTACTGTTATTACTGAAAAAACTCATTCTGTATTAGGACATACCCAAAAAAAGATTTTATTTATTTATTTACTTACTTACTTACTTACTTATTTATTTATTTTTACATGACATTAGATTTTAAATCTGATGACAGTTTAGGACATGACAAGAGTCAAGAAAGTCTTGCAGGATTCTGTGCTCATGTGCAATGTGTAAAATCTAGAGCAAGTCAGGAAACAACAAAAATGTACTCTAGTACAAACACCAGGGGGAAAAATACATAAATGTAGATAAATAAATATAAAAATAAATTACAAAAATAAAGCTGTTAACTTTTTATTTGAGTACATCACAATCTGGGCTTAAACTGGGCTTAAACAGACTTCCAGGGTTTATAATGCTAAGAATCTTTTCTGAAGATAACCAAATTACAGGCAATAACACAAATAAATACAACAGAACAAAGAAAGAAATTACTGTAAATAAACAGCGCTTTTCGAGTTTTTCAGATAGTTTTTTTTTTTTAACGCCGTCCTGTATTGTGTCAGAGGATATATGTTTGTTCGGAGAATATGACCATATATTGGTGTGATTTTGTGTGTGTAAAACTTATAAGTGGAAATGAAGGAACATTTTAAAATAATATTAAAAAAAATCTGTCATGACCCCCTTTAAACTTTGAAAAATGGTTAAAATTGTGGCACTACCAGTGAAAATGTATCATCTAAGGTTACACATGCAGCTACAAGTTCCTAGTTAAAATGCGATCTGTAAGTAACATCACAACTCACACATAGTATCACATTGAAACCTTGACACCACAGCAGCCAATGGGTGTGGGTGGAGCAGAATGATGTAACATGCTGCAAAATGACAGCCTTGATAAGGTCGCGGAGTTGTGGAGGTCAGAGGGGAGATGAGCCTAAAAAAATAAGGGTTGTAAACTGGTGAGTGCTAAGGGATTGTGTATTAGACATCTCAAATAGCATTGGTCCTAAATGAATAAAGTAAAAAAAAAGTCTCAATTACCATTTTCTTTCTCTATCCCTCTCTCCTCGGTTGTTATATTTGTGTACTTTTCATTACTCTGTTGCCTCTCTGTGATGACAGGGCTGTAATAACTTTGGTCAAATGTTGGTAAACACTTCTGACAAATGAAATTCACCTTGCAGTGGGTCGGCTGGCCGTCTGCCAGCGCAGGGGGAGGTCACACACCCCCCCATTGAGAAGAGAAGATGCGTGTCAATTCCATCCACAGAAAATGCTTCTTCCATCAGGAAACTATATACCCCACCTCAGCCAGGTAATAAACATCAAATTGTGTGCCGCTCATTCGCTTTTCCACTCTCTCTCTGTATAGAAAACACACACACACACACACATTATCATGAGTGAGGGAGCAGTTTATATGACGCACTGAGAATTTGGTTCTGGATAAATCACCACGTTGGCAGTCAGGCCAGATGAACAAGCTGTTTCAACCGTGTCTCCTCCTAATTTCAACCGTGTCTCCTCCTGCTCCTGCTTCACAGGACGGCTCTCACTGCTGGGCTCCTAAAGACATTCATTCTGTTTGAACATGCACTTGAGAGGACTAGAAAATTCACACCACTGCTCTAAAACCAAATGAGACCATGGATTTTTGGACCGCAGCTATGGAAGAATAACTAAGTTTTCACAGAAATGAATTGAAAACGTTTTAGATACAGATACACCATTTTAAAACATTATATATTAGCATATATTTGGGTTTTTCTTTTCATGAAAAGTACATTAATATTAGTCTGTAATTAATGTAATAATTTATTAATTTTATGAATACCTCTATTAATAATGATAATAATAATAACAACAACAGTATTTGAATTTAAATTAAAATTATTATAATCTTCACCATCATCATTATTTCTGGGGAAAAGGTGGCTGGAAGTCAAAGACTAATTTGACTTCGTGCACTGGTTTGAACTAAAAGTTACTGTGATCCATGAACTGGACAGTTGAAATCCCAATCTTGCTCCATCACCAACGTGCCCTGAGCAAAATACTTAATCCCAGTATGCTCCAGCAGGGCTTTCCCTGCAATTAATCTAATACAATGGAAAATCAATAAATACAATAAATAGATGTAAAACTCTTGTATTATGTAGGCAGTAAAGTTAGGCACTGATACCATATACCAGGTAATTGACTATGTCAGGGTATGTGACAGGTGGCAGTGCGTTGGGTCTTTCATCCATTCTGTAGCAGGTCGTACGGGTTTATTCCCAAAAACTGTGCCTTATCACAAAAAAGCAACCAAATATCAAGCTGCTCTCTCTCTCTGTCGCTCTCGCTCTCACTGCCGAAGTAGCCATGATAACGGATAGTGTATCCTACCAAGATGGCGACGCCGTCCCACAATGCAATGTGCGTGAAGTCACACTCACATTCTCAATAGCAGCATGTTGAAATATGTGCCAAAATGCATTTTCTGTAGGCTACATTGAAAATATTGTACAGTCGCCCACCAGATAAGGTCAGGTTTGCCGAAGTGCGTTTAATTTATTTTTGTCCCTGCCGATCGGGGACGGAGTTCACTGCTGATATTCTTAGAGCTTTCTAGTCTCGCGGCTGTCATCAGCAGCGCCTTGTATCGCCCAATCAGCGGATGGCGGGCATATGCGGTTTTGAAAATTGGTCAAAACCGTTGGTGCGGATGGATGGCGGATTGATGATGAATTTTGTGATGTGGTTGCAGATGAAATAATAGCCCATTCGTGCATCTCTACTGTGGATCACAGCTTATCTTAACATGACATCTCTTTCTCTTTATGTTTAAATAGCCGAAGTCTGCAGCTTATAATTGAGTTAACAGTGTCTACATTAGCTGATCCATAAGATTAGAGAAGGTAGGATCTCACCTTGCCATTCAAGCAGCCCAAAGTCTCTAATGAAGTAAAACAACCTATCGTGAACTCGGGTTGGATTTTTATTGGAAAAAACTACAGCACACACTCTCCCCTTTCCTTCCTTCCTCTCTCACTCGTCCACTTTCCCTCTCTTGTCAGAACCATC
>JAOTRC010000007.1:13464637-13475906 GCA_027497675.1 Cyprinella lutrensis | reverse complement strand
AGGATATGAGTTGTCGAATGTCATTAGAAATGAAAGAAATGGAGAAAAAAATCATAGGACAATACATATGTTGAGGAAAATGTATGCTGCACTTGTTGTATACATATTTTCATTTATGTATTGAGAGATATTTATTATGAATTTTAACAAACAACCACTTTTAAGCTCAAACTGTTAAAAAATACATAAAAAAAATTGTTGTTTATGTAGCTTGATAAATTCAAAGCTATTTTAATTCAATAAAACGGTCTATATTTGACAACATGGCAGATGCATAATTAAAGTTAATGTAAATAAAAATTAAGTTTTATTGAAAACGATCAAATACACATAAAAAACACATCATGCAACATAAACAAGAATTTAATGTTATTTGAATGCATTTATTCAGCCATTGCATCTCATTTAATTTCAATAAATGCACACACACAGAGAAACAATTTTGTGGAGAAAATCTCCACAACTTAAAGTCATCATTAAACCAAAATTGACAAATCTTAATTTTATGGAAAATTGCACAATCTATTATAAACAATTTATCCGTGCACATCATTAAAATAATAACAATAATAACGTGCCTTCATATTCTTTAATCAAAATAGCTTCCCCCTCCCTCTTGCAACAACTTCTCTTTTCTGATTATGTGTTGTCATGGCATGAGGGCTAAGCGGTCACTCACATGAGACTGACCAATAGCAAAACACAACCATCCAATCAATCCCAAAAGACAAAACCAAGTCTCACCCTAATTTATTTATTTATTTTTTTCTGCTATGAGAAGTGGGAGAAAAGACTACAACTTGTGTTTCATGTCGACTTTAAGATTCTCCAGAAGTTCCGATTCAAAAGTTTGGGGGATGATTTTTTTAAAAGAAATTAATACTTTTCCGCAACAACAAATGTGACAGTAGCCATAATGTTACAAAAGATGTAAATACAGTTATTTTGAACTTTCTATTCACTCAAGAATCCCCAAGAAAAACGTATCATGGTTTCCAAAGAATGTATCAGCACAACTGTTTTCAAAATTGACAATATGAAAAGTTTGACCATCAAAAAACATATTTCTTTGTGCAAACGCAGTAAGGGAAAAGACACTGAGTTTAGGAACAATCAGTTCATAGCTCCGCTTAAACTGGATGATATCCTCATGAGGGGCGGCCAAAATTTCGTACATGCCAGAAATTCATTTGACCATCCAAATGCTGGTCAGGAGATGTTTATCGCCTCTCGTTTCCCTCTGTACACGCACGACAAAGCTGAAAATCGGCCGATTCAAAAAAAGAGTTACACAAGTTAGAATTTGGATTAAAATCGGACAAAAATGGCATAGTGTAGTGTACTTGGTACTCATTATGTTATTCATTTTGCTAGTCTAGCACCAAATGACCAGCAAACATTAACAGCATTCTTCACCTCGCCTCTTGCTCTTGACCCTCTGTCAAAAAGATCATTATTTGGCCTATGATACATAGCTCCAGTTTCAATCAGAACGAAAGGCATGATATTGATGATGTAATCTTTCCCAGCTGATCATCATTAAGCACCACCAGGGGCAAGGTCAGGACACACACATACAATAGTGAAGATGCTTCAAGCCCTATTTCAGACTAAATACATCTGTTCACAGCATGCACAACAACACACACACACACACACACACACAAACACACATGTTCTGGTGAGATGATCTTATGAGATATGAATATCACTATTATAAATCTTCTCTTCCTGTTATGTGAGGTGTCTAAATATGACAGTCATGTGTAATGGAAATACACTCATCTATAGAACGAGCGTGACAACACAGAGGGTGCTTCTCAATATTCAAATTGATGCTTCCTTGTTTCCTCGCTTCTCCGCCCCCCAGTCTGTGACCCGAGAACCAATCGAACTCAGCCGTCTTGAAGGGCATCTCAATTCTCTAATTGCACCTCAAGGAGGTGAGGAACGATGAGTAAGGAAGCTTTTTGAAGGGACGCACATCTTGCGAGGGTGGAGCTAAGACACAAGGAAAGGAAACAAGGAAAGGAAACGAAGACGTACAAAACTAGAAATTAGAAGCATCCAGAAGCTGTATCCTTTGAAGGCCACAGACTTTACAGGTCACACCTTCGGAGTCCGCAAAGGTTAGGCTGTGCGTTGTTAAAGATACAATGGAAAGTGATGAGCTTTACACTGTAAGTTGAGCAAATGCATTTGCAATGTTTTTATTGCTGAGGCTTTTCACGACAGGTTGAATCTGAAATCTCTAACCCAGTTCGTTTACTGGATTCCATGGATGCAATACACTGTGCTTTCCGCCATCTGGTAACCTGGGACCCATTCTTCGTACGTCGCTAACTCAGTTAGCTGGATTTGATTGTTGGCGATTTGGCTTAATCTTGGATTGTTTGGTTCTTCGAAACTCATCCTGGACTTGCTGTCATAGCAACAGGTGCACAAACAGGTGAGTAGGCTATTTTCAAGTTAACAGGATTAGATCGGAGCGGAGGTGATACGGGAAGTCTTTTAGCGTATTTGGGACGGAGCTAGTGTACTTGAGCCACAGACTCTTTCTCTCCTTTTCCTGTACACCTCTGTGTTGAAACTCTTCCTCTAAGCTATGAATGAAAAAAATAAAGCAGACAAATGTTCACTGTTCACTCCTTTGAGGTGTTATAACCCGAGTGATTCTACAAAACGTTCACTCTAAAAAATGCTAGGTTGTTTTAACCCAATTTTGGGTAAAATGTGGACAAACCCAGCCATTGGGTTACATTTTTAAATGACATTTTTAACCCAATTTGCTGGGTTTGTCTATATTTTACCCAAAATTGGGTTACAACAACCCAGCATTTTTTAGAGTGTACTGTCCTGAGCGGGAGTTATTCAAGTTTGAAATCTCCACTGTTTTGCTATCCAGCTGTCAGTGCGGTGAGAAAATTAAACACACACAAACACACACCTGTGTGAATGTCTCCTCCATTATGATCAGAGAGGGACAAGCAGAATGCAAACGCAAACACAAAGCGGGTCCCTACATCACTGTGTTCATTATATCAACTCTCACCGCAGAGAAAGGCCGAACAAAGATTAAAAGGGGGGAGGGGGGAAGGGCAAGAGAGATGAAATGGAAGTGTTTTGTGGAGAAGTGAAAATGCCAACAATGTTCAAATCACTCTCTTCAATTTCTTTCTGTCCAAAAGATGACAGAGAGTAGCTTAGACACAGATTTTAAAATGTCTTGCACACAATCGAGGGACTCAGTTCTCACAAAAACTAGAAGATCGGGATGTCATGCACCATTTTATTTTAAAGGGGTGGCAGTGGAAGTCATTGCCCCAGGCACAGATAACACACGACTCGAACCAGATAGAATCTACTGACCTTTTTTTTTTTTTTTTTTTTTTTGCATTTTCTGTGCTGATTTTTTAGGAATATTTGCAGAAGTCAACAAAATGGATTTAAACATGGTAAAATGTATTCAACGTAACTGATACAACACTCTTACAGTCGAACTAGCCAAGAGCCAAGATTTTTAATAAACCTCAAGAGATAGTGGATGTGTAAAATTTCATGATTATGAGTGACGTTAGTCAAGTAGATTTATTTATTTATTTATTCATTTATTTATTTTTATTATATTGAACAACGTGGCAAGGGATCAAATCATGACTGTTTAATGAACTTAATTAAATTAGTTGTGTCAACAAAAATGATTCTTGATTTTTTTTTTTTTTTTGGATGTGACACAACAAGCGATTCATCTATTAAGGAGGCAAGTAACATGAAAAGTTATTCAATTCAAAGTTATAAATATTGCCTAGAAACTAATAAAAGTTAAAACAGAGAGATTTCAGGAATAGTAAAAGCATGGAAGATTTTCAATATTGTTAAGCTATCTATCAATCCTTTTGTTCTTCTAAGCTTTAAAAACTGCATTAAGGTCATAAATAAGCTATTAATAAATGAATAAACAATTTTTGGAAGATGTGCCCTAGCACTAATGAGACCTCATATGATGCATAGACATTCAGACATCTCACGTACACCAGTTAAATGTAAACACCAACAAGTTTAAGAGACAGACAGATAGAACAAGAACAAATGGGAGGGTATGAGATTGTCCCAGAGAGAACATTAGTGTCAACAAAGCTGTAATCGGTCATATTACATGCAGAAACTCACTCATGTCAACATACACAGACAGACATGCCAACCCCAAACCACATGTTCACTCGCAACCTATAGTTGGATAATGATTCAGCAGTCAGCAAGAATTACTTCATGGCCTGTGTGTGCAGTCTGAATGTTTTGCATAGAGTTATTAGGCGTCATTCATCAGATGAAGGAAAAGACAAACAAGTAGGCCTAAATGTAAAAATCATGCCGTCCGATACACACGTCGCAGTCATATATCCATACACATAAATCTCCCCGCCTCCTCCGCAGTTAATGATTATAAATGAGAAGCTGAGGTGGTTTAATTACCGTCACGCTGACTAATTCATGAGATTAATAAAGATATCTGGATCTCACATAACTCATTCATTTTTTATGAGCAAACAACTTTTCTGTTCCTTTCGCATGTCGTATTTCAAATCAGGGAGCTAATATAAAACTTATAGCAGCGGAGAACTATCGAGTCACATGACAAATGATGTTTGGCAAAATTAGGAGTGAACCAGAAAGCAAAAGGACTCCCCATCACGCAAAGTCTTCAGAGTCCTTCAGCAGGCTCTTGAAAAATTAAACACAATCAGTATTTAATTCAGCATTTTGGTGGAATACCTGCTGCTGAATTCTTAATGCCTCTTTTAATTATGTTTGCAGTAAAATATTTATGTTTACACACAGACTGTTGAAATTTTCAGTGTTTTTTCTGAAATATTTCCTTCTAAGTAAAGATTCGTACAGATATCAACATAATTCTGGAAATTTTGTCTTATAAAGGTATTTTATCATAAGCGTGAGTATGTGTGTGTGTGTGTTGTGTGTGTGACCCAGTCAATACATTTTGAATGAAAATCTAGGCATTTCAAGATGGACTGAATACGAAATTGCATAGCATCATTCCACAGTGAATCTCAAACTGGAGCTCCATTCAGTTACTCATACAAATGATTGGAAAACAGCATTATAGTATTGATTGTAAGAACACTATTCAGTCAATTCACCTCATCTGCTTTTAAACAAAACACATTGTATCATTGATTCATTATTGGGCTTGATTTAAAAGGGATTTACTCCAACTAAAGCAAAACAGATTCATGCCGCATGTAAAAAGTTGTGTGAGTGTGTGTTCGCAGAATAGTTATATTATTTTTATTATTCCAACGTATCTATTGCATGAACTGGCGGACAGTTTTATTTGAGATCATCAATGCTGATTTACATACCATATGTCCAACCAATCAGTCAAGAATAACTGTTGGACAACACCCCTGCCCCCTTAAGCCACAAGTAAAGGTGATTGTGCTGTTTATGATGTGACTGAAATATGGTCTTTAATAAGCCTGAGACAAAAGTCACTGCCATTTTCTGAATTATGGGTCAGTGTACTGAATCCAGGGTCATAAAATTGTCACCAGCTGCATTACAGAATCGGTCACAATTTATTTCTGCTATAATCACAGCAACTTAAAAGTTTTCCCCTGACATTTGCAAGCAGCATCATGGATGCAAGAGTGCAAAAACAGGTTCTTTGAAGACTCTAGGGGTAAGATTGTATTCATATGTGTGAATACTTTTGGATACTTAAGTCACATTTAAAAATACCTAAATGAAATTGCATCGGAAAACAAAAAAATCAAATTGGCATCTGAAACAAATGATACTAGACTGTCATTTTTGCAACTTTTACTGGGATGAATATGTGAACTTTTTTACAAAAAATAAATAAATAAATATTACTATTATCAATCTTTAAATGTTGTTGTAACTTCATCAACATTATGTGGATTGAAGCTTAGCTTCATAACCTTTAAATAAATAAAATGCTAAGGTAAATTGTTTAACACTAAACTAACACTTTAAAACAAACCCACATTGACTGCTCTCAATTAATTTTCTCAGTGGAAACCAAACCAGCTCAGAATTGTCTTCTTTTTTCTTTTTTGCCTTTACTTGTAGCATTTAAACATATCAATTCTGTTGATGCTGTAGTGCTATTTCATAATAATGTTGTGTGGAGGGCTAATTATTTTGTTTGTTTTACAAGTGTTTTTGTGCTGCCCAGGGCCACCATACTAAAGGTTATTCTGTATAAAAATGAAGTCAATTAGACACACACATGAACACACACAATTACTGCTCTAACCCTACCCAACACACACATGCACAGTGCCCACAGGGAAGCACAGCAGCAACTTTCACTCCACTTGAGAGGGAGAGTGACAACACAATCATATTTTCTTTTACGCACACTTTACACCAAGCCAAGAATCCACCTAAATGCATCTGTTCTGGGTAAAAATCCAGCAGGGTTTTGTGATTCCCCCTCTCTTATTCCCTCTCTCCTGCTCTCTTTCTCTGTTTGGGGACTTGAATCCCTTCTTGTGCTGATTACACACAAAGCTCTTTAAAAGCTTATTTCAGCTGCCTGTACATTTCGGCAGATTGATTTGACTCTGTATTATGTTAAAATGGGAAAAGAATCCATCATGAGACTTCTTCAAAGACTTTTCAAAAGCTCTCTCTCCATCAGGTTAACAATGTATTTGCTTTGTTAAGGGGTCAGTGGAGCAGTTGTGTGACCGGAATAGACCAGGGATAATCTGGGTTTTCAAACACATCACTATTAAAACAGACGTGTCCTGATGGTTAACTGTTCTTCATTAAACCAGTTAACATACTATACAAGCAGTTTACTGTTTTTGACAAAAAAGTACTCATTGACATCACTAATAGGTCTAATCATTGGGAATGTGTATGTAAAGTGTAATAGAACACATTTCACATGTAAAGTACATTTTTGTGTTTATGATGCTAAAAATAAACATTAACAGCATCTAAACATAAGCAATTCATAAATTATCTTTAAAGAAGTGTTTATGCTTTTAGATTCATAGAATACTGAAGTCATAGTTTTAATAATCAATACTGTAGGCTGATTGTATTGTATTGATAAATGAGATTAATTGTTCAACGTCATAATATTTAAAATTTGCCACAAGTTTTGCGATAAACGACATACATTATAAAACTCATATTTTACATAGCAGAATCCATAAAATATGTATGTAATTATGTTGTAAATAATGTTATTGTAAGGTTTAGGGTACTTGCATGTTTAGCTAGTTAAATCATATTGTGAAAAAGACGCAGGGATTTGTCCACATTTTAGTCAATTTGCCCCTCGGCCAGTGCGTTAACCCCTCACCTGAGTTTTACGGTGTGCTTTGTAACCGCAGTGGCCTGCAGCGGTTGGACCCGGAGGCAAATTCATGTGAAAGAAAAATGGTCCCATCTAAATCAATCATTTTAAAAATAGGATACACCCCCAACCTCTGTCTCTCTCTCTCTCTCTCTCTCTCTCTCTCTCTCTCTCTCTCTCTCTCTCTCTCTCTGTCTCTCTCTCTCTCTCTCTCTCTCTCTCTCTCTCTCTCTCTTTCTCTCTCTCTCTATCTCTATCTATCTCTCTCTCTCTCCTATAATCGCATAGGTCAGTGCTTAGTCACTTATTTCATGCCCCACTGAAGCGTAGACAACAAGAGTGTGTGTCTGAGGGTGTGTTTGTACGTGTGTGATAGAGAAAGTAGGAGAGACAGCCTTATACATTTTTCAAGACCAGTCTATTATTAGTGTGAAACAGCAGCAAAGAACAAGCAGCCTAATCAGTGAGTAGTGTAGGACGGTGTTTTGTGAGCCCTGGATACAGGCTAATATGGGATATTTGGTGCAATGGATGCTGGGTAATATACACTGTAGAATATAGGCCAGGACCTGCATCTTTATTAGCACATAGTGTCAACAACTTCTGTAACACATTCCCCCTTTACAAAACAACAAAGTAATGCAGGTGTAAAACAGAGATGATACCTTTAATTGCAGATTATCAACGAATTTGTAGCATACCTTGTCTCTGTTTGGGTCTTCCTCCATCCATTTACCCTTTTCCCATCTGTCCACACATGATTTATAGCTCTTTTACTCAAACAGCATGGTCTTTTGTTCTCAGTTTCATGAGTTAGTCTTGATTTTCTTCCTCTCAGAATGATCTCACTGCAGGTATTCAATCAGAGAGAGAGAGAGAGAGGGAGAAAGAGACATAACTTAATGCAGGGGTCTGTATATGGAGTAGCCTATAACAAATAACAGCATTACGAAAGATACAATGAAGTATCTTTTGTAATGCTAGTAAGAAATGTCTGCAAAATGTTTATTAATCCATAAACATTAAAATATTTGCTTGGTAACCACTTAAAAAGGGGGTAACCCCCTGAGAAAACAGTTATATCCAAATTCCATTGCCATGATAATGTAACGTGATTATGAGTCGAAATATATGTTTTTTGTCAATCTTTTGCCACAAATGCCAACATGGACTGAAGGAAAAATGAGACTCCACCTACATTTTTGCAAATTTCCAAAAAAAAGTTTCAAGCTGAAATGGAAGTAAATCGCCAACATTTTTTTTTTCCAATTTTTAACAAATTTCTAATACTTTTCAGACAAATAATGATTACATACAGGAGCTAATCGATTTATAAACACTTAATTTTCCGTGTCCTCAATACTATTTTATGACTTCAAAGTACTTTTACCAAAGAGCATAATTTCTAAGCTTTTTCATATTTGCAAATTGCATCACATAACCATCTCCATATGTATGGCTTTTCAGATCAAATATGGTTGGTTTGACCTACACAATTGTTGCCTGGTTGCCTTAAAAGTCTTGCCACGATAATTTTGAGGTTGGTTAAATCAACAGAAACTCAAAATATCATGTTCCCTTTCGAAGGGAACTCAACAATATGTCGAATGACGCAACGAGACGTATTGTCTCGTTCCCTGTTCTCAGGGAACATAGGTTACAGTCGAAACCTGAGACGTTCCCTTTCTAAGGGAACTCAACAAAACGTTGAATGACGCAACGAGACGTATTGTCTCGTTCTCTGTTCTCAGGGAACATAGGTTTCTGTCGTAATCTGAACAATCTTAATTAATTATCCAAGTTGAATTAATAAAAAAAGAACAAAATAAAAAAAGATCATGAAAATATGTTGGGTTTTTGACACAAAGATCAAAGACTTGTAGCAAAAGTTCTGCAGTGTAAATGTGCGGTCAAATTCTGGGAAATTTTGTATAAAAAAGTTACATTGTCAATAGTCAATGCATAGTGATGTATGAAGCATGCAACAACTTTGCATGACCAACTATAACCTGTTTCAAAATCTATGTGGGGAAACCTTTCCCTCTCCCATGAAGTTCCAGATCACATTGATTCCTATATAAATGAATGGATTTTGTTAAGTAATCAGAAAAGTAGTAAATGTGACCATAAGACAAGTATTCAGTTAAATTGTTTCAATACTACTCAAAGTACAAGCTCTCAAAAGAAATGAATAGTAATACCATTTAAATTCTAGGAAAGCAGAGAGGTGGAGCCCAGCGTTCTTAACACCTGAAACAGTCCAGTAATCTTTAAAAGAAAAAAAAAAAAAACACACGCTACACCCGAGAGAGCAGAAATAAACCTCATGTTATTCTGACTTAAAATTATCCCGGGCGGCCTTGGTTTTAAAAGCACAAAGGAGCTTGTGCCGCTAATAAAATTCCCAATCTAAACCGGTCATCCAGAACACAGCTCAGCCCGGGGACAAGTTATCTCCTGTAATGCACTTGTTTGGGGCAGCTCAGCAATATAAGATTTCCGCCAGCCTTCCAAACTGTTTTTCTTCAGTCTCCAAATCTGCCATCACACATTCACGCTGGGTGAATTTCTTAACCGTATGTTTATATGCAGAGGATGTTGTAGCTGAGATCAACAGAAGTCAACTGCATATATTTTAGTGCTGACATGACAGGGGTGTCTATATGCCTAAGGAAGTGAGAGAGCAAGAGCGGAAGAGCTCGGAGGTTAATGAGGACGGACAGGTTTGGCATTTGAGCAGAGGAAGAGGAGGATACTCATCATCATCGCACTCCTGTCTCCATGGAAACCTGACCTTGTAGCCTCTGATTCTCTCTGCTCTTTCTGGAGGGTGTCTCGTGTACACGTCAGTTCATATGCAGAGGGCTGAAGCAATGGAGAAACAGAGTGGCATCTTCACACTTCATCTACTGCTCACTTGTTTCAAACATGATGCGAAAATGGGCGAAAAAAGTGTCAAAGCTATTACAGAGCACCCGTGTGTGCGCGCGCACACTCATACGCTCTCACACACACAATCGCTCTAACCATCTTCAAACAGCCATAACGTAAGATTAAATCAGGACGCCTTGTGTCCACTCATGAGTTTTCAATCCTCCTCATCTCGGGAAAAAAAAAGAACCCATTTCCCGTCGCTCTCCCCGGAGATCCCAGAATGCACTCGCCCGGTCTTGCTCCCCAGAGGAAGTGCACAAGAGTTTTCAGAGTGATTTGGAGGGTGGAAGTGTGATTGCTGAACTCGGAGCAGACAGCATGTGGGAGTTTGGTTCACGGAGAGAGTTTGACTAGTTGTAATGCGAATATCTCGCCTGGCCAGACCGTGTTTCCTGTCTCCTCATCCGGAGCTTATAAACGAGACGGCACAGCTATATCTGCACAATCAGACAGTGGGCAGAGAGAGAACATCTCTCAATAACACACACACACTTGGCTGATAGGTTGGGGAACATATCTTGGTAACTGGTTTGGAATCAGATGTGCTTGTTACTGTATTTCATGGGTGTTTTGAGCGGTCAAGGCATACCCAGATCACTTTAAGCACAAATCCTTGTTAGCTAAACACATTTAGTGGAAACCAAGCTAAATTACCTGACCATATCTGCTATGAACTGCACGGGCTACTCATCTCATCTAGAATTCAGTTTTTAAAATAATTCGGTTGACCTACAAAGGCTCTCAGGAATCTTGCAGCGCAGTATCTCACAGAGCTTATCCAAGCGTACACTGAGGTCTTCTGGTTCAGGTTTTCTCGGTCCACAATTTTAGGCTCCAAATCCATGGAAGTCACTGGCATAAAATATTTCCTGAATATCTCAGTCTTTTACTTTTTAACTTTTACTTTCTGTAAACTTTGATTTGTTTTATTGTTTATATAGACCATTTGCAAAAGAAGGTTAGTTTCAAACCAGAAGG
>JAOTRC010000007.1:13329216-13348812 GCA_027497675.1 Cyprinella lutrensis | reverse complement strand
TTATTACCCAGTAATTGTAGTTACTAAAATAAGTACATAGTATTTACATGGGTAACTGGACTGTAAAAGGAAGCGTTTCCGGAAATCCTTCACAAAACTCACAAGCACATGGATTGGATTCCTATTGTATTGATTGGATTTTGCCTGCAAAAATCCAAAATGTGACTGCACCTTTAGTGAGGCAAACAATAGCAAAAGTTCGATGGAAAGGGTCTGTCAACTGTGATGCGAGATAAAGACAAGCTGACACAAATTTCATGTTCTGGACATTTTTTTGAATGTCTTTATTGGTATTATTGGTTTTATTACGTAATGACACATAACATCAATGTTAGCGTTCTATCACTAGTAATTTCTTGTTTTAAATTATACAACATTGCTTGGTTTTTGGCATTTAGGTTCCCACTAAAAAAAAAAGGAAAACAAATACAAAACAAGAGGTGCAATGAAATGGAGTTTCAAAACATTTCCCTTTTCCATTCCATAGAACAGTTCATTAGCAGCAACTGTTTTTGTTTTTTGTGACACTAAATGAATTGCCAAGTCAGAGGAGTATAGTGGTACCTTAATACTCAGAATGAGTATTATTTCATATAGACAATGTTTTCCAGAGCCAGATCTGATGACGCCATGTTAGCTCTCGGTTCAGATTTAGGACTCCATTCTGATTTGGAGTCGCACAGTTTGTATACTAAACATAAGGGGAGAAGAAACTTCCTGTTGTATTCTACCGGAAGTGGAGGCAGAGTGTGTAAGAGTCGGACAACCATATGGTGCGTTATGGCAAACACCGAAAAGTGTCAGAGTTTACAGGGACACTTGTTCTTGAGTGGGATGAGGTGGAGGGTGCAAGTCTCTGGTGGCATTGAATGATGAAACACATCACACACAAGACGGCAAATCACAACGCTTGAGAGGGGGTGGTGAGAAGAGTGCGTGTGTGTGTGTGTGTGTGCGCGTGTCTCAGGTGGTCAATGTCTGTTCAGTCAAACTCACACTAAAACCCTACGCCACTTTTCAGCCTTTCCCAAGCAAGGTTATCGCATATAAACCAGTTTGTCCTTTTTCTCAACAAAACATAAAATTATAAATTAGGAAAACAAACGACAACAGAACACTAAGTATAAAACAAACAAGAAAAAGATTGCATTTAACCATCAGGTCTCACAGCATCCATTTCTTAATATTTTATAACGCTTTGTCCTTTTGTTTATTGATACACATAGGCAGGACTGTCTAACATGAATGTCACGTTTCCGAGGACAGGAATTTGATCAAGGCTGCTTCCCCGAGTTAACTAAAATTTCAAGTCTGTACTTCATCTTAAATGTAAACTGTAATTCATTTAAAGTCTGAACTCACATTTAATTGATCTAAACTAGAACGTCTAACATGGTATGGTTTGGTCCATTTTTTTATATACAATTTAAGACTCAATGTAAATTTTTAGACATTTCTAAATTGAAAGGGGATAGAGTCACTTAATGTTAAATAGAAGAATTAGACTTGAGGAATGTGCAGTGCTCAAATCAATACAATTCCTGGCTTTTAGACCACTGGGCTGAAGTAAGAGAAGTTGTAGCACCCATTTGAGTTGACACTTCAGTTTTATTGTTGCAATATTTTTGTACAAACAAATCGTTGAAGACAAATAGCTTATTCATCGTCAGCGCTTAGTGTTGGCAAAACGTTCAGCCCTTGTGGTAAAAACATTAGTATTTAAAAGTCTACTCTATTTCTATGCAACTCACTGTTCAGACTCTATATGTGGGAGATTTGCTTTTGGAGTGGCAGACATGCAGATTGACGTGTGGGCATTAGCATGTATGAATTAGAAATAAGAAGCTTTTTTTTTTAAAGAATATTCCTTCCGTACATTATCTTCCATAGTATTGATCTGTAAACAGAGAAGCAATCCAAAATGGTGGACAGTGGAGGTTTTTAAAATGGCCGCCTCAATTACAGAATTACCAAGTAGAAGATGACCATTAACCAATTAAACGTTCCTATAGGCCAAATCATCACTTACACATTAAGGATGGTAATTCAATACGAGTCCCACATCAGTCATTCAATTTTACAGACATCGGCAAAGCAAACTAAACCTTTACGCTCGTCTGATCAGCAGTAATTCATTTACTACAGGCAGCCTAAAATAACTCACTCATTCATGCTTTTAAAAGAGTCAGGATGGATGAGAATATTCACAGCTTTCCAGTTTTTTGTTCTAGGTGACCCTCTATCTGTCTGGACTTTTTGAGGGCAGGGAGGTATGTGCCTTTGTATCCTGGTGGGCAGTTGAACTCTCTAACTCTCTCTCTCGCCCCATGCATGCAATGCATTATACCTTCAGCCAGGCTTTACCACAAGGTTTGTAACAGACAAAATTCATTCATTCTCTCTCTATAATACAGAAGACTTTAATATGTCCTTAAGTGTATGTCAGTGTGTGTGTGTGTGTACCCTAACCCACAGTATGAACATCAGAATCCAGTTGGTTGGTCGCTGAAAGGTTACATTTGGGAATCATGTCCTGATAAAACCACTCTACAGTACATGCACCCTCAAATTACAGTGGCAAACGCATATTCAGCTGGTGCACTACAGCCAGACTGGAGTGTACACTATCTGGTGCACTTCCAAACTGCACTGTACACTTGTTTAATTCTATAGTCTGCCAATGGAGAAGAAACATCAGGGGAGCAGCCTCAGACGGGGGTTTACAGGGAGGGTTAGTATGATTACACGTGTGCATCTGTATGCATTTAATGTCCACTTCAGTATGTGTTGCTCTTTGATGTCTGTGTATCTGTGTGTTTGTGGCTGTAATTCCAGCTCACTCAGTCAACAGTTTCATCTCACTCGCGAGGAGGGAGTTGATATTGTAAGCAGGATCTGCAGTGACAGGGTTGGGGCCCGTTTCGTTTAGATCCCCCTCGCTCTCGCTGGAGGTGGAGCTTGTGCTCATGGTCGACACGCCGTCAGGCATGGTACAGCTAGAGCCGGGTGGGCAGATCTCGTTGGGAATACACACCTCTGTGGGGATTATCACCTCAGGCTCGCTGCTAGTTTCACTGGTGCTGGACACCACAGACAGCAGCGACATCTTCCTGCTGAGGCGGTTCGGCAGGAGCGAGAGGGCGTAGTCGGCCACGATACCCGCCACGTCCATCCCGCACGCCTGGTCGAATGCGATGAAGCCTACGTTGGCGTTAGCCTCGCACACCACGAAAGAACCATCGTTTAGCTGGAGCAGGTCGATCCCGCAGACGTCCATCCCCAAAATATTGCACACCTGCACGGCCAGCTGCTTCCCCTGCTCACTAAGGGGGCACATCATTCCCACCCCACCTAGAAAAAAAGAGAAAAATCATGAGCAGAGGGGCTAAATGGGAAATTATGGTCAGTCTTGCTATTGTGAACTAAAACAATTAAAAGCGGTAACTGAAGGAAAATTGGAAATGTTGTCTTGAACCGAAAATGAAAATTACAGTCAATAGTATTTATTATTGTAATTATTAGGGCTGTAATTTAAATTAGAGTACTCGTGATTGCACAATTGCATACCTAGCGAACAGTTGCTCTGCATGCGTCCGTCGGTAGAGCAGCGCAACATGGACCCGATCACTCGCCCTCCGACCAGAACTACCCGCACATCCCTCCCATGGCTCTCCTTCACATACTCCTGAAATAGATATGGGGCGTCATGGCGAATCAGATGACAAAGGTCTGAGAGGTGGTGCTTATCCCGGGCCAGGAACACCGCTTTACCTGCACAGAAAGTGTAAATTGCAGGTTATTTTTTTTTACAAAAATGATGCAATGTGCTTACTAAACTTAAGATAAGAACCCACAATTGTTTTGTTTTTTTTTAATACCAAAATTCTGCATATAAAATGAAAAGTTGGTACTTTTTACAGGGGTTTTAAGCCCAGCCCAGCCCCCTTCCACTGGGCGTGACGTCATAAGGGGACTATGTACCAAGCCTAGAGTTACCCTTAATTTAAACTGCAAGTTGGCTAGCAGTTATATTGGAGACCTAGCTAGCAAAAATGGTTCACGATTGTGTTTGTGCGGGATGTACCAAAAATGGGGGAGAGGCTCCACAAGTTCCCCAAGGAAGCTGTGAGCTGTGTTTTTTGGAACATTTAGTGCCTTCACTATCTTTTTGAAGGGCAATGATATCTTCACTTAAACTTTTGGAACATTTTGACAAAGCCATCTTTTGACTTCACCCTATTTGCCTCAAACCTAGCCAGATCAAATAATAAATGTGGTCTAGCTCAAGCACACCAGGTGTAACTAACTAATGAAGGCCTTGATTAATTGCATCAGGTGTGCTTGACACAAAACCTGTATCTCAGATTTGTGCTGTTGTGAGGGATCCTATTCAGGGGATTGGACCATTTTGAGATTGCAGAAGTCAAGAAAAGTTGTATTTTGAGTTGAATTTGGGGAAACCACTTGAAACATTTGTTGTGGTAAGTTATTTCAATTACTTTTGTTTGATTTGGTCATTTCAAACAGCTGAAAGTCTGTAAATTTTGCCAGAGAACCAGATTTGCAATGGGGATTGAATAATCAATTTTGCTAAGCAATAGTCCTCTATCAGATACAAGGAGATATGCAAGACTAATTACTAGGAGAGACTCTAGAGCAACCAGGGGTTAAGTGTTTTGCTCAAGGGCACAAAGGTGAAACAGCAGGATTGTGAACTCTACCAGATGTTCAACTATCAGGCTATCACCACCCCACCCAATTCCTCGTAGGTCAGAGGAAATCTTCCAAAACATGTCTCAGCCCAACAAAGGTCAACATTGTTAGCATTGTGATCTGTTGTTCAAATGACACTGTACCTTATTAACAAAGATTTGACTGGTTACGCAAAGCAGGACGCACACATTTCAGTGTTCCCAAACCAATAAACTTAAATTTCTTATCCAGCAGTGATCATATACTAGGTACAGATAAAAAAAAAAACTGCATAAAATGTGACTAATAAGCCATAAATATTTTAAAAATAAGATATGAATGGAACATTAAAACGATGCAACGCTCTGTAACCGCATTCAGAGACTGGTTGGGCTGATATGGGAGCATTATTTGTGTAATTCTGTATTGTTGCTCATCATAGGCATATCAAAATATTATGCTTTCAGCGCACACACCTTAAATTTGCTTGGGGGAAAAAAGCAGTGCAGGACAAAGACACCTTATGTGCACAGGGAGAAAGAAAGACAACCTTTGTTTTTAAGGTAAGAGGGATGATGTTTCTAAGCTGCTTGATTTCAGAGATCCAGCGTGCTGTTTGAGTCGTTTGTGTTCTCAGGGCTCCTGAAGGTTTGTCAGCACCCAGATCTGAAGTCTAAAGCCCGGAACACACTAAGCCGACGCCAACGAACTAGCGCTGATGAAAGCCAACTGTGTTGTTGCCTCTCGTCCTCTCTCGTCAAGGTAAAAAGCTGCACTTGAACACACCGAGGGAACTACAGGTCAGCTTGAATGTGCATTCTGCGCCTGCGTGTAATGAGTCAACTGTCCATTTCTGCAGATATATTCGTCTTTATTCGTCATTCAAAAAAGGAAAACCAACGCTGCAGATACACATAATGTAAACGAAGCAGCGCGTGCTTACCGTTTTGAATATCAATCCTGCTAAACACTTTCTTTATTCCACTCCGCTCATGTTAATATTAAAATATTCGCCAAGGAACACTCAGGTAAGAAGACGTAACATATGAACAGCCTTCTATCTTTACCGTTTTGACGTCTTTGCTCGCTGTTTTGCGTTTGTTCTCGTGCACTGACTCTTTCACTAAGCTGAACAGCCAATCAGAGTTCTCTCTTTGCCCGACGCCGATTCAACATATCGAATCGGGCGAGACAAAGCCGACGAGGACTATTTTCAGCGTGCGTATCACACCGAGGAAACTTAGTTGGCCGACTCACAAATCTGCAAGACAGCCGACCGTCGGCTTGGTGTGCTCTGAGCTTAATGAGGCCTGTTTCTTTTAGTCCCCAAAGGAGCCATTGTGCACACAGACTGTTCTAGTATCAGTTATTTACCTCTGTGTCCACGAGCGTTCTTCACCACCACAGGGTAACCCAGCGGCTCCGCTTCATCAATCATCTTGCGGAAGTTGTCGTGTCCTCCTGGAGACACATGCACACACACACACACAGCTTAGTGAATATGTAATGAATGTAATTAAAAGTGAGATTTAATTTGAGTGCCAGATTCCAGAGCAAGACGCAAACAGCTCTAATGAAACAAGCAACACTGCGACATTCAATATCCACATGAGAAGAACTGCAACGCTGACAGATTTTTTCTTTTGCCACACACGTTTCCCATTTCCCGGATGGCACTCAGTCCGGCTACGTGGCCAGTTTTTGAAGGTTCATGACTTAGATGTTTTAGGAAAACATGTTATTCAGAAGACACGCGACTGCCACATGTTAGACCTAGAGGTTGCGCTATAAATAACTGTATCGCTTTGTAAAAAATTCCCTTATGGTCTATTTTTATACTTTAAATTTGTTTTCGTTTCGCCTTTCAGAATGTAGAGATATGCTTGGGTGTGAAAAGTTTTTTTTTTTGTGATTTATTTAAAACAAAGAACATTCATTTCAACCCTTTTTTTGAGATTTGTTTACTATGCGTTTTCCTTTGTGTATTTATATCAAAATGCTAGAAATCATTTGAAATTTGCCAATGTTAATTAAATGACAAGATTAGTAATTAACATAGCCTCTGATTTGATAGAACGTGTCCAAGATAGATGAAACAAACATATAGAAAGCGAGTGGAAGAAAGAGTGGACCTAAAAAGTGGGTAGAAATATAATTTAAGCTCAAACCCAAACCAAAGCCAGTGTAACTTTTAAATGTGTCCCCTGTACAATCTCAAATATATTCTTCATGCTTTTGAAGAGAACATTCTTTATGGATGTAGAATCTGTTTGGTGGATTTGAGTGGAACAGATGAACTCGTTCAGCATTCAGTAAGAGGGGGGCGAAAGAGAGAAAATGCAGGGTATGTAAGAACAGCTCTGCCAGGAACACGTCACTACAGCAGCTGTAACTGCTGTTATATACACCCCCTCCCCTTTTCTCGATCTCTGTTTTTTCCATTCTGGTTCTTCAGTGTAATGATGAGGGCTTCCCGTTTCGTTCTACAAACCGGAATGTCGCATAAACAGCAGTCTGAAAAAATTATAAATACAGGAGTGCACATACATTACCATTCAAAATGTTGGGGGTGGTAACATTTTGTAATGTTTTTGAAAGTCTTATACTCAACAAAAGCTGCATTTCTTTGATCAAAAATACAGTAAAGACAAGGGATGTCCCGATCTGATCCACGTCATCAGAACGCTAGATCGCAGATTGAAGGGGAGAAAGAAAATGTTCCGATACCCATCCAACAATGCTTGAATATTAGTATTTTCCTTGCTGCGACATCCAGCCTGCAGATTGGGTAGTTTCCAGCCCAATTGGGCGGTTTTGAAATCTATTTTGTGGTCAAAAATGGGTTTTGGGTGGGTGGCTAAAAATTGGTCTGATTTTGGATAAGTTCGGTGGGTTTGTATGTAGCCGAAACACCGGCACTTCAGATCCTTCTTCATTCAGTGTACTAAAAAACACTGTCTCAGTTTGTAAACCATAGGCTGTAAACTGTAGACAAGATTTTGACGTATATCCAAGCAAGGGTTTGTGCGGAGTATGGCGCGGGCGCGAAAAACTTGCGTTCTTCCATCAACAGTGGAAACGACTTAAAATAACTTAATACTATCATTTCTGGTCATACAGAAAACAACAACAAATAATTCACAAATACTTTTGTGTAAACTCACAAAAACAAGAAAATGTTGTGCTTTTGTAAAATTAAAGAAAACGATCAGACGTGCTTTCATGGTCTCCGTGAACTGGATCGCATCTCAAATGAACTGAAACAAAATATTTCCTTATTATGTAGGCTAAAGCTTGAAACGCCCACATATTTCTCTCTAAAGGCTCATCCACTTTACAGCGGAGACGGAGATATGTTTCCAGCCGACACTGAATTTATTAATAAACTAGTGTTTTCTAAATCAAATACATTGTTATTTATATAGACACTATTATTATTAGCCTATAAAATTACCTAGAGCCTAAATCAGCTCTCTGTGTGTAATTTTGGTATTCAACTTTGCGTTTTAAAAACACAACTGTTGTGTTGTAAGCAAAACTAAATAGCCCATTTTAAAGCTTGTTAATGATTAACTTAAAACTTGTTGGTAGCTTTAACTATATACTGTATATATACTTGAGAAGTAGTGTTCTCCATTTGAATGAGATATTTAGATGGCAAATTGTGCAAAGTGCTTTCATATATTTTAATTAGTAGTAGTTCAAGGATAAAATAAAACTACCAGATTAATATCGGTATCGGCAAATAGCCACAAGCTGCGTCATCGGTAGTGAAATCGGGACATCCCTAGTATAAACATACATATACACATACTGTACATATATACAGTAACATTGTGAAATTTAATTTAAGTATAATTTTTTTGAGAAGCAAACCAGTGTAACATGATTCTTTAGAAATTGTTCTAATATGCTGATTTGATACTTCGTCATTATCAATGTTGGAAACAGTTGTGCTGCTTAATATTTTTTAACCTTTTTTCAGGATTCATTAATGAAAAAAAGTTAAAAAGAACAGCATTTATTCTAAATAGAAATCTTTTCAATCAATTTAATCTTTTTAAAACAACCTTTCTGAATTAAAGTATTCATTTCTTTCAAGAAAAGAAATGACTGACCCCAAACTTTTGAATGGTGGTGTAGGTTACGTAAAGTGGTGTATATAAGATGCAAGTAAGAAAAATGTATTCCTTTATTTTTTTCTTTTTTTTAACAAAGTGATTATTGGGGGATGATGTGTTAACAAAGATGATATTTTCCTCTCACCGTAGGAGTACGTGTCTGGCAGAGGCACTCCATGCCCAGCGAGCTCCTGGAAGGTCCAGAACTTATTGACACAGTTGAGGATGGCCTGAGGGCGGTTGACCAGACGACAGCCCAGCTTCTCCAGGTGACGCAGTACGGTGATGTCGCTGTCCGACTGGACCCATGGGGTCGGAACACGCACCACAGCAACTTGGGGATATGAGGTAACGGTTTCCTGCCCAACCCGCAGACCTGAAAGAAAGACAGGGAAGATAAATCACATGCTGCAGTACAGGCAGTGCAGTCTGTGTTTTGGTCGCCGCAGTATTGTGTGGAGAGATTACACTCATGTACCTGAGCAACTAATGAGAGCCAGACTTTCATTTAGATGTGTTGCCTCTTTCTCTCGCATGATCGCATACAAAAACTCAATGACCGATTAGCTGGCTTTGGTTCACACAACACAGAACAGCATCTCTCTAATACTAAATTGCGGATCTCTTTCTGAGAGCTGTTACACAATGCCGCAGAAGGTTGCTTGCTTTGCCACTGCAGCGTTCACGGCGACCCACTAACCCAGTTTGCAGCACTGCTTTGTTTTTAATTAAAGGTGCCAGTTTGGGTTTATGCTCACTTAACACCAGCCATCAGATTAAGTCAGCGCTCATTGGATTTGACTTAACTCTTGCATTTTGACTCCGATTACAAATACAAGAGCAGTTTAAAGCAATCGAACTTTACTAAAAAAATGGCGAATGTGTCATTTTGTTGTTTGGAGGAAACAAAACACAAAATAGAGCGTGACAAGAAAGGATTTCAGAGATTACATAAAGCAAAGCATGTGATCGAGTTATTCAAGAGACAACAGGAAATGTAAAACGGAGGATATAAAAGGGAGCCATGAGGGAACAAGAGCCAAAACATGAATGCGTCACAGTATTTCTCTCCTCATAATCTCTCCTTCTCCGCCATCTTAGGATGGAGCAACACACACAAACCACGACTCAGCATCTTCACTAGCAACTGCTACATCAGCACTCTCTTTTCCTCTCATGGATCAAAGCAGATGAGACTTGAATGCAGTTTAACAGGACTATATGGGATTTGGGCATATGAAATGAAAGAGAAATGCATACAATCATCATTATTGATTCCCAATACAACATTAGTTCAAATTATATAACATTATGTATATTATGTTGACTAACAGACAATCACCTGCTTAGATTTTTCACCACCTTGTTGACCAACCATTGTGAGGACAATAACTGTTCCAAAACCTAGTGAATTCCCCAAATAGGCAGCATCCTAATTGTCACACTGTCTATGTAGCACACATTGGAAACTTGCAATGTGTTGTAGCTGATTTTAACAGAATTTGACTTTAGCATGTTGCTAAACTAAAATCATAACATTAAAAAAAGAATAAAAATACAGACCACACAAATATTTCGTGCAATAATACATTTAAAATTACAACCAATATAATTACACTTCTGTTCAAAAGATTGTTTTAGAGATAAATCTGTAATGCTCACCAAATGTTGCATTTATTTTATATAAAATATTATACTTTTACAGGATTCTTTCAAAACAAAAGCATTTTTAAATAATCTTATGCAACAATGTAAAAAGTCACTGTTGATTCATTTTTATGCATATAAGTTTATGTATAATGCATCTATTTCTAGTTAACATTGTGTGTCCACCATCTTGGATGGTGTCAGTGTGGTCCACTAGGTTTTAAAACATCACAATTCTTACTCAGTATTTCACAACACTGATAAACATGGTGGTAGAACATTTATTTCTTATTTGCTTTTGAATAAACTAATTACCTGACTAGTTCCCAATAAAACAGTACATTATATAGACCAACCGTAACCAGCCAGGTACACAAACAGATCTAACACTCAACCCATTCTGACAAATTTCCGGAGGAAATGTTAGTCATACATTCACTGCAGCACAGAGAATCGCCCCTTAAAGGGATAGTTCACCCAAAAATGAATAATTTACTCATCCTCAAGTTTAGTTTTCATACTGTGAAAGTCAATGGGGTACAACAACACAATATCTTCTTATGTGTTCAACAGAAAAAAGAAGCAGCACTTCCCCTAACTTCCCCCTTCCGTCAGTCCTGCGGCAGCTGTCTCATTGTGGGTTAAGAAACATGACTGACTCACACTCACACACTAAATCCAGAGCGAGTGAGGATATATGGTTAACCTACTGAGTTTAAGCACAGTATAGACACAGGATTAACCTACTTCAGAGGTATGCTGTGAGGATGAGGTGAGCTGGAATTAGATACAGGTAGATAAATAGACAAAACATAGCGCCTGGATAATACCACAATATAAACTAACACTCAAAAGTTTTTTTTAGTCTCTCCTATGCCCATTAAGGCTGTATTTATTTCCTCGAAAATATAGTTAAAAGAATAATATTGTGAAATATTCCCACTTATTTTTTTTTATTTGCAAAAATGTTGTATATTTATTTAGTCATTTATTCCTGTGATGGCAAAGCTGAATTTTTAACATCATTACTCTAGTCTTTGAGTGTGACATGAAATTACTATAATTTTATTCTTAAATGTTGAAAACCGTTGTGCTTGTTAACATTTTTTCAAGATACTTTAAAATAGAGTTCAATAAAAGTTGAATTTATTTGAAATAGTAAAGCCATTTGTTAAAAAATATCTGTCTCTTGATCAATTTGATGCATCGCAGAATAAAAGTATTAATTTATTTTTCTTTCTTTTTTTTAATCTTACTGGCCAATCTTACTAATCTTACTAATTACTTGTTTTACTTAATCCATATTTGTGTGTTCTGAATACTTGTCATTTAGCTGCCAATGAGAGTGCAGTACTCAAAACTACATTACCATATTTAAATTCATCCTGGAGAATTTGGACCACAAAAAAGCCATGTTGGTCTACCATTCATAAACAAGCTGGACCACCATAAACAACTCACATAAACATACAGCCTAAACGCTGCATGTTAAGGGCTAGAATTGGCATTTATTCCTGTATAATCCTGATGCTTTATTACACTAGCATACACCACAGAAACCAGAAATTCAGCTACTGAATTTACAACACTGAGGTTCCTAACTTCCATTTCAAAATAAATGTAAAAAAAAATCTCTGTAAAAAAATTACTATTAGTTTATACTTTATATAGTCATCTGTAAAAAATATTTTCTATATACATTTTATTTCTAGATTCTTGAAATGACAGAGCAGCCCTTAAATTAAAAAAAAGATCAAATAGAATTTTGCATGTACAAGACAAAATTTTTTGTGCCCTTGCCTTGAAACTATTCACATGCGCACGTTTTGAGTGCTTGCGCTATAATTTCTAGTTTTGTATATACTATAACTATGGACGATCTTCAAACAATCACAATCTGAATTGAGATCTTCATAATTTTGACATGTACTATTGGAGAATATCCAGAAGCCTATGGACGGATTATTTTTTTATTTTTCAATTTAAAACACAGTATTTAAAAGAAATCTCTAAATTAAATAGACTTACATTATTTTGTAACTTCACGATTATGTAATCCTATTTTCTATTTTTTTTTACAAATAAAGAAATTGTTTAGAAAAAAAAATAATTTAAAAATAATTAATTTGTGCAAAACAACAAAGTAACTAATTTTACACAGAGTACAGTGAAAATTATATTAAAATAAAAATAGGCAACTGAAGATAGCGCAGCATAATTTGATCTTACAGTCACGCATTGCAACACGATGACGACTAAACCTGCAAAGTTTGTGAAAGTAAAGTTTTATTAGATCTTGAAAGATGTTTTTGTTTTGTTTAACAGTTCTATCCAGTAAAGCATTTCAACAACTGTTAAACAGAGACCATAAAATGAATACAGACAATGTGACCGCTGTGCTCATGCAATGAGTCACGATATTACGTGGACATATCCGATCACAATCTGTACGATTCACTTAAAAGACAGATTGTGGACGTCTTCATGATCAATCATGATATAAAATCATCAGATCGCCCACCCCTAACTATAACCTATTTCCATCCTTTCAATTTAAGGCATCCTCTGTGGCGAAAAAACCATGACATGAATGGGTTGATAGCAACCCAAAAAAGACTGGTACTCTAAAAATTACCTGTTAAAATTTGGCTTTCGTTATGGCAGTACATCATATATCAAGGCCTTTGGTCTGCCCAAACGCATACTCTGTGGCGGGCAATAAACCACACTGTAAAATGGGCTTATGGCGTAATAGGTGGCTAACTGTGCAAAACTGCATTTCCTATATGCCAAGTTTAATGGTTTCTCGTAGAGATGCACCGAAATATATTCTTGGCCGAAGCAGAATAATAATGAAACTCTTGGCCGGATACTGAATGCAGTGTTTTGCATTTTTTCCATTTATTTTGCCAATTTTTTTCCACCATTGCATTAATTAAATAGTAAATTTATGCTTTTTACCATTTTGTCTAGCTTTTCAGAGAAAAAAAAAATCAAATTGCAAAAATACAATTTAAAAAAAAATTATTTAACACTGAACTTTAACATTCCAGCAGATATTATAACTTAAAAAAAATAGTAAAATAAAAATAAATGTGGCCATCTTTCTTTGAAGACAACCTTGTTGAATAGCCTAGGCCTATAATAGACTGCTGAAAGAATGTAACTCTGCATGACAACAAAAAAGTGCATTCAAAAGTGCAAAAAAATGTGGATGAAACCACAACAAATGAATAACTGTCCTAGACACAAGCCTACTTTTGCGGTTTACATACACTATATTATTAGAACAAAGCACTTGCAATTTACTATTCACAATCCTCAGCTGGATCCGTTGCTTGTCCAAAACCCATACCATTCTTCCATGATTATATTATACTATTATTATTCCTCACAATATCCCAAGATGATGTAAAATATGATTTGGATTAAACTTGATGTGTTTTATCGAGTTGATGTGGCCGTTGAGTTTTGCATGGATTGCCTCAGATCAGGGCAGGGGTGCCCAATCCTGCTCTTGCCAATCTACTGTCCTGCACAGTTCATCTCAAACCCTAATCAGACACACCTGAAGCATCCAATTAAGGTCTTTAGGATCACATTCAGGTGTGTTTGATTAGGGTTGGAGATGAACAGGACAGTTGATCGCCAGGAGCAGGATTGGGCACCCCGCCTCAGATCATTTGCAGTTCAATAGTGCGCAGTGTCTGTGGCGAAGAGCAGATAATGAGTTGCCATGAGAATGACCGACATCTCTCTTTTCATACAGATTACATAAGCAGAATATTTTTTGGACCAAAATGTATTTTCAATGCTTCAAAACATTCTAACTAACCCACTGATGTCACATGGACTACTTTGAAGATGCCTTTATTTCCTTTCAGGACAAGGACAGTACGTCGTACATACATTTTCAATGGAGGGACAGAAAGCTCTCGGACTGAATCTAAAATATCATAAACTGTGTTCCGAAGATGAACAGAAGTCTTACGGGCTTGGAACGACATGAGGGTGAGTCATTAATTTTCATTTTTGGGTGAACTTAACCTTTAAGTCTGTATGACCACAAATGACAGAGTATTTAAATCTATTTTGCTGCTATGTGAAAAAAATCCAGCAAAACGCGCCAGCACATTCGTCAACCCCAGAGGGTTAAAAGAAGCTTTACTGCAGCGAGTAAGGGTATAACGTGCTCAAAGGGGGCATGTTTGCTGTATTCATAAAGCGCGGGCCTCTTGCTAGTTACTATTTGATCGAGTCATCAAAAACGTCATTGTTCGGTAAAATTTATTCAGTCTTTTTACTTATTCCTTATACTTAAGCCGAACATTCGGTGCATCCCTAGTTTCTCGTGCGCACACGAAAGTCTGTATATTGTTTATTTTTGCAAAGGTCCTCCTTTTAGAGGCCCTGTAATACGGTGCTAAAAATGTTATAAGGTATCCAAACACAAATAAACAACATTATTTTGTCATAATGAAAAAAAGTACACCTTGAATTGATTCAGTCGTGTTTGACAATCTCTAGAAAAATCACTAAATAGCTGCCATGAAAACACACTTCTTGAATAACTAACTATGGCCTTTTCTAGGTCACATGTGCATAATCTGCATGTTATGTTAAGGCTTGCAGTTTGTGCATGTGTGAGACAATAAACTGGTGTTAGATTTCACATGTCTTAGAGGAATGGACACTTGACATCAAAAAGTAATACACGCATCTCTCGCACCATCATGAAAGTGAAAAATCAGTCTGCCAAAAGTCCTGAACCCTGATTGCTTATTGATTGTTTGATTGCCTCATGTGGCGTAACACGCACAGCAGGTGATAAGATAACATACACACTCTTGCGGCACACCTGTTAACAGGTTCACTAATAAATTCAGAAAATTATTATTTAGGAATTACAGTATGTCCTCAAACAATGGTCTTTAACTGCAATGCTTTTCCTGAAACAAGTGCTGACCTACTCTGTTCCATGCGTCTCATGTTGATGATGTAACTCGGCAGAATGTCAGGATCTCTGGGGGTTTAAATCCCTGAGCTGACCAACTGTCCACCACCTCGTTATTGGACCAAGACAGAATCCAGGACAGCGCATTAAACAGACAGACATAAACATGACAGGCCAACAACCTGCTCCTGTTATGTTGCGGTCACGTTCTCCATACAGCTGTCTACCTTTGCATTAAAGTAGCTCAATCTGGTCTTAGTTCCTCTCTCCTTCTTATCTTGTCTATTCGGGTCTTCCTGTTAGACTGGCAATCCAATATGTCACGAAGTCACACCGCAAAACTTAAAGGAGCTGATTTAAGGGAGAGCTGCATTGGTGCATAGCCACTCCCTTTACCTCAGGTCCATGCAAAGTGCTTTATGTCCAGTGCCCATCTTCACCACCTAAAGTAAATGCTGTCAAAACAAAACAGCCCCACCTTCCACAATAGCAACACTGGTGTCAATAACCCAGATCATTATCTTGTGAAACACAGTGCAACTTGCAGTCAGCTTGTTATTTAAAGGATAGTTGAGCTGAAAAGACACCATTTACTCACCTCCATGTTGTTACAAACCAGTATGTTTTACTTCCAGGAGGACATTAGGCAGAATGACAGACTAGGTCACCATTCAGCATTGCATGGGGAAAAATAGATGCAATTAAAGTGAATGGTGACTCAGGCTGCCAACCTCTCACATTCTGCCAAACATCTAATTTACCATTGAAGAAAATCAGAATGATGATGGTTTGGAACAACATGAGGGTGATTAAATATTAAGAAATGTATAATGAGTTTTTTTTGTGAACTATCCTTTTAATTTAACAGCATGACCCCAACACACGTTTTGTGCATAAGGGGTTATGTCAGATCATTTCAACTCTTTAAGTGACCTGAAGTCATATTTGGTGAAGTTAGTAACCAATGCTGACTCCGATGTTTAAGCATATTAGTGACTATTAAAACTAGACTGGTAAAACAAGATAATCTATGACTTTGATGCAGTAGGTGTGTGTATCTACAAAGCATCCAGGATACCACAAGTTAGACAATGTTTATCTGTATTCTTACACTACATTACTACCAGACCGTGATGCGATTAAATCACTTCCAACTAAAAATCGTATTTATGTTGCGGTTTGCACTTGATGAATCGATTATTTCGATTAAAGCCAGATTTGTATGTGAAACCTCGCGCAAATGCGTCATAGCATGTCTGTTTAATTCATTCCGATCATATAAAATATATAAATATACAAATGATATAAAAAAGGCTCTAAAAAACTAAAACCATCGCTTGCGTAGCACCTGGATATAACGGGTCTTTGTGAACGTCGCGCCATCTGCGCTCGAGGCTTTATGTGATGATAATGAACGCGCTCGCGCCGCACACTCGTGACTGTTCGCGCGCACATGGTGCAACAATAAACGGTTATATGATATCTAAATACTGATGTGAATTTATTTACATATTCGATATGTGATTATAATATCGAATATGTTCTCGACGATTTCCCGACTATTTTAAACGGCGTTCCATCCATCGCGTAGGCTGTGGTGGCTGACTGAAAGTGGGTTAGGCGGTCACCCACACGCACATCTAACGTTACACAAAACACATTCACACGGTGATGCACATCCGCTCAAAGCAAGCGTGCTAACCATCCACACTGACCAGTTTAGCCAACTCGACAGTTTAAACAACAACCATTTCAGCACTCGTACAGATAGAATGTATGTATGCATGTATGAATGAATATGTATGTGCGCGCGGTTTTTTACCGAGCTGTCCGTCCGTGATGGTCAGGACGATTTCATCCATTAGAAGATAGCGGAATTCAACATCGTCCTCGACGCAGCGTTCCTTTAGAGCTCGCAGGATCTGGACCTGCGGGTATTCCTGGCTGATCCGCCGGTCTGTGATAAACCACACCCGGGAACACATGTTTTGGAGCTTGGAGTGCGGAACTTTGTGTAGCTTATAACAGTGACACGAAGCTGAACCCCACACAAAGAGCCGCAACACGGTAAAAAAACAAACAAACAAAACAAAACCCAGTTAATCCGCTCTAGTCAGACCAAAATCAAGCAAGAAAGCACCCACAATCAATTTTAACGAACACGCGGTGAGAGGCAGTAATTTTGCCACCCAAATAGAAATAATCGAAAAAACGATAACGCGCTCCCCCCCTCTGAGGGCAACAGTAATTGCCCCCAACACGGGCTAACAAAAGCCTCGATACAGAACTCGATTCCCTTATGCTCACTTCGATTCAGACTTCAAAGATATGACGAAAAAATCGCGACAAAATGGAGAGAGGGCGGATGAGAGGCTGGATGTTGTGACGAGTGATGCCCCTGCTGATCTCCGGTGCTCGCGCCGCTCTCTGCTCTACGCCTCGTCTTTTCCAGCACGCGCTTCGCGTTTACAACTCTTTCCCTCGCGCTCATGCACAGCCCGCATCAGCCAATGAATAAGTAGGGCTTGCACTCACATTAACCAATCGCAGTCCACAGTCCTCACCGCGAACCAATCGGGGGAGAGAACAAGAGGGGGCTCGAGATGTCCGCAGGAACCAATGGAAGATGCGAGGTGAACAAGGCAGAGGGGAGGGAGTGACGTATGCGCCGGCGTGCGCGTGCTCGTTCTCTGCTTGGATTTTTTTTGTGTGTGTATGAGCGCGTGGCAGGAATTTTTCAGCAAAGGGGAGGGAGTCTCCAAGAGCGCGCACTACCCCCGAACCGGTTCAGACCGGGCGTGGGGAGGTTTGGTTTGGTTTAGTTTGGATACCAACGCCTGTCTCGCTCATGCTACGTGTTGAAACCATAGACAGTAGACTGTAAAGGTTGAAACGTGTTTTTAAAATAAAGAACGGTTGAGCAAAGAACCCCCCATCCATCCACCCACCCCGAGGAGGTGGGGAATGAGCGAGTCTGCAGGCGCATCCTCAACTCTTTTGTGTAGCTCAACCAGCGGTTTCTAATGTCGTGGCAACCCCATAACAACAACACAATGATTTTTTTTTTTCTTTTAAACATAGATGTCGGATATGGATAGCTTGTCAGTCTAGAAATCCAAGTCAATATATGTCTCACTGCAACGTTAATGGCGTTGTTTAATTTAGTTTGTTGTTTTAGTGACAGATAAATTCTTTACGGAAAAAGAAGCCTTATTATTCTTATGTGAGATCAAATCATCACTCGACAAAATTACCCACTTTAGCTTTGTTTACACTCAGAAAGGCAGAGGGAAAGGCGATGGGGGAGAGAAAACAAGCATTCTATACATTATTAAAGACAACGGTAAATAAATTGTGTCTTCAAGTAAAAGCAAACCTGTCTCAAATTAATCTATCTTCTATTCTCTGTTATATGTGATCTGTACCTTTCACAGTAACAACACTGCAGTAAATCCTAATTTCAGCCTTAAAGGACTGTTGGTCCCGCCCTTATTTTGACCTGACACGTCCATCAATCCCCAGCGCCAATTTTCTTAGCCAACCAGCTTTCAATGAATATTTTCAGGGCATAACATTTATGGCGTGATATTTATTTATGTCGTGACAATGTACATTGCACAGCCTAAATAATGTTTATAAAACCGTGACCCAATCATGTTAACAAAAGAAAGATTTTCTTCTGTAAATGCATTACAAATATATTATTTCTAAACAATAATGTGGACTACTGTGATGTAAATTTTGTGGTGGTGCGATCATGCGGCTAGTCAACGCTGCCACCTAGTGGATATTATTACTATAACATCAGAACATTTGAATATAGGAGGTTATTTTGGCATGAAAAGTCATACGTAAAATACATAGAATGTATTAATTTTTTTAAAACTTGATTCTTCTAAGTAACTAAGACAATAAACACTATCCATGATTCATTAACATTTCATTTTTAGTCAAAATAAGTCATAGACATATAGCTACTGTAACATTGTCATGATATTAAGTTTGTGTTTTATGAGGCTTATGAGTGGTATTGGAATGCATCTGAAATGCCACTGACATCATTTAGTCTACCCATGGAATGCATATTTGTTGGGGTAGAACTGGCTTTATGCCAAGCTACACTACTTCCTGAACTTCAGCCAGCTCCATGTTTCCTGTCTGCCATTATTGGCCAAATTGATT
>JAOTRC010000007.1:13306842-13320554 GCA_027497675.1 Cyprinella lutrensis | reverse complement strand
AGATCAGCGGCCCATTGGTTATTTTCTTGATTGACACTGGGCTGGTCCAATCACATCTTTAATCACCTCCCCCTCTGAGCGAGCGTGCAGTGTCAGTGACTATCTGTCAAAATAGTAGAAACAGTAAGTCTGCTGGCGTTGCCATATTAAAGGGCTTCTTTCAGGGGAAAATCATTAAAAATGTTGTTCATGACTTAGGAAGATGGGTTATTTTAGTTATTGAATTTATGGAGAATATTTTCATTCTAATATATACGTTCATAATAATAGTCATAAAAACACACACCTTTTTGTAGAATTTAATGAACAAATAAATGCCTTATTGAATTCCTTCATCAACGCTAAATTAATTTTGGGGGGTGATTGGAACTGCATAAGTGACCCCATGAAAGACTGTCAACCTCAGAGATCCTTAGAAGGCAATTATGGAGAGTTTAGTAGCTATGCATTTAAACTGTTGTGACATATGGAGACTAAAAAATCCACAGCAAATCCAGTTCACTTGGAATAACAAAAATTTATCTAAGAGATCCAGGATTGACTTCTGGTTTATTTCAAATGAGTTGCTAAACAATGTGGAAGAAACCAAAATAAAGCCCTCAGTTTTTTTCTGATCATAATTTGATTACTTTAGTTCTACTACAATCAATAAAATATAAACCAAATTGTAAAGCTTCTGTTCATAATATTAAGGAGTAGGCTCAAGGAGGCTCTGGGTGCACGGTGAATTCGTTTTATCATGAGGATTACACAGGCAAAGTGTTCACTCTTATCCCGCTGGATGCATACTGAACTCTCTGAACTCTCCAGAGCTATCATATGACTGACATGTGACATGGCCAATAAGAACACAGGATATTATGTCTATGGCATATGATTGGTTCTTAGCAGAATGTAAGAATACTACACAAATTATTGGAAATTAAATAATACACTTTTGAGTGATAAAATCTACTATCACTAAGCAAAAAAACAAAAACAAAATATATGGCAAACATTGGGAATACAAAATTTCAGATCTGTAATATAGCCATTGAAAGAGCTAATATAAAGAATTATCTAAGGAAAAAAAGAATGAGACAAGATAAAATACTAAAGGTAATAATTTCTATCTATGAAAAAAATGACAAGCACAAGTCATCAATATTTTATATAAATTACAATCTGAATTGGACAATATCTATCAAAATTTGGCACATGGAGCCTCGTGAAGTGAAAATGTATGGTAAAAAGAATACAAAGTATTTTCATAGTTTAGAAAAAATAAATGTTAGTGTTAACAGTATATAAACTCAAAATGAATGATCAGATCTCTGAAGACCCAAAGATTTTTATATATAAAAAAACAGTACTCTGAACACAACAGTTGTCAGAGCTCATATTTTCTCTCCTGTATAAAAAGTGTGGCTCAAGTCTTAGTGAAACTCAGAAAGAAGAACAGTTTAAAAAGAATATTAGTAAGTTGAAAGATAATAAATCCTAAGGGAATGATAGCCTAAGAGGAGAATTTTATAAAGGATTTCAAGTTTACATACATTACATTCTGAATTCTTATTATTAGTTTTTAAGGAGGGTAGAAACTAGGCTTCCCCCAACTTTGTGTCAAGGCTTAATTACCTAAACCCAATAAGGGTTGCTTCTTGAAAATTGGGGGTTTATAACCTTAATTAATAATGATCTGAAATTGTCCCCTATTTAAATAAGTCAGTCTGGTTTTATGCAAGGACTATTAGTAACAATATTCAATCTTATATTTAATTGATTTTAAGGATTACATAACCGTTACATTTTATTAATAGATATATACAAAGCCTTTGATGCATGAATGTTTATTTGACGTATTAGAAAGTTATAGAAGTTATAAGTGACATATTAAAAGTTATAGAATGTCTCAATATATTTTCTAAAGCTTCAGGTTTATCTTTAGATGTTAAAAAATGACTCTTTTTTCCACTTAAAGACAATGATATTCCTTCAACTGAATTTGAAGGTGTACCAGTTAGGGAGGAAGTTACGTATTGGTATCAATATCTGTAAAAATCAGACAGAGTACAATCTAATTTCCAACCTCTTATGGTGAAAATGAAAAAGAGATTTGATATGTGGCTCATGAGGGATTTATCACTCAAAGGCAGAGTATCCAAAAATTATTTTGTCCAAAACTGAGTGGCTGTCTCGTTTATCCTGCAAAAGTGTTAGATGTACCAATATATTTTATTAAAAAAGTTGATTCTTATGGTGATTTAAAAGATTTACATCTACTGTATTATGTCATATAATTTTGGAAACAAAAGGTGTGTTGGTTTAAGTTTATGTGTTTGTTTCTGTGTCAACAAGTGGAACCCTGGGTCACATTTTTGTCTAAAGAGGAGTGGGAACCAACCATATGTGTGCAGTGTATATTGTGAAGTCATAGGTCCGATATCAGCATATGTGCCATTTGTGGAATTTAGGCCATGTGCCTACTTTGGTGTCAGTGGTCAGCGGGGTTCTGTTCTATTCAACAATAACCTATTATAGAACTGTCACATTATTCTGCATTAATCATCACCTACTCGTCCTTCATCTGCGGGTCGTCCCACTCAATCATTTGCCTTCCACCCTCACACTTTAACCATACTGAACATTCTTTTACATTAGAATGTGATTGTGTGAGTGTCAGCCATGCATGTGCAATGCATGTTCCCAGAGCCGGCCCGAGCCATTTGGTGGCCCTAAACAGAATTTGATTTGGGGGCCCCTCCTGAGTCACTTGTGGATTGAAGATTATTCACACACATATCACGCAATAATGATACATTATGAATGAATACAGTGAGGTTATATTAAAAAAATAGATGCGCTGATTTTCATATGCTGTTCAGCTATTGTTGCACGTCACACGCATCACACACATGATCAGCGTCGACTAATAGTGAGTCTACGTGTGACGTTTAACTGACTAGAGGCCCAAAGAGAAGGAAATGAATATGTAGGAAATGAAAATAAAGTCATTATTTATGTTTGTCGTAAAAGTGTTCTTGTTGATTGATAAACTTAAGATTGAGCCAATGTAGTCACTTGGACTATTTTAACGATGTCTTTAATAACTTTTCCAGGCCGGCAAGTTTCAATCCCTCAAGAAGCCTATGGACTATGGAGGGGTGATCCAGCTCTCAGATTTCATCAAAAATATCTTAATTCGTGTTCCAAAGATGAACGAAGATCTGTGGTTGCTACGACATGAGGGTGAGTAAATACTAAATATACCCTTTAAACACTGGCAGACACATGAAATCAATTTTATTTTTCAGTTTTTGAACTTGCAGCTGCTTAGTTCGCTTATGCCTCGGGCCGGCCCTGCATGTTTCTCTCGCATCTTAATGAGTGAGATCATGTGTGTGACCTCAACCCTGCATCAACAGATTGAGCTAAAAAAAGAAAGAAAAAAGCCCCTATCACTTTCACTGTCTTTCATTGCTCATATGATAATTGCAATATTATTTTAGTTCTTCAATGTTAAATGCAGTTATGAAGAGTTAAACTAAATAATTAATCTAATTTAGATATTGCCCAATTAAATACAATCCAACTCTGTCACCACACACATTATGCCACATAATGAAAGTGGATTTCGTTGAGCATCAAAAAACTCAAAACAATTTCACATGAGGGAGAATCTGAGAATTCAGTGTTCGTCATCTTCTCACTGTTACCTGAGCTCAAGCATTTACCCAAAAGCACCCAAATTTCTCACAAATCCTAATAACCCTTATAAATAATCGCTAAAGCTATACTGACTTTTGAGGTCAGACCATCAAGTGACCAATTTTTATTATTTTTATTTAAATTATTTATTGTGTATTTTTATTTATTTGTTATAGTTTATTTTGCACAGTAAAAAATATATACTATAAAAAGCAGTGATACAATTAATATACAGTGCTCACTGCTCATTCAAACCCTCCACCTAAACAAAATGTGGAGCAGTGTATTTCACAGCCAACGAGCCCGTCACACGACCCACTCACCTGTTCCCAAGAGCCGTTTTTATGGATACCCAGGTAAAACTCAAAAAGAGCTTCTGTGTACGTCTGTGTTTCCGACTCACACCGAAGGTGTTTTGAATGTTGGAAACTTCCCAGTGCCCACCCCTACACTGTTCAGTGACACTCACTCATACACGGCCCACATCAATAAAGACATCTCTCGCCGCCTGTATTTCAAATGTAGTAAATGTGCCAACTATTCATTGCTCACCCCTAAACATAAACACTGTTTCCCCCACCACACACACACACTCAGAGCGAGCAGAGAGGCGCTGTGAACTGTGTGACACACACACAGCGACCAAAGCCTGGGTATCATTCTCCCTCTAGTTTTGCGCTTAAAATCTTGGGAAATGTAACCTGGCGTGTCAGAGTGGGTGATAAACACTATAAGGTGAGGTTATTCATGGCAGTTTGCTCGCAGACCCCCGTGTTTCAAAACCAGGGTCGAAACTACGCTGCAGAAGGATGAAGCAAATCTGCTTCGTGCCGAAATAGCGAAACTGCTAAAAAAGGGCTGTAGAAACTGTCCCTCTGATACAGAGCCAGTCAGGTTTCTACAGCAGGTGTTTCCTCGTACCCAAGAAGGATGGCGGTCTCAGACCCATCCTAGATCTTAGGCCCTTGAACAGAGCACTGATGAGGACATCATTCAAAATGCTCAGACAAATCCACACTCTAATTCACCCGAGGGACTGCTTTATCTCTCTGGATCTGAAAAACCCCTATTTTCAGATTCAATTAACCCCTCGCCACAGGCCTTTCCTGTGATTCGCCTTCGAGGGTCAGTATCAGTACGCCGTCCTGCCGTTTGGCTTGTCTTTAGCACCCCATACTTTCACAAAGTGCATGGAGGCAGTGCTCGCTCCCCTGAGATATCAGGGATGTGCATACTGAACTATTTGGACGACTAGCTTCTTCTAACCCAGTCAGAAACAGAACTGATAACGCACAGGACCATTTGCGAGATCTAGGTCTCCAATTCAACTGGACCAAGAGTTCGTTGTCTCCCAGCCAGAAAATCTCTTTTCTCGGGACAGACTTAGACTCCATGTCCATAACAAAGTGGCTGACAGCTTACGCAACACTCATTCTCTCTTCTAGAGAAAGCCGAGGTTACGTTAGTAAACGAGTGTCGATTTCTTTTACAACAGATGCGATTGCGGAATCTATACATCTCAATTCTCCAGCTGTAGTCATCTTTGACGAAAAGCAGTTCAGCCCAAGCGCTTTTTGATAACGTGATGATTACGTAACTGCAGATCATCTGTCAATCATCGTATAAAGCCCACCCTGCCAATTTGATTGGCCTGACGATTTCAGAACCGATCATTACTCCTCAATGGAATGAGTCCAGAACGAACTTCCCGACCACAAAATTTGTGGACGGGGTTTGGGCTGGCATCCAGGCTACTTGTGTGCAGCAATGCAGCACTGATTCATTCAACGGCATCCTAGATCAGGACAGTGATTTTAAGATAATTGTGGCAACAAAATGAATTGTGAAAATAACAACTCCTTCCAACTGTTCTTTTTGAGACCTTTTGTGAAGTTGTCTTGGATTTTTCTAAAGTTATCTCTAGATAACTTCAGAAAAAATGAACGCGAACAAATAAACACTATATATTTCAATTTGTATAGTGTATATTTTTATAGTATACATAAATGCAGTCTGTAAAGTGTCTAAAGGTTCTGCTGCCTCAAACAAATAGGCTATGCTCACCAAGAATATAGATTATATTGCACATTATCTCTCTATATATTTCATTCATGTACTGAGAGTAAATACATGAACACAGAACAATCTACAGGACACTGTGTGTTAGATACAAGTTTGTGCCAACTGACCATTGCCACACACATTGACACACTAAACAATAGTCACTTCTGAGCTGTGATAAGTGTTACACATACACAATGCATGTTCCGTCCACATGGCACAAAGAACTGCTTAACAAAAGAGAAGGAGAGAGACTCACATATCACAGAACACCAGATGTGAACTCAACAACAGCCTCCATCCTGATCCACCCAACACACACACATAAATTCAAATGTCAGCCTGGCTCATTACATCAGCTTCTCATGTACTGTTCACATGGTTGACTTTTAACAACACAGAAATACATGAATGTAGAACATGGAAAATCTTTGAATCTGATTGATATTTACATACAAGTTCGATTTACACATCCTTTCGAGAAGAAAGGATCAAATTGTTCCAGTCTGCTTATGTGGCTGTGATGTGAAGATAGTGGACTCCTTTAAAGAGTCATGAAACCCCAAAACACATTTTTTGAGACGTGAACAGATGCACATCACTCAAACTCATAAATGTTATCAATAAGGAAATTGGTTACTTTTGCGTTTTCCCATGCAATTTCGTTCTTCCGGGTTGAAAAGTAAAGTCGAGGCAACGTCATGGAATATACAGATATAGGCCTACATGTGTGACGAACAAAGCAGGACTAAAAACATAAAGGTGATGTAGAAGAAAGGACAGAGTCAGCTCAACTTGAGTCCTTCAACATGCATAGTACGATGCTTCACATGTTCTAGCTCTCTTGCGCAGAGGAACTTTGACAAGTAGAGAAGTTTTAGCTATGACCACACCCACATATACTTTAATAATCTGCTTGTGTCTTAAAGGGGTCATATAATTGTACATGCACTTTTACAAGTGGATTGTACTGAAATGTGTGTTAGCAGTGCCTGTATCATGATAAAAATCCATCTGTTTTTGTTTTAATCTCCTTATATGTTTTCCCCTGCCTCAAATTGAGCCATTCGTTGAAAACGGACACCCCTCCCACGATTGTTGATTGACAGCAGCGTTTCAACACATCTTCGCCCTAAGCGAGATGTCATCATAGTCTGTCATGAGAGCGAACCTCATTATCATTTAAAGGCATATGCACTGAAACTTAATGCTGAAAACCGCTGTTTGCTGTTTTTGACTATAGGTAAAATTAGTGTTTTCTTACAATGCTAATTAGAACCTTTAATAAAAGTATATTACAAAGTTTTCATTTAGATCCTAAAAATTCATATTAACTTGTACAAAAATGGCATCATATTATGGAGGGATTATTGGATCAGATTGAAAATTCTAAAATTAAAAGCCTTAAATGAAAACTAAAAGTCTAAATTTGAAACTAAAAGTCTAAGTCGTAAATGAATTTGGTATTTAGGATCAGGCATTTGGTATTTAGGAAAGGGTATTTTGTATTGTGTTTGTGAAAAAAGGGATTGTAAATACAGCGTAAATATAATTAACTACCACAAATCCCCTAAAAATACAAAATATTAAATAGAAACAATAATACATATATAGTACATTGAACGAGAAAAACGAGACTTTCATTGAAATAATATATATTTTTAAATCTGTCCTTTTAGATGACCAGAGGTTTTAAATTTATTGTTGGCACATATTTTTTCTTGCTTTAAGTATAAACTCATGTAATTTTGATAATTATTTTTGGAAAACATTAATACATTAAGTAGGCTAATTTTGTGACTCTTGATTAAAAATGTTTGATTTAAGATATTTGTACTTTAAAACAAGTCCAAAACAAAGAAGAAAGTGCTTCAGTAAAGATTTGCATTGCTGAGATTTCATGTTTTTGTTTCATGAGTATCACACAAATATATCTCAAATATATCATATATTTATACACATAATATAAATGTAACGTTATGGGAACAAAATGTCCTCACATAGATGGAAATATCTTAAATCCTTGTCCTTGAAATTTTTTTGGTCCCCATGAGGTAAACAGCTTTTAAATTATACTAAAACAATTAAAAAATATATTTTATTTATGTTTCATAAATGTAACACACAAATAGATATTTATAAGACAAGAGAATGTTTAAAAAAATAGATCTGATAACTGAATTGGCCTGATAGTGTTGTGTGAACCAGTCTCTCACTGGTACTGTGTACACTCTCCCTAGATATATATATCACAGCGTGTGGACATCACTGTGAGTGAGTGTTTCTCAAGGCCTGGGGAGTAACCAGAAACACTGTGAGACTCTGCACGTGTGTGTCATAGACTCTTCAGTAAACACGAGGCTGCTGTATTAGCCCTCCTCCCTTGAACACACTCACATTCCTCTGTGATACACATAAAGATACGCTTCACTATCGGCTTATATTTTATCACCTTAAATGTATTTGTATTTGTGTGTTTGTGAAAGCGAGATTTAAGGAACTGGGTATGTGTTGCCTTTTCCACATTTATTCAGTCGAAGCCATGCACTTATAGTTCTGTGATGTCACAGAATTTGTTTTTACACTTGTGAGTTTCTGCAGAATTGTGTGTATTTGTATTTCAGAGTGTGCACGTCCAGACATTGTTTTGTGTGTGTTTCGGCACTTCACTTTCCTGTGTTTATGCAAGTGTACATGAATGCTTCTGCTGGTCAGGAAGTGCCCTTCTCATTAGGAATGTACAGAAATCATTGTATCACAAACTCACTGTTATGGAGCTCAGACTGTGAGCAGGACGTCAGAGTGGGTCTCCCTCTAAAAGAGTCCATTGTTCATTTCTAGAGAGAGTGAGTGGCTGGGCTTCTGCCTAAAACCACATTCAAACACATACATACCCACTTAAACACACACAGAGAAGTGAATTTTGTACGTTACATGATTAGAGGGCTTAATGCGGGCAGAATGAGATATTTGTTAAGGACATATTTTTAAAGTCAGATTAGAGTTTCTGTTTGTAAATTACCAATTCTGTAAGAATAATCCCAGGACCAAAATTAATTCGTTAAAAATTTGAGTGTAACTCTATTCAAGTTACAAGTAAACAAAACAGTTTTCTAACAAGCTTGTCGAGACAAATTTTCCAAAGTTTCCAATTTTAGGTTGATATCTCAAAAAAATGAGCTTTCAGTAAGATTTTGTTTGGGCGCAGTACCAAACTTTTTCAATAGGTCACAACCAGACTCCATTACTGCCCATGTAAGGGCACCTCCATTTCCATATTTGTTTTTGAGTGATCTGAACCATTATTTCCACAATTTCCATACAATTTATGAGGTAGGTATCCTATTCAGTAGTAGTAGTAAGGGAAGTTTGGCATATTTTGTTATGAATTCAACCTCAATAATCACATAATAACACTCTAGCTCGCTGCATTATAGCTCGCTGCCACATCACAAATGGTGAATCTATTATTGTGAATTATATAATTGTGAATTATATAATCTATTATTGCAAATAAATGGTGAATCGGCGAATTCTTTACTTAGTTTATGTAATTTTATTTATATAGTTTTTCTTTATATTTAAAACATTTTCAGACCCTTTTTGCTAAAAAAAAATGAATGGACTCAAATTGATAGATTATTGCTCTTCTATAATTTATTTTGAAAATCGTTCACCAAATACTCGGTTACTAACATAACCTCAGTTCTCTCTCGAAGAGGGAACGAGTACTACATAATATCTGGGGGAAAATCTCTTTTCCATGAGATATTGAAGCCAAAAATGATCCTTAATTTTGAATTAATCTAAAATGCGTTGCGGCAGCATGCAGACATAAAAAAAGGTGGTTTGCGTGCAATATTGGCTGTCCTGCGGCAACTACAGCAGCCTATCAAGAGAGGGCCTTGGTGACGTCAGATCCAATGGGGGTGCTTCGCGCCCACTATGTCACCTCCCACCTGGTGTGGCCTGGCCCTATAAATATAGCTCGTTGGCTGATATAATGTGTTTTTTCATTGCCGAAGCAAACTAGAGCGTGTTGCAGGCACTCCAAAGATATGCAGTACTCGTTCCCTCTTCTAGAGAGAGTTAACCGAGTTTACCTTAGTAACCGAGTAGGTTCTCTTGCGAGAGGTTCTCTCGTACTGCGTAATATCTTACACTAGGGGAACAGTGTAAAACACTTCAAGCCTTTAGACGTGTATGCCAGCTCTATGGCATCAACTATCCATCTGGATAGGCTCTGTTTCAGGAAACGAAGAGCTGCTCAGTCTGTCTGAAAACAGATGAGTGAGACACGTAAGCTCTTAATGCCCTGACTGGGCAAAGGAAGCTTGCATCCTTTTCCTCATTGTTAACAGGCAGGACAGACAAGGAAATAACCTGAGCCCTGACCGGTGTGTTGAGGGATTTAAGCATGTACCCATGTCTTGATTTGAGGATGACTTTCGAGTCATTTGGCTCAAATTCCATACACGTTGCGCTTACTGAGAACGCTTGTAAATCCCCTACAAGCTGAAGCAAGAGCAATGAGAAACACTGTCTTAAACGAATGACAAATGGATTGGCTTGAACGGGGCACCTTTCATGGCTTCAAAAACCGTGGAAAGGTCCCACATGGGGACTGAGGGGTGTCTGGGAGGATTCAGCCTCTTAGCTCCCTTAAGGAAGCGGATGACCAGATTGCACTTCCCCTGACTGGCCAGTCACGGGTTTTATATGATTTTGTTTGCTATGGCTGCCACATAAACTTTGAGTGTGGATGGGGTTCTGTCCTTATCCAGTAGCTCTTGAAGGAAGCAGAGAACTTCAATAACCCCGCAGTCTAAAGCCTCAAGCTTTGCACCAGCCAGAAATAAGACCATTTGAGGAATAGAGTCATCTAGTTGATGGCGCTCTAGCCTGCTTGATCGTGTTTAACACTCTCTCCGGCAGTACGCAGGTACCCGTTGATGGCCCATGCATGCAGGGGCCTCAGTGCTTCATCAAGTAGGGGCGTGTCCACAAGCTCAGGGACTCCAGCGCTTCATCAATCCCGTGTTAGCCCCGCCCAAAAAATCCAGAAAATAGCAATTGTGAAAAATCGTTTAATGGTCTAACTCCACAATTCAGTACTTCACAGTTCACAGTTTTAGTAATATGTTTTAACAATACATTTCTAACATTTATAATGTGTTTAGAATTTTTTTATTCAGAATTCCCTTTACAGGGACTTAAGATTATTGTGGGAGTATTTTTGTATTTTCGAAAATAAAATAAAATGTATTTAAATACATTTTTCACATCATAATTCTGTATTTTATTTTGTTACATTTCATGAGCCAGTATTTGTATTTTGTAACAAAATAGTTTTTGATGTATTTGTGCCCATAAATTGATGTCAGAAACCAACTTCAGACAAAATGCAATGTCTGTCTGACGTTGGATGTTGTGTCAAATAATTTTGGTGACAGTTGTTTGGCACTCTTGTTATTAACCCAACCAGAGAGGTCACTGAAGAACATATTCATATTTACAACGATGCCTTAACTCATTAACTCTCAATCTCTTCCTCTGTCAGTCTTTATAACAGATTAGAGAGACAAAGAGGGAGTGTGTGGGTGTGTGTTTGTGTGAGAAAAAGTGCATAGGCATGTATAGGCTATGTGTGTGTGCCTAGTAACAGCCTACGCTGTGAGGACCAAATGGTTCCCATGATGAAACAGCTCTTCTTCTTCTTCTTCTTCTTCTTCTTCTTCTTCTTCTTCTTCTTCTTCTTCTTCTTGGAAAATGTAACAATGCAGAAAGCTGTCTGTGATGGGTAGGTTTAGGGTTTGGGGGCTTGAAAATGTTATTACAGTTCAACTGCTTACACACCAAATCCTTACTTATCACACAATTGTCAAACACCACACACACCAAATCTGCAAAACCAAACACCAATTCTTGGCCATCGACTCAGTTTTCAAATTCATAAAACACCTTTTGCAAACCACAGCACACAATTCTTTATGTAACACATGAAAATCTAACAATCTAACTTGATTTTGCAAGAGATGTGAGACATTTTGTGTATGCAATTCTTGGATTTGTGTGTAAAGTCTTGAAAAAAAGAGGCAAGGTTTTGAAAATGTGTGTAAGAAGTTGAAAAAAAACTGTAATACTTTATAAAAACCATTACACCAATGGAATGTCCTCATAATGACTGGAATACCAGTGTGTGTGTGTGTGTGTGAGAGAGAGAGAGAGAGAGAGAGAGAGAGAGAGGGAGAGGGAGAGGCTGGAATGCAGAGTAAAAAGGGCTGAAAGTAAACACGGACAAACAGACAATGTTATCTGGAATCCACTAACACAACAACACAACATGGGAATACAACTTTGGAACTTTTTTTATTGAAACCGAACAAGAAAAACAAAACAAAAAAAAAACACGTAACCACTCACTTATAAGTGAATTCTGAGATCTAATGGTAAAATGTGATCATATAGTGAAGGGATATAAAGAGGAATCTGACAAAACAAAACAAAAAGAAATATCGTTGCAAACTGTTGCAGTGTCTAAATTCCTTTCTCAATATCGAACATTTATTCTTCATCATTCAGTGCACCTATTACTGATCTCTTAAAGCAAAGCCCAGGATAGCCAGGCTAGAGCGTCAGTAAGAAACACAAAGCCAACATTGACAAAAAAGAAATGCAAACAACTAAACCATGCAAAAATGTCTGTATGCTGTTAAAATGTCGTAATCCATGGTGAGAAACATCAGGATTTTAGTTATACATGCCAGCTGCACGCATGAAGCTAAGCTGATTGGAACACATAATAATGATGCGTCCCAGAGAAAGTGATGTCACTTTTGGAATGGGTGACAGTTAACAACACAGTCAAGACACTCCGTATTAATGCACTTCAAAAGAGTAAATCTCAAGCACTTATTGTGTGCTTCTCCCCTTAAATATTATTTAATAAAATTAGTTAATGCCGCTAGGCCAGTAAATTTCACATCTTGAGCCTATATTCTGGGAACAGAATGTGTCCACAGCATCTGCCTATATGTATCATAAACTGTACATAACGCGTCATAGTCCTATTGAACACATCTGCAGAGAGGAAAAAGAGAAATTGAGAAAAATAATGATTTTGGATTGGCTTTTGTCACACATGAAGACATTAAATATCTTTGTTTTAATTCCACTGAGTGTAAATATCATACAAACATACAAGCTTTGGCTTGCATGTGCAGTTCTTTGCTTATTTTTGTTTATTAGGCCATTCACAAACTCACAGTTAGTGAGACCACATTCATTAACATCATGTTACATATTCATTAAAGATATTGTAACTTCCTGTAGCCTCCCACTGTTAGTGTATAAATGTTTTTTTTTTTCAGGCTAAATAAGGGGCTTGTGGGCGTTGGGGTGGGTGTTTTTGTCAGAGGGTTGGGGAGAGCATCTTTTTCAATTGGAAAGGAGATGGAGCACTCTCCTGCTCCCCTTAGTCCTGGGTGGATGGTGAGAGTGCTGCTCACATTGTTTAAAACATTAGAACAATAGTTCAGGACTTCCGCAATTTCTTCTTCTTCTCTTCCTGTCGCGCCTTTCTTTTCAGGGGCTGGGAAAGAAAGACGACAACGCAGTTTAGTACAAATGGCAACAACAGACACTTATTAAAGCTCTTTTTTCATACATGTAACATACAAAGATAAACAAATAAATTACAGTACATTAATATGTTATTAAACATTTCAATTGCAGTTATCAGTTTCATTCATGAGTTGGATTCAGAAATGATCCAGGGATACTTGATTGAAACTGAACCAAAAAAAAAACGGTAACGCTTCCTTTTACAGTCCAGTTACCCATGTAAATACAATGTACTTATTTTAGTAACTACAATTTTAGTAACCCTGAACCTACCCCTAAACCTACCCCTGTTCCATGTACTTACCTTATATTAGCAGTACTTTCAAGGTAAGTACACTGTA
>JAOTRC010000007.1:13296623-13306813 GCA_027497675.1 Cyprinella lutrensis | reverse complement strand
AATTATACCCAATGCACCCACATATATTATGTAAACACAAAATTTTATTTTGGATGCAATTAATCGTTTGACAGCCCTAATATATATATATATATATATACATACAGCCACTCTGTAGAAACCGTGATGTCATCGTCCAGCTCAGTTCAGTTTTCATATAATGCCGTCAATGCAGGAGATCAATAACTGTTGTAATCTTAAATGTCCCCAACAAAGCAAGCCAAAAGCCAAAGGTGACAGCGGAAAGGGAACCAAAACAGGGAACCACAATCAGGAGACAGAATGGAGAGAGAAAAAACCCTTAGGAGAAACCAGGCTCAGTCGCTCAGTTCTCTGGCCGACGAACGAACAGTGTATGATTATGATTCAGGCAGCATTATAGGTCAGGTGTCAGTTTCACAAAGCTATTTTAGACCGGTCAATAGTGTTAGACAAGTGAACATGGCCTCACCATATACATTCATCACCATTTCAGTGGTGTCTGTAAGTTTCTCTTGTGGTCCTCCAACCCTTTTTTGGATATTTCCTCTTAAATATTTATTTTTTGGCATCTTGCACTGTTTTGTATCTTTTCTGTACGTCTTCAGCGCTTGGATTAACGCTGTTAACTGTCAAAGCAATCATTGTCCAATGAAACATTTCTTCTTGTTACTAAATTCCCCAAGTAAAATGTCCTTTTTACACTACACTGAGTGGTTGTATGCGCTTACTCGATCCATCATGTTTTTTGCTTTGAAGAGCGCCTTATTTTACCCAGAATGCATTGCAGTGTAGTCATACTTAAGATAGAGGCTGTGTCCGAAATCTCAACTCAGGAGGTAGGGAGTAGAGCACTATATAGTGAGCTCACCAGCATAATAGAAACACCACTTTCGGACACTACTCGATCGTCTCTTGGTGCCGTTGATTACGTCATTGCTGTCGCACTATTTAAACGCGTGCGTGCTTACAACAATTTATACATGTCTGACAAAATTGTAAAACTACATATCATAAGATAAACGAGACAGAACATAACTTACATTTGTATGACAAATTTGTATTGTCGCGCTGCTCCCCTTTTCATCCATATGCCATTTTTACGATCAGCGCAATGCATTATGGTATGTAGGGCATGGGTTAATGACCATCGGGTTTACACTACTTTTCAAAATGCATTCTGGGATACAGTGGACTATATAGGGTATAATAATCATCACTATATGACATGACTACAAAATGGCGAGCTCACTATATAGTCCACTATATAGTGAGTAGTGGGAGATTTCGGGCACAGCGACTGATTTTTTTTTTTGGTTCTCTAATGCTTGTATCAGATGGGTAAGCTAGAATGTTCCCATGGCCTGCCTTTAATAGTGAGAACATTCCAGCCTCTCCATCAGCCCAAACACAGACTTACACGTTCACTTAGACGGTCACATTACGTACAAAAACATTCTGCCATTCCACCCTACAGAAAGTCACGCCCTTCAGCTCCACACTAATGAGATCACTTCCTTTTTACGTCACACCTTCAACCAGACTAATTGTCTCACTTCCTGGATAATGTCTGAAATAACTGCACACAAGGAAATGAAGCACTGGAGAACAAACATGGCCCAAAAGTTTCCTCAGTGGTTGATCTTAGATCTTTCTTCTCTGCTCACAATGACAACCATTAGAGACAAACAGCAAAAACTGATTTCAGATCTGTGCTGGTGTTGAAGCCAGATGGACTGCATGAGAGACTTTCTCTCACCGATCTGTAGGGAACCTCCCTTTATAATAACACCACCTCAGCTGCTGAAATACAGTTTAAAATATCAAACTCCGCATTGGTTAAAACACTCAGCGCACATTATCAACTCTGGGTTAATGGCAAGTTAATGTTAGGGTTCTTTTGTAACAGAAAATGTTCATATGAGTTTCATGAAGCAGATTAAACTTTTACTGTTTCTGCTCTACAATTTAGCAAAAACCCATTCAAAAATCCCATTGACTTTAGAGCGAGGGAACCGGTTGTGCTAAAATGCTAACTCACTTCCGCGTTTTGGCCTACAGAGTGACGTTGTAACTTCGGCACTTGATTGTAAGGCCATATAATAATTTTGTTTGAGCTAAAAACTAAAAGTTATGGTAAAAATCTCTCTAGCTCTTCCTTGCACGTTCATGAGAGTTCATAAGAGAAGTGCTCATTTTTTGAACGAATCCTTTCAGTGTTGATCCAGTTCACAAAACCAGTTGGAATGATTCCTTCACCGTGATCCGGTTTCGAAATTAATGACAATTTATGATACGTTTAAGGTACTTTTGAGTTCTTTTTAAAGTTGAAAAGCTTAATTTCCTTATTCATCGTAACAGCAATGAAGGAACGAGAAGCGTACAAAATATATTCTTTTACGTTCCACAGAATAAAGAACGACATGAGGTTGTAAGTGATAGATCTTTCATTTTATGATGAACTTGTTTGAATAACATGTTCCCACTCAGTTTGTAATTTTAAACTTAACTAGACTTAACTAGACTCCCAAAATAAAGTGTCATAACAATTTAAGACCTCTTACGTGAGAGGAGAACATTATTTATATACGTGGGTGCAAAAAAAAAACTAGTCTGCTACAAATATCACTATTGCTTTCCATAGTGCTACAATCAAACAAAAGTATACTGTTAATAATGGGTCAGAGATCATAATGTCCTGGGTGTATTTGTGCTTGGGTGCTTACATTAACGTCCTTGTTGACTGCTGTTAACAATCAGCTCATTATGTTTGAGACCCCAACAATTAGTTCTAAGTATGGCTCTCTTCCTTTCCAACCACCACACACACACTCACATAAATACACATGATGTGATGGGGGGAGTAGTGTATGGAGAAAGACACAGCTGTTCTCCCCCTTTCTTTCTCTGAGTTGTACACAGCAGCATGGGCAGAAACTGTAACTGTAATTTATGTAAGAAATAATGTATAGGCTACATTCAGCCGCTCATTATCAATATATTTTTTTTTTGTGTGTGTTTGTGCTTTGGCAGATACAGACTTTAACAGTTTGTGGCCTGTGAGCCTATCGTGATCTGCAGCTACTCAGAACTAAGAATATGGAAGAAGTGACAATAAGCATCAAGATATCACAGTTTTTTTTTTGCTAAGGAGACGTTTGTTTAGTCTCTTCTTGAAGGCCTGAATATTCTTTGAGGTGATTTCACCTACTACAGTAGAGGGGAGGCAGTTTCAAGTTGTTACAGCCGAATGAAGAAAGCTCCTTCCCAAGCATTTTGTGTTAGACTTGGGGAATTTTAGTGCGTGACTTGCTCGTGCTCTTCGAGCGGTTCGGCAGATGAGATCTGGTGGGAGTAAAAAAGCTTTAAACCCTGACACGGTGATCAGGACTGTGATGGGCATTTGTAACTTTATAATCTTACCTGTATATTTTATCGTAAGCTTCTGCTAAGAAATATAGTCCACTACAATGTAGGCTACAAACAATTGGCATAGCAGCAAAACAAACACTGCAGCGATAATATTACTAGTTAAGTTGTCTGAGGGCATCACTTTGTCAGGGAAAGTCAAGTTTGTATTAAACAATCAAAAAGCAAGTCTGCTGTGTGATTTAAGAGACTTGAAAGTAGTCCTCTTGAATTTCCTGGATTAACAGACTGATCTTCAAGTTATTTTTAATGAGCAGGCGCATACTTCCAGTGTTAGCCACTTTAAATTATTTGACATATATACAAGTTTGTTATACTGCTTGTGTAGCATGATCTGTTCTGCTTGTGTTTTGGTTCTGTTTTCCCTGTTCCGGTTTGACTTGGGCCCTGTTCACACGAACACGGGTACTTTCAAAACCGCAGCTTTTTCTATGCGGGTTATCCTTTCGGCCACACGCAAACGCAGTCTCAGGTCACTGAAACCGAACCTTTTTGAAAACTCCTGGCAGGGTGAAGAGTTTCAGAAACTCCTATTGCAGTGCTGTCGCGTAATCGTTGAAACCGGAGATTTTGGCTTGTGACGTCGAATACGTGCTGTTACTGTATCTCCTTTGCTTGACGTCAGATTTTGCGCTGCTATCTCCTTTATTTACATATAAGGCAAGTCTGTGCAATGACGTACGTAGCCAAAATATTGCTGCTAATAACTGTGTTAACAGGGCTTGTATGCATACAGATAGAGGCACAGTTATCCCATTATATTGCGGAACAGAGGCGTCAGAATGCAAAACTACTGTCACTATGACAACATGTTGTTAGCCTACCGGAAATGGTAATAACCTTTTTTTCAAGATTCTGATTGGCCAACATGGTTTTATGGTTAGGGTTATATCGCTTCATAGTGTGTTTTTGCGTTTTTATGTGGACAGAGATTTTTTTTTTAACCGTGCTTGTGTGGATATATATACTTTTTTCTAAACAGGAAAAACTCTTATAAAAATACCTATGTATGTGTGGACTAGGCCTAGTTTCCTAGTGTGTGTTAGTGCGTTCCCTTGATTAATGATTCATTTCACCTGTCGTCCAATTAATTTAATTCCTCTGTGTGTTTAAAGCTGCAGTCCGGCGTTTTTCCTCTTTGTCGCCATCTCTGTTCGAAATCTGCAATCCCAGTCATTCGCGGAATTATCAACTTTACGTGAGTTGTAGTTCGACACCCTCGACACGGCACAGCGTGGATGAACACAATGTTTGAGAAGAGTGTGCAGCTGTCAGTCACTGCACCGGTGTGGATACTGTCATTCAGAATCACAGATTATTATTTTTGGAAGTATGGACTAACATATTAATTAATTTTCACCGGAAAATGTCATCTGAACTAGTAAGAAACCTCCACTTTTGTTCTGGTTCTGACATTGCAGTAAATCGCACTGATTAAATCTAAGTTATCGTACCATGCAAAACCATGTAAATTATACTTTGTTCTCAAATTGTTAATATTAACAACATGAGCAAGCATTGTGTGACTACATGTATTGTCCTTCCGGTAACCATGTCTTCACATGGGTCCGGTTGCAGTCTCTTTTTTTCTGTAGCCAATCCGAAGTCTTTCGCATTTTAGAGTGGGTCGAATCTGTTGTCACTGGTGATTGTCGTTTGAACCTTTCAAGATCCGCCATCAAATTGATGGTTGGAGACAACATTGCCAGTGGTGACGATTCTCCAAACCGTATGTCCTTTTTGTGGATGGTGGCAGTGATAAGGAAATATCAGATAGCTGGATACCGTAATTGACCAATCAGAATCGAGTAATTGCAGAGCACATGTAATAAAAGAAAGGGAGATTTAAGATTGTGAGAAACAGCAATGACTAACAGCCTTTCTGCTGTATACAAACTGAAATGAGTCAAAACCCACTAAAATAGTGCATGTGTGTGTCAGTGAAAAACTACCCATTAAATGATCAAATTCAGATCTATGACCAAGCCTGAAACATTTCCCTGACAAAAAACATACCATAAAAGGGAAAGACCAGAAAAGGAGAGGGAAATAGAGCACAAGAGGCCAGTATTGGGTGTCTGTCGAACAATTAATTGGATTACTCTAAATCTATATTAAAAAGAATTTCCATCAACTGCTTCAGCGTGCGTGTGTGTTGGTTTCAGGCTGTGAGGGAGTATGATGCTGGAATGTTTTTGGAAAGGAAGAACAAGTGAAGAACATCTCACGAAAGCAGATTCCCTCCCTCTCACAGATACACATACACACGCATGTCATGAGTGGGCAGTAGGGGACAGAGCAAGTGGAAAATATCTCTTATCACCAACAGTACACACACATGCTTAGGCTCTCACACTCATAATCTCCAGGGAACAACATACTGTATCACAGACTATAACAAACACACACACACACACACACCCTAATCTAAAATACAACAGAAGTTCAGACCTGAGGGAGACAAACCTCAACATACTCAAGCTCCACAATTACCCACAAATCTAAATTCTAAATACTAAGAACTAAACAATTCTAAATATAAATACATTTGTGAACTTTACGTATATTGATTGTGAGCTCTGATGAGTTCAGTTCAGATTCAAGAGTGAGGCGTTCACTCTTGGCATTCAGAATCAGTTTTATGGAGTTAATTTGCATTCTCTGTCAGACATTGTGGAGTTAATTTGAGGATTTAGCAGTTTTGTTATGTGCTTTAGTCATTTTTAATAGTTAATTTACATTTCTTACAGCTTTAATCTATTTTTTTCGTAATACATCCACCACTTTTGAGAAGTGCATTCATATAATGAAGTTGTATGACAGTGACTTTAATGTATTTTGAGTTGTATGGAGCTAAAGATGAATTCAAAACAAATTCATTGAAAATCTGACTGCACTCCGAAGATCAATGTGAGTTTGATTGAGCTCTGTGAATATAGGGCTATATAGTTTGTGAATATAGTTTGTGGTTGCAGTTGTGGTTGCAGTTTCAGGGTTCATGTACCGGTAGCTAAATTAACACCCAGTACACCCAATACACCCTCGATGTGCTCACGTGTCAGTTTACCATTACTCTATTCATAACACATACACAACACATAGAGTGCGCCATCTGAAAAGTTAAAAAGTTCATAGAACGACACACATTTTATATTCTTCCAAAAGAACGGTGTATAATGCTGTATATTAAACAGTGCAGCCTATAGAAACTTTTAGCTGTCTGATGACGCCCCGCTTTTAGAACAGGGAGTGGCACCACCAGACTGGGAGAATGGGAAAAAATGGGAGACGAATGGCAACAGGAAAAAAAGAATGAGAGAGAAAGCAGGAAGTCTGAAGAGAAAGATTGTGCACTGGTGACGCTCCTCTGATTTCAGGGAGAGAAGTTTTCCCAAGTTTCAAACTTGCTGAGTATTTTAATGTGATGTTTAGAGGGCTGTTACCGACCCTGAGCAGAGTGAGTCAGAGTTGCTGCAGTTTAAAAATAACACACATGCCCCTCCAACCCACCTCTGAGAGGGGTGAAAGCTTGATACCCCGCCAAAGATGGTTACAAGAAGGGGGGTGAGGAGAGGGAGAGAAAGACATACAAACTAAGCACATATGGGGCGTCTCTCTCTCTCTCTTTTTCTCTCAGGCCTGCACTGCTCTTAGATGTAACCAGCCTGTGCACGAAATGCTCAAATGCTTCCCTTAAATATAGAGTCGGCTCTATTAATACACATGTGTAACCCTGTCCAGATTGAGAGAAACAGGGAGAAACGAAGCAATAAATCAGTGCTGACTAACTCAAAACTGGTATATAATGGTGTAACGATCATTGCACCATGACATCATTTTCCCATCACAAGGTCTAAATGAGAGGAACATAAGTCTAGATAATGTTTATCATGAACAGAAGGCACTGAAACACACACACACATCAAACAAACATAATTTAGTGGAGATGCTGTGTGTAATCAAACAAAATTGAATTGAATTAATGAAAGTTATGGTCCCTTGAAACAGATGAGGAGAATGGACAGAGTGTGTGAAAGAAAGAATAGCACTATATGTGTGTGTGTGTTGACTTACTTGCTTGGATAAAGGTACAGAAAGGCCCTGCCAGGGCGACCAGCAGCAGTAGTATGATCCTCATCTTGGTCACGATCCTCCAACTGAAGCTTTAACAAATTAAGAGGCTCCTGAAGGCACACAGCAGGCTCTGGATGAAATGCTGGCTCACACACAGACGTGTGGCTTAAAGTTGGTTTGAATGGATAGGGGCGGTGAGGTCTAGAGCAGCAGTCTGGACAGAGGCACTGAGAGCCAGAGTGAGAGAGAGGAAATGGGCTTTAGTGTGTCTTCAGAGGGTGAGGGGGTTGGGCATTGGCGTTAGGTGGTCCTGCCCCTCATGATGCCTTCAAGTAAATCTCTGTCCATCAGTCTTTTCATTATATTTTCATTATAAACCATGAAAAGAACTTCAGAATAAAAATTATAATATATAAAATTATATTCCATTTTCTTTTTTTAAATTACGTTAGGCTACCTGTTGCTTTTCTTATTTGTAAATAGACTATTCCCCAAAATCAGTTTAATGGAACAGGGATGCCAGGTGATCTAATGAGAATGAAAATGGGTCTGTGAGAGGCAGTTCTAGCAATGGTTTACATGTTGTATCCACCTTATTATGCAAAATATAAATAAGCTGTTCTGTGAATAAGCAGGACTTCTGATTATAAAAAGAATGACAAAGTGCAGTAAACTGTAAAACTTTTTGCATTACAAACCAGTATGGCCACACCCATTATTAGGCCTACATTAAAAATGTGTATGTAGCCAAAATTTAAAAATATTTTTTAAAAATATTTAAAAAAATTCTAAAAAAAATAAATCCAATGGACAAAAAAATAAATAAATAAACAAAAAAAAAAAAAAAAAAAATAGAAAATTATATGTGGCTTAATAGCCTACAGTAGCCTACACCCGATTGAGTTTAGGCTATGTCTGTCCAGACTGTCCCTAATGACCACGCTGTGTCAAGTAATTGCGTTAAATTAAATATGGCGTCTATCTTGACTATTAAATTATGGGAATTTGGTGAATTTAGGCTGTCATTATGGAGTGATGGCTTATTTTACGCCTGAAAATGAGAGTTGTCAACTGCCACGAGTTCTAAGCAGAATCATCCAGCAGGTCAGCTTGGGATTCTGAGGAATTGGCACAGAACTATTTTCAACCGTTAAAAGTTTGAAATATCCTGTGAGTGAGGTAGTCTAGTGTTTGTTTGGTGGTGTGAATGCGCCCATTTTATGCTTACATCTAGTGGCTAGTTAGTGTAATTACAGGAGCACAATGTTCCTTCTGTCTAACAGCAGCCAAATCATCTCTCATATCAACAAGACCACACAGAAAATGCACATTTGTAAGACTGGGGACAGTTATGCATTTTATTAACGGCACACAAAATTGGCGGAGGATCATTTGTGTTTTTAATAAGTAATGTCAAATAAATTAAATAACTATATTGTGATATACAATTACAATAAAATAAAATATAAAACTAGCCTTCGTCTTGTTTTATTGCTATCTTATTGGATATTTTTTTATTAATTATTATTATTTTTACCTCTAAATTACTAGATTTTAACAATAATTTGAATATAAATTTGCTAATACTCAAATAAACTGCAGTGCATGCAAAGACCAGTTAAACTGCAGTGCATGCAGAGACCAACAATATTGTCTCTGCTGACCTCTTGTGGAAAAACAAATATAACATGCATTTAATGAGTTTTTCCACTAGATGGATCTCTGGAGCAAATAAGCTTTAGGCCTTCCATTGGAAGCTAAATTGAAGTCCCATTTAAAGTCAATTTGCTTCTTTATGCATTCAGTGAGAGAGGGGTGTTGTAAATGTGTTAAATTTTTATTTTATTTTATTTTATTTTTTGAAAAAAGGAGTAAAGAAAAAACCCTTGAATATTGTCCCATATGCCCCAACCGCTTATCACCCCACCAATTTCTGTATTAGCGTTCACTTTCCTCCCATGTTCTGCATTCGTGATGTTCTTTTATCTCAATATCATCATTTGAGCATGGGGATTCTGCCAGATAATTTTTAGCTTTTAGAAATATAGTAAAACTTTTTTTTTTTTTTTATTTCACATTCATTTCATATGGGGGTCAAATTAACCCGCAAGGGAAGGATTTGTTACTATTTTGTTACAACCATAAAAACAGTTCGAACTCTTTCTGCAGAAGCCTTGCATTTAACATTACAGGGATCCGGTAAAGTCATAGGCTACCACTTATTACACAGATTTTTCCACATAATTAATTATGGGGATAAGAGATATTGATTTGAGATTAAACTGTTTTAAAATTGGACCTGTTTGTTAACCTATAATCCAAAAGTGTACAAATAATTAAACAATAGTCACAAAATGGAAGCAGCTTCATTTGCATGAATAAAGAGAGATCTATACTGAATGGTATTAAAGTGTGGCTTAGACAAATGTGAATTTATACATGCTTTAAAAAAGATATTTGGGGTATTTTGAGCTTAAACTTCAAGAGGAGGAGGAGGTCTCTTAAGTAAGAGGAATGTGAAATTGGTTTCAAGCCAAGAATGAGAGACAGAATTTTCACTCGAGAATATATTCTTACATACACATAAAAATATGTTAACATACAAATTCCCCAGGTAAGTGATCTTAGATGCTATAGCAGTATTGCCTGTGCTCCCTCTACATGCAGTAGAGAGAGAGAGAGAGAGAGAGAGAGAGAGAGCCAGAAAG
>JAOTRC010000007.1:13285563-13296523 GCA_027497675.1 Cyprinella lutrensis | reverse complement strand
ATTGCCTGTGCTGCCTCTACATGCAGTAGAGAGAGAGAGAGAGAGAGAGAGAGAGAGAGCAAGAAAGAAGGAAAGATATAAAGAGTTACTGTATGAATAAGAGCCGAACAGAATGCAGTTAGATCTATAATATATATCAATATTTACTAGTAACAAAATTGCACACTCATAACATGCAGGATGGCAGATACTCCTCCAAGCCTCTGTCGGGTGACGGGTCCTCAAAGACAGCGGACAGAAGCCAGTGAGTATATCTGTTTTCAAACTCAAATTCATCTCATGCCATAATGTGTTGCAGTGCTCTTACTGTATCTGAGAAGTTTCTAAAAAAAATAAATCAGTAATAATAAAACACTATGATAATCTTTATTGTTTTCATTCAAACATTTGTATGGCAAAAACTGTTTTTGGTTCTGGTTTACTGTAATTCTGTCAAGTTATTCAGAATAATTTTTTAATCTAATGCTACTTTAATTTTATAAATTAAATGTTTATTTATTGTTATTTACACTTCACAATAAGGTGTTATACTTTGCATTAATGAATGCACTTTTTACCTGTTTTTTTACATTATTAAAATTAGATGACATGAACACATAATGAATAGTTTATGGTCTTTGTTACATCTGAGTAGGCTACATATGAATTAAACAAATCAATATCATTAAATATAAAGCGATTAATAAATTATATATAAAATTCATTGTTCATAATGTGTTAACATCCCCATTATGTAATATAATAAACTCATTGTAAAGTTTTACCAGAATTCTAAAGTAATTCTGTTCAGACTGTTGTTTCGTGGCTAATGCTGAAAATTTGTGTCGGATTTGGGGACAGACTGAGATGTTGATTGGACAGTGATTGTTACTTTAGAGTGTGACCTCGATCCTTCAAGGATAATGTCAAATTAGCCTGAGAAAAAGAAAGAAATAGAAACATAGAGAGAGAAAGCGAGAGGGCTGTTGTTTCAGTTGATTGCTTGCATGTGTGGAAGTCTACATCAACCTGATTTCTCTAGTCGAGGCAAAAGAAAAACTGCAGTGCAAGAGTGTTAAGTTTGCGCCATTCTCAGCTTTGCTGTGGACTTCTGTGACTTGTGTGATTACAAATGATGAGGCAGATTATTCCACACACACGCACATTTCCTTTCCAAGACTGTATAGTTTCTATACTTTCTGTAGCTGCTGGATGTCAGCACACTCATTCGGCTGGCTGCATTTGCTCCGCTCCTTTACCCTGGGGGCTTTTCCCCCTGAGTGTTGTAGGATCACATCAGCAGAAGCCTTTTGGATACGTTTTCCTTGCTGTGGCAGAGCCTTCTGCCCAGATGTACTCGAGTGGCCAGCAGTTAAACATGACGTATCGCAAGGACCCTCACTTCGGATCATTTAAATGCAACACAACAGGACGTTTTGACATCACTGCGGTAGATTATTTGGCTATCTCTAAAGAACAGAGGGACTCTGGAGATGGTTCAGTTCTCTGACCTTTGGTGTCAGCTCTTATTATATCAGAAGCCTTATATAGTCTGTCTGACACCTTTGTGTCTCTTTCTCTCTCTCACTCACACACACACTTAAACATTTTAGGACTAGGATTGAACAACATTGAACGCTGTAAACTAATATTAATGAGCAATCTCTACTTGATCGGTGTCTGATTTCTGTTGGTGTAACAGTCTGTGTTGCAGCGAGACATCTATCACTCTCTCGCTCTTTCTAACTGTGAATTGCTGGAATCTCACAGTAGAAAATGTTCTCTTCACACTTGTTTTAAGGTGAGAAAGAATATTAAAGCAAAATGTATCTGTCGGCAAAAATTAATGGTGTGTACACTCTAAAAAATGCTGGGTTGTTTTTGGGTCAAGTATGGACGAACCCAGCCATTGGGTTAAAAATGTAATTTAAAAAGGTAACCCAATGTCTGGGTTCATCCACATTTGACCCAAAAATTGGGTTAAAACAACCCAGCATTTTTAGAGTGTAGTGTACTGTATATTAATACCTTATATTTCACTTTTCCCACTGGACTGCATGAACAAATACTAGATGATTAATCGGAATGGAATGTATAGTGTATTGTGGAAGCCAATAATCAGATTGTTTTGTGCTTGTTTAGTAATGTGTAAATTTAGTAGACATAAATCCTCAGTGGAGACTATTCCCACGGAAGTATACATTGCAAACATTTTTCCAAAATGCAAATAATTACAAAAACTACAGGTACTTTCATTGTACCTATAATCACACTAAAACAGATTCAATTATGTTTGTAATTGAATTTATGATCAAGGCAAAGCATTTCTGGATTGGCCCAGACTTTCCCTCATCAGCTGTTTCCGCAGTGAGTGTACTGTAATTTTATGTTTATCACATACACAACGAATGGTGTATCATGACTAAATAGCAGTATTCTATCTGTTTTGGAGTGGTGGTGAAGATGCACTGACTAGTAGGCCATTCATTTTGTTGCAGTTGAAAATTGGGGATGTGCTTCAACATTATAGGACTGACAGTCAATATTTGCCTGTCAAACATTTTGTTTCATCAGAATCGCACATCTGATATCAGAAATACAAGGAACCCTTGCTCTGAACTAAACTTAGTTCCTAGTGTTCCTAGTGCCCTTGAAGGAGCTGATGCATTCAGTGACATTTATTAACATGCATCTATTAAAGCACTCCAAAAGAGAAGTGGTCTAATTTCACTCAAGCATCTGTCATCAGCTAATGAAATGCCTTAAGCTGTAGTGGCCTGTAACCCTCACAACAGACACAAGGTACTTCTTTAAATTGTTTTTTCTTATCAATAGACACGTAGGCTATGAGTGTGTTAAGGTTTGGCTCTGTGTTTACACCTGATAGTAAAGAACATAAAAGATGATAGGAAAATATGACTCTAAAGGCAATAAAGTATGTCTATATATTTATGAAGTAATATGTGAGTGATTCAGAAGATGTTTTATGGTGTGATAAATTCTGACGTGAGTGAGCTGCTCCTTTAGTTGAACAATTTACATTTAACTTCACTCATTTGTACAGAATGCTAGAAAATGTTCCTGTCCTTTTGTGGATATTGCTTAGTCTCTCAACCTATGTAATTAATATGTGTATATAGCTACTATTTCAAATTCAAAATAAATGTGCCCATGATATATTGAATAAAATTAAAGGGTTCACCTAAAAATGAAAATTCTGTCATCATTTACCCACCCTCAAGTTGTTCCAAACATGTATTAATTTCTCTCTTCTGCTGAACATACAAGAAGATATTTAGAAGAATATGTGCAACCAAAGTTTATGGACAGCATTGACTTACAAAGTATGAATAGTTGGATAACTTGAAAAATGTAATGAACGTTTGCATTTGCCACAAAACGGGGGTCAGTAAATTACATCATTTTTGTGGGGTGAATGGCTCCCTGTAAGACACACAATGTCTTTGTGACAAGGAGATTCTGCTACCAGCATAGATGTGCTGCTCATTAAAGCTTAACTTAATTTAAAACTCATTAAATTAATCAGGAATGAAATGCTAATTAACTTCAACTTAGTCCAAATGGAAAACAGAGATCATTTATGGTTAATACAGCCTTTCATTGTGTTAAAGCCCCCCTGTTGTCAATAATTGCATCCCTTAAAACTCATCTTTGATCACCAAAATTTATTTAACAGTTTTGTGCCATAAAATAGCTTAAGTATAAGCTCGTCGACTGATATGCAAATTAGCCCCGCACCCACTCATTCAAACCCGCTTGTTGACGATCACACATTGACGTGATTGTTACAAGGTAATTTGTGACTCCAGAAACCAGCGATTTCAAACCGATTTTTTGTTCACTTCATGGTGCTGAAATTGGCACAGGGTTTGTAAAGCATATTAAAAACGCCAAATAGACACATAAACAACATTATAAGCTTTATTTTCACCATAGGCAAGGCTTCTCTTTATCAGTGCTTACATGATTGCTTGTTCTTCTGCAGAAGGTCAGTCTTTGTGCAGTTTGAACGAGAGGGTTCCTTTGAATGGCTGGAGGAGGAAGAATCTGGAAGGTGAAGAGCAAGTATCACTACTTATCAAAAGAGAAGCACTTCAGAGAGCCATGACACTCACGACACAACTACAGCTCAATGCACAGGTATGGCCAATTATTTTCCTTTATGTACATTTTATATAGATTGTTACTTTATACAATATACCATTCAAAAGTGTTTTTGAAAGGATGCATGAAATAAATTTAAAGGAACAGTAAAGACATTTATAGCATCACAAACTATTTCTATTTCAAATAAATGCTGTTCTTTTGAACTTCTTATAAAAATATATATATATATTAGAATGATTTCTGAAAGATCATGTGACACTGAAGACTAGAGTAATGACAGGTTTGCCATCACAGGAATAAATTACATTTTAAAATATTTAAATATAACAGTTATTTCATATTGTAATAGTATTTCACGGTTTATATTGTATTTTTGACTATCTAAATATGGCCTCGGTGAGCAAAAATTATTTATTTCAAAAACATTTGGAATATTTTTGTTCATAATCTGTAAAATTCCCCCCAAAAATATGCAGTAGAATGTTGTATTGGTCAGTGTGAAAATGAATGTTCGAGTATACAGTAGGTGTGAGAATGTGTTTGTTGTGTAATGTGTGGTTGGACAGACAATTTCCCTATCCCATCTGCTCCGCCTGGCCGAATCAAACGCTGATGAGGCGAAACCTCCCCCTTTCCCAAACCAGAGATCCATCAGCCAACCTGCCACTCAAGGCCAAAGGGGGGCTGGAAATGATAATGTTCCTGCCATCTTCCTGTCCTTTTCCTGCAATTTTTAATATCCCGAAGCACACTCTCACTTCTCGCGCCGTTCACTCACACATAAACACATTTATTTCGAGTGAGCTTTTAATAGGGTTACAAGGTTTATCGGGACTTGATGATTAAAAACCTTGTCGATTCAAGCCTTGCGCTACACATTAATGGCACTCAATATGAATCAGGCCTAGACGGGACCTAGCAAGGTCCAGACTAATCTCAACGGTGAGTCCCTGGGGGACTGATAAGGTCTGCTAGAGTCAATTTGCTATTCTTCATCAAGTCTAACTCACCACACACACACACACACACACACACACTGGTCAGTGTGCAAAGGCCCAGCTGGTTCTCAGAGGGCATGTTACAAATGACTAACGTTTCCCATAATGCCATCTGCTTCTGATATCCCAGAAGGCCTACAACCAATCAGAAACACATGGTCACCAAAGAAACACCTGACTGACATTAGAGGGCCGGCTGTTACCATGGTGATGAGCCCAGCTCGGATGAGTGCCTCAAGCTCCACAACAAATTGTTTTAGCGGTTGTGTGCATGTGTGTCAGGTTTGTGTTTAAGGTCTGAGTCAGTTTAAGATCAGGGCAAGATGCTTAGTAAGTGTCTCGATAGGTGTATATGCGAGGGTCTGGCTGGTCTATTGTGTCTGGTTGTGGAAGAGCTACATTAATTGTCTCTCCTCTCCTCATTTTCCTGCTCAGCAGAGCGGAGACAGAGAGAGAGAGACGGAGAGAAAGGGAGAGGGCAAAGGACAAGGGAGAGGAAGATTCAGAGGGGCATAAAGAGAAGACAAAGAGGACCAGAGGAGATTAGCAAAAAAGTGTATATAAGAAAAATGGGATCTCATTCTTTCTCTTAAATCTCATTAAAGCAAAGCCAGAAAGTAGTAATTAAAATCAGGCATGATAAAAAACTCTGTTTCTCAAATGGTGAGGATCTTTCATAAAACAGCTGCTAGATGAGAGACTCTGGCACTGGGATTTAAAGTATTTAAAGGGAAAGTAAAAATTCTGTCATCTCTTAAAGGGATTAGTTCATTCAAAAATGAAATTTCTGTCATTGTTTACTCATCATCAACTTGTTCCAAACCCTTAACTTTTGCCCATCTTTGCAACACAAATGAAGACATTTTAATGAAATCTTTATAAAAAAAATTCTGTTCTGCTTTCAAAGAAAAAAAATGAACACAACATTTTTTTGAACTAGCTCTGCAGTGAAGTCCCATTATGTTAATTTATATAGCAAAAGTACAAACGATTGTTTTAAAGCAAGCAGCTTTACAGTATTAAACATGAAGAAACCATGTCAGTGTGGTTTACAATTAGAATTCACCCTTAAGCCACGCCCGAAAACCGCCACTGGCCAATCGTGTTTTAGCAACCGTAACTAGGCGCGGGAGGTCTGGCAAGCTTTCGAGCGAGGGAAACATGCTGAAGCATTGTGTGTATGGATTGTGCAAATCTGATACCCCAAATCTGATAAAAGTTTGCATGTGGAAGTGGAATTGTTTTCCTTCCCGAAAATCTAAAAGCCTAGGGTAGAAATAATGGGCGTGATCAAGCAGTGTGGGAGACCCATTCACAACTAAATGTCGAAAAACACCTATTGCTTGGAAATATTGACGGTTCTTTGGGATGTATATTTCAGCATTTTGTAAATCGACAGCCTACTACCCCTGACTAAGTAACTTGCTCGCAGCTCTCCCGGTATTAGATTTATTCCACAAAATTTATGGATAAGCTGTTTGATTTAAATTATTAGGATTATTTTCACATTTCACATACCCTGCTGTGCATGAGCATAGCTGTTCCTCAATTTGTGTGTTTCCCATTTGAAAGGTCAGCATATGAGGCAGCTGCTGCTTGTGCTGGGACTATAACGTTAGGCTCTAGCTTCAATTTAAGAAATAATTCTCTAATCTGTTGCACAGACATTATGTCGTGAATATATCCCTCGAATGGAATACTGTAGTCCCTTTTGTCTTGCTCTCAGATATTTCACATGTTCGTCAAAAATGACTAATTATCTCATTGGGAATGTCTGACACCGGTGCATCCACACTATAATAGATGGGCCAGCCGCGAAAGCTTGACAGGCGTAGCAACAGTAACTAGGGAGGGCGGGGCTTAGCGAAGGGTCAATTGTTGCTTTTTACAGTGCGTGACATTTTATCTACAGGTAACGTGGCTTGAGTTTTGACACCGAGTTAATGGGCTCTGTCTGATTCTTTCTTTTTCGGTTGTTTATCGTCATCTGTTTTTTCCTTTTACCCTTCTTTGTTTTATGAGCAGATGCTACTCGAGAAATTGGCAGTTTAGGTTGTTTTTCCACCATTAGCACAACTTCAGCACACTGGCAATCTTGTTTTGGTTTGAATGACGGAGCGCTGTGCAAGAGAGGGGTGTGATCAGCGTGTACATCAGCGTGATTGACACTGCTAAGACACTCCTCCTGGCTCTGATTGGTTATTTCTGACCGGGAGCCATGTATTTCTGCAAATGGCAATAGGACTGGGAGGAGCCAGAAGAGTTAGATTTTTTTTTTCCCCCCACAAATTATCTGTCTCATATTCTACTGTCAGCACAAAATGACAGTTTGAACAAATATGCAAAAGAAAATGTTTACAAAAGTTACCTACTACAGCTTTAACTCCAGCACTGCAGTGGTGTAGGGAGTAGGACATGACGTAGATACATTTGACGTGAGTTTGAAACCAGAGTTCGAATCTGCCTTTTTCCGAACTCGTTCTGCTCCCTTTTCCCATCACATATCAGATCGGAAAGGCATTTATTTTCAACAAATATGAAGAAAATATGTGAGAACTGGAATTAAGTGTCTAACGGTTATTCATTAATAGTGTTTATCGGTTAGGTTTAGGTGTAGGGAGGGCTTTATTGGCCTAATAAGGTGGTGCTTATTTAATAAATCGATTTAAACTCAATGTGTTATTATTACATACTATTTTATAATTTACTAAAATACTTATATGCAAAGTATCAAACTCTTATTTACACTTTGCAAAGTTGCAAAGAAAATAATTCTCTCTATCACTATTTTCACTTAGTGTAAATAGCATATTACTAAGAAAATAATGCTATTTTTACATAGTGTATATAGAAGCTGCCTTCATTTATTCTTGTTTGGCATATTTATTTATTTTTTTACATTCTTCCATGTCGCATGATCCTTTAAAACTTTCTCTGTTAAATATGCTGATTCGGTGCTTAATATTTTTGGGAAAACTGATCTCCAAGACCACAACCTTTTTAAATGTATACATAATATTTAAATGCATAAAAAGAAATTTTAAAATATTTTTAAATTTTGTATAAATATCTTTTTCTGACACTTTTGATCCGTTGTATGCATCCTTGCTTAATAAAATGATTAAAAATAAGAAAACTTACTGACCCCAACATTTTAATTTAAACGGTGTATTCATTCATCAACAACAAGCATGATGATGTACAATTAGACAGTCATTAATGCAAAATAAATCCCTTCAGGATGATACAAATTTTATTTTGGCTGTCTCACTGAACATGATAAAACACTTGTTATTAGCTGACTGAGTTTGTTCCCGTGTGTTTCTAGGTCAGCGTGTGGAAGGCCTGAGGCGGGTTTTAATCCCACGAGACCTGACTTACAGGTTCCTTTTGCTGGCTGACAGCAACACGGCGAGAGGAATCGAAACATGTGGTGTTCTCTGTGGAAAACTGGTAAGGCCTCAGATGTAGCAAACCTCCTCTCTGTAGGTGTCAGATTACTCTATTCCGTCAGTGACTAAAGCTGAATTTCCTGAATCATGATGATCCTTCCATGGAAGTGAGCATGAATAGGATTTGATAAGTGTTAATAGTCAATTGTGAATATGTTCTTTATATATAATCTTTCTCATTCACTGTGAAAATGGGAGCTTAGGTGTTGCACAATCTTTGTAAATACCAGATGCGGATGTGGACTTCCTCATACTTTCACCACACATGCAATAGTTTTACTATTCATGGGTTTACAGTATTTTATGCTTCTATATATGTTATATGTTTATATATATATGTTATATATGTTTCTTATATACCACCTGCAACCCATCTACTGTATATACTACAGTGACTGGCTTCGACCCTAATTTTTCTCAAGTTTATCCTCTTTTTACACTCTTATCACTTGCTTTTCACCTCCCTGTCAATCCAAACAATACAGAATACAGAATGAATTGTTCACCTCATTCAACTTGTGTCAGAGGACACGTAGTATAATTGTGGGATGCTGTGTCGGCCTTATGTGCAGTCTGTTAATAGACAAACTGAAATCTGTGTTTTATTGTCCCATAGACACACAATGAGTTTGTGCTGACCCATGTGATCGTCCCCAAGCAGTCCGCCGGTCCTGACTACTGTGACATGGAGAACGTGGAAGAGCTGTTCAGTTTCCAGGACCACCATAACCTCCTGACCCTGGGCTGGATCCATGTGAGTGTGGCTCTCACTTATTGTCATGCAGGTGAAAATCTTGCTGTCAGACCCACACAGAATCTGAGCCTGCAGAAAGTGCCACAAGATTTCCACAGAATTTACGTAGCCATCGTCCACACGTAATATGTTTTGGACGATTTTATTATAGCAGTAAGAGCATAACCTCCATTTATCGATTTACTCTAAAACCTTTTTTGTTTGTTTGTTTAACCCAATTCTACAGATTTCTCATGAAATTGGGGGAAAAAATCTGCAGATTTTGTATGGGCCTGGTCATTTCTAATAAAACATTACAGAGCTATATGCTTTTTATGCTGTCTTCTTTGGTACAGTAGTCTTTCGTAGTACGAAGTTTGCAACTTGACGTTTGCGTGTTTTTTTACGTACGTCACAGTGTGCGCTTCACCAGAGGGTCGGAGTGGGTGAGTCGCTTGGGAGAAGAGAGCGGGCAAATTCGAGCAAAATGGGAAGTGCAGATTTAACTCTCAATGGCTCGAAAATGACTGTTTCGGAGATAGGTGGCAACAATGACAGCATTGAAGCCAAGTGCATTTTAAGCCGCAAGTCGTTTAAAATGGGTAATATGGGAATGAGGGGCGAATTACAGATCTCTTTTTTTTTCTAACAGGCTTTCAAACTGTTTTCTTTTTTAAACTGGCGATTACTCGGAGGTTTGAGATTTAGTGTGCTCCATGTTAACCTTTCTTGTTTAAGTGACAACTAAGCTATGCCACTCAAAGTAGACAGAGCAACTTTTCTCTATTTACGGATGGCACACACGGGCGGGTGATAGATGTGCACAATTCCTAGTGAAAATCATAAAGCTAAGTCTTAAATATGAATACTTATACAAAAACACGGAATGGAAGGATTAATGTATTGACTCATTATTTAAATCGGTTAATTCTGAGTACAAAAGTTACATTGTGTTCCTTTAATTTGTAGATCAGTAGATCACCTGCAGAATTTTGCACTCTCATCTCTGCTTTAATGTGATTGCAGTCTCACACTAATTTGCCCACATTAGTAAATCTGGGCCATAGTCTCCAAGTCACCTGCCGTTCATTTTGCATGGTGAATTAATAAATGGCTGTATGAGAATAAGGAGAATAATATTAAATGGTGTTAATATGAATGTTTGTAATGTTTAACTCCCAGACACACCCGACACAGACGGCCTTCCTATCCAGCGTGGATCTACACACACACAGCTCTTATCAGCTCATGCTACCTGAGGCCATCGCTATTGTTTGCGCACCTAAACATAATGAGTGAGTATAACACTCACAAAAACTCCCACACCCTGCATTGTGTTCACACAACCTCAAAGCTTTTCCCAATCCACAGCTTATAAAGCGCTACTGCAAATCAATGCCAATTCATGTGTTTATTAACAAAAGAGTTTTGATTGTTTGAAAAATGATACATTTAAACCTCCATGAATCAGTTCAGTACTCTTGTCGCTAATTTATTCAAGGCAAATAAATTCAATGAATGTCTCCCGTTCGACTATGATTGAACTACTCCATGCAAGTATGTTTTATCTTTTGTCTTCTGCAGTAACAATTGGATGCAGTAGCATTTTGCTGTATCATGCTGCAATTTATTGAATGGATGGATAGATAGATAGATATGCATACTACAAA
>JAOTRC010000007.1:13264569-13285463 GCA_027497675.1 Cyprinella lutrensis | reverse complement strand
AGGTCTGTCAAGCTTTCGAGCGAGGGAAACGAAGCATTGTGTGTATGGATTGTGCAAATCTGATACCCGGTATCCTAAAAGTTTGGACAGGGGAGTGGAATTGTTTTCCTTCCCGAAAATCTAAAAGCTAAGGGGAGAAATGATGGGAGTGATCAAGCAGTGTGGGAGACCCATTCACAACTAAATGTCGACATGATTAACAAAAACACCCATTGCTTGGAAATATTGATGTTCTTTGTTTATAATGCATATATTTTAACGTTAAAGAAGGTGATTAAAGGTAAGACGGAGGCTCACTGACATCCTTTAAAATATATTTCAGCACTTTGTTTATCGACGGCCTACTAACCTTGACTAAGTAACTTTAACTCAATCCGTTCGCGGTTCTCCCATTGTTAGTATTATTCCACAAGATTTATGGACAAGCTGTTTGATTTATAAGTATCAGGATTATTTTCACATTTCACACACACCCTGCTGTGCACGAGCATAGCTGTTCCTCAATTTGTGTGTTTCCCATTTGAATGGTCAGCATATGAGGTGATGCTGCTTGCGCTGGGACTATAGGTTTTAGCTTCAATTATTAAGAAATCATTCTCTAATCGGTTGCACATTGTGTCGTGAATATATCCCTCTATTGGAATACTGCAGTCCCCTTTGTCTTGCTCTCTCAGATTTTTCACATGTTCGTCAAAAATGACTAATGATCTGAGTGGGAATGTCTGACACCAATGCATCCACATTATAATAGATGTGCCAGCCGCGAAAGCTTGACAGGTGTAGCAACAGTAACTAGGGAGGGCGGGGCTTAGCAAAGAGTCAATTACAAATTCTTTAAAGCAGCTTTCCAGTGTGATCATGTTTTTACTCACGTTTGACCTCGAAGGCCTAAACAGAAGAGATGAACCAGAGAAGATTTCCATGTCAATAAAGGCAGAGCCTCGGAGCAGCACATCTATAATGTTATCGCCACGGATCAGTGGTATTGTCACAAGGTTTACCAGTTGGAGTGAACTTTTGCGGTTAGATTGCTTTGGCAAGCTGTTTCAAACTCCAAAACAATCTCCAAATGAACAACATGACATCACATCAGTTTGTTCAACAATTTTGCTTGAAGTAGGGGCCTTTATTCACCCACATGTCATTTGTTTTGTCCATACAATGAAATTCAGTTTAAGGCCACCGAAATTCCTCTAAATATCTTGTTTTGTTTATGTGTAGAATACAGAAAATTATACAGTTTTGGGACGACATGAAGGTGAGTAAATGATGACAGAATGTTCATTTTTGGGTGAAGACAGCTATTCAAGTAACGAAGAGGTCAGGGGGAAACAATCCTCCATCAGGGAATTTTGGAGCTGTTTGTGACTGACAATAAACACATTGAGAGAGACAGCTGAATGTCACCCTCACACACCACTCTGACAGCAGCCCGGAGGAAGTGATGTCATAAACAGAGGGAGGTGTTGTCATGTGCTTCAAAATACAAGCTGATGGCATGTGTTACATTTCTCGCAGTCTGCTGCTCACCTCCAGTCATATATGTTACTCTTATTCTATTTAACAGTTTTTTTATACATTCACCCACGTGACTTGAGCAGCAATTATTTGCAGCCGGTGGTCTACACCATGCATCCAGAGGGATGTGGTCAGTGAGGACATTGGTCAGGGACATGGACTAAATTAACCCAGAAAAAAAGACTTGTAATATAATATCTCATTGCTTACTGAATACTGTGTAAGCTGCTATTTTTTGAGAACAGAACAGAAAAAAAAAATGTGTGAAAAAAGGTCAATTGTCCATTGTCAATTCAATGCATGAAGCACAGCTCACACAGAAGTCATTTTTAAAGCAAGCAGATTTCTCTTGGTCATTGTGGTCAATCAATCCACATATTACCAGATGCAAAATCTTGCCCTCATTCAAAACTCCTGATTGTGCAGATTGCTATTGAAATGACTGAATTGTACCAATGAAACTTGACAGAGCAATAGTAAATGTGACTTCACCTTTATGAAAAACAAAAAAATAGTATGCTACGTTGTTGTCATACAACCTTTTGGCAGTCTTATTAAATAAGAAGTCAAGAAAGTGGTTAAAAATAAGAGATTATTCATCATTTTGGAAATAGAAGATCAGGTTGAATCAAAGGCTTAGATCTACAAAGATAGTGCCCTCCACTGAATGGGAGAAAGTACAAAGCACAATATGGCAGAATAAGCCCCGCCTTGGAAATAAAAGAGCCAATCACCAATAGGTAAAGTATTTGCGTCACTGCAGCTGAGTGAAGTTTGATTGAGTGTATTGCATTATGAGATATTACTTAATTTGATGTGACACTGATATATACAATATTAAATGCAGGAGGACATACAAGTATTTTGTGCACACTTACTAGTATGCATACTACATACTGCTGGAGTAGTAAGAATAGCATGCTAACATACTGAACATAGTCAAGGTCACAAGAACAAAACGAATTCAGTGGCAGCCATGATTCAGCTTTTCACTAAAAGCAGAAAATATTGAACTGGGATCCCAGTGGAATACTTTTTAGAAGGTGATGGATGTTAAGAGGATGTTGTCAGATTGTTACTGCCTTTGGGTGTGGTCAATAATCTTTTAAGCCAAGTCTCAGAGACAGTTTGACATTATGACATTGTGATTAAGATGAAAGAGAGAATGAGCAGATGATCTATTGTGGTTCCAGGAAGCTTTTGGGATTCCCATTAATGTGGAATCGTTTGTTTACAGGGGAATGAAGAAAAAAAGATTCTCTAAAGTGACATAAAGAGGATTTTTGAAATGAGTCTTTTATTTTGCTTTAGCTCTTGAAACTTCTTAAACACACACACACATACACACCCACACATTCATACCATTCTCCAAAAACCACACTATTCTGCTGTCTCAGAGTTGATTGAAGTAAAGAATTTGAGTGGGAACAGTGGAACAAAACATATGCTCTTTCTCTCTCTGTCACACACATAATGTAGCCTAACTCACAAACACTTCGAATGCCTCGGCTTATCCTCTTCTCCCTTATGGTTTGATATAAAACAAATAAATCTATGTGGGAGAAGGATGAAGTAAGAGATGGATGAGTGAGGATGAGTGGCACACATAAAGACCTTATATGCAGGGTCTTTAAACAATATTTTTCACATTATTGACCATATCCAACAGTAATATTAACCCTCATAGAAACCAACTTATTCGTTTTAAAGTTGAACATAATTCGGCAGATTTGTGAGCCTCTCATAGTGAGGAACACTTCACTAGCAGGTTTCACATATTTCACCATATTTGTGAGCATATTTTTTTTTTTAAATGCGGCCTTTGTAGCCAAATCTAAAACAGGCACATTTCCTCTGGGATACTTTCACTGAGTCATGCAGAACTAAAAGTAAATTTGGCATAATTAAAAATTTAAATACTATCAAAGATGATATTTGGTCTATGCTTTGAGAGGGGAAAACCTATTAATCGAAAGGTATCTATTTAATGAGTGTTGTTTTCTACATTTTATATTTATATAATTTATTAGGCCTATTACAATTACAACAATTTCTTTATTATTACTGGCTGTTTTATACCATAACCTTTTTTCATTTCTCCTTTATACAAATATAAAAATATTTAAAGTAGGCTAAATAGGGGGAAAGTGTCCCAATCAACCTGAATTTATCCCTGATTAAATAAATAAACTAATGTATTTATCTATTTAGTTGTTTACTTTTATATACTTTACATTATTTTTAAATCATGTATTGTTAAATAAATAAATAGTTGGTTAGTTCGTTACTTTAGGATGCAAATGTGACGTTCTGTTAGGTGGATGTCCTCCTCCTCTCTTCCTCAGATGGTACAGTCCGTTTAAAGAGCCGCTTGGAGTCTCTCGTGCGTTCAACTCTCTCCAACGAGAGCGCGCGGCGGAGAGATTCGTTTAGAGAAGCACGCTGTTTTATTCTCTCCAAAGTCTCTTGTCTCTCACTGTTTATTTTTATCTTTGACAGCCACATCCAAACACGGGACAGTATGGGACTCTGAATATCCGTTCTCATCTTGTGGATTTGGGGGATTTCTGAGCTTAAAAAAGAAAGCACAAGGACAGAATGGGATTTTAGTGTGCTTATGATGCAGCAGGCGATATGACACGCTCCGTGGGTTCTGTGGATTCTCCCGGCAGGCAAAGATCCGGAGAATGATGGACGAGAATAAGCAGCTCGCGCAGCGGATCGATGGCGCTATCCAGTGCGCGAAGCAGGAGGTGGCGAACCTGCGCGCGGAGCTGACAGCCACCGGACACAGACTGGCGGAACTCGGCGAGCTGGAAGAACCGGGCGAACCGCAGGAACATCATCATCAACAACAACAACAACAACAACAGAACCACCAGGGTAAGGAACCACACCTGTGACCGCTCTGTCATATCTCTTACCTTACCTGCGTGACCTTCGAGTTGAATGGACAGAATTGCTACAAACTCTCTCTCTCTCTCTCTTGCTCCGATTCATTCTAGTGGGTTAGTAAGGTGTTTCAGCTTTCAGTTTCCTCACTGACAGCTGGGGTGTTTCATGACAATTGTAGTGGCCTATGTTTTTTATATGTAAAAGTGTCAGTAAATAATGCTTGTGTGTGTGTTTAAATACTCTTCATTAAGAGAAAGGGTGTTTGTTCATCAGCAAGTTTCAGAAATCAACTTTTTGATCATTATAAGACATATTTAGTCTTATATGCTACTGTATTTCTGTTTTTCTAACAACATTATAATCATTTCATTGAAATTATATATTTTCAACACCCATGGCTGGATATTATGAAATGTTACATAACAAATCCAAAAATACCAAATTATTCTCCATGTTTTGCCACTGTCATTTTGGTGGCAATTTACATCTTTGCCTTGCTTAAACAAGATATCCACTAGAGAAACTGTTATTGAGAACCCGATTACTGTAATCGAGCACATCTCATGTTTCAGGAAATGGCCCTTCATTTCATTTTCCATTAATACTAGTCTCACACTAAGTGTACCACAGTGCAGAATAGAGCATATACGGCTCTCCTGCCATTCTGTTTGCTGTTAGGTCATTGATTGATTGGTCAGTCTTTTGATTGTCTGTAAGCTGTGCGGTGTAGCTCAGGATGGCTTTGGTTTTGAGTCTCTTGGGTGTTTAGAGTGATTCTCTGTTTCAGGTCCACCTGCTCTCACTGGGTGGAGTGGACACCCTGGGCTGGTGTGGGCCATAACATTTAACAGATGCTTTTTATCCAAAGCAACCTACTGTACTCCTTGTTGTGGTGTGTGCCTTGCTTAAGGGCACAATGATGAATCAGGATTGAGATTTCCATAATCACTCAACAATCTCAGATAATTGCTGTTGCATTTAATATGCCCTGAAGTGACAGCGAAGCTTTGTTTCACTGTTCAAACAAACATGCATAATTTGACACTTTCTTACAAGGTTACACAATACAAGGTTAGTCTGTTTGTGATTTGATGAGAATGGATCCATCTTGGCCTGTAAAAAAATGTTTTCGAAAAGCTACAGTAAAAACCTAATTGTAAATTACATTTGCATTTATGCATCATGCAGACAGGTGCCATACATTTACTGTAAATACAACAAAATAAGTTTTCCAGTGTGCACGTATTACATGGCTACTTGTTTTTATGGTGTTATACATTTTTTTATAATGATCACTAAAAATATCATCCTTGGCACCTATTTTTTTTCATATCTGTTTATCTATTTGGTAAGCAAGCCGTATAACAAGTGGCAAAATGTACAGTCAGCCAGTAGTTATCGCAAAACAAACATTCTGGATGTAAATTATGCTGGCTAACTGTATTCTGCATTACATACATTTCTGCTATAAAATTACTTGCATATAGCCTATAAAAATACACTGATCTTTCTATTCCTCAATAGAAATTCGTCACATGACCGCAGATGAATCCTGACACTGCGAGGCTCTTGCCCGCAGCTCTCTCAGATTTCATTCAGCACTTCATTGAGAGCTCGGCAGATTGTGATCTTGTGTCTAATGTCCCACATCCACTCCAGGAAAGGCACTTTTCGGCCTTGGGTTTGGCTTGCCAAGTCACTTGATGCAATTTATTTGCGTGTGCATTTATGTATTTGGCAGATGCTTTTATCCAGAGCGATTTAAAAAGCATTCAGGCTGTACGTTTTATCATTACATGTATTACCTGGTAATCAAACCCACGACCTTGATGTTGCCAGGGCCTGTTAAGCTACAGTATTTCAGTCTGGCCAAGCCAAGCTCCTCTATCAGCGAATCAAGGACTTGATTGTTGTTGCTTTTGTTATTTTGCCACATGTCAAGAATGCAGGAAATGTGTATTGACAAAATAATGACTTATCAAGATGGAAAATCACACAGACACATGTGCCCAGACACGGGCCTGTCAGTGTAGATGAGAACAGTGCTTATTTATCTCTTGGAAGAGAGAGTAGCAGTGCAGATGGCCCTACAAAGACCTGCTGGTAATGAATGAGACGCTAAACGCATACAAATAAACACAGTCTTTGTGTCTCAGTTATCTTCCCAGTTATGGCATAGTATCTACATGAAGAGTTATTTTAAGATGGTGTTTATAGAGTGTTGGCCTGTAAAGGACGTGTCTTAAGTGCACTTTGCCACCATACATCTGACTTATGTGATATTGACGTTTCTAAATTGCTTTAATGGCCCGGCTGTGTAATTGTTTTGATGTAACTGTCGGCTTCCATTCACATACAGGAAGGCTGGTTGTTTCTGTTTCTGTTCAATTACACTTGCATAATGCATACATTTCAGAATAGCAAAATATGAGCTAGTCAGGATAAATCACTACCAAAGTCATTGCTTGTAAAGCTTTAGTTTGAGAGATGATACCAATAGAAGATTCACTCCACACAGGTGAACCTGTGTTCATCTGTAGATTATGTCATAGGGGCCATTCAAATTCCCCATCTATCGGTCTCTAAGCAGCAGTGTGGGTTGCTAGGCAATCTTCTCTCATTATGACATCACAAAGGGGGTGGACTGATAATGCAGCTAAAAGCTTTTCTCCCTTCTTTCTATATGCGCTTGCACACACTCCAGCAGATCAATGCTTTTAGTTTATCCTACTGACGTTAATGAGCTATTAAGGGGGTCATTAACTCTTCACATTTGATTTTTGCGTTGCATAAAAGTGATTATGTTTTCATGAGGGTGTTTGACCATTTGTCCTATCTATTATTAAAACGCTAAATCTAGTTGTTTGTATCCCAGCCAGAGCGTGTTTATAGACAGGTGTTGTATGTGTGTGAGCACGCTGGGATGGGAGCTGGCTGAAAGCAGTCCTGATCCTCATCCCTCAGACGTGTGAACTGCCTAATTTAAATGCAAGGCAGAAGATGAGACATCACGACGTATATCCAGATCAAGCAGCTGGATTGAAGCAGTCAAGAGCTCAGCTCACTCATAAAGACCATTTCCATGCTTGGATCAAAGGGAATCGCCATAATTTAAGATGTAAGGCTTTAAATGGCAGTAAAGCAGCATTAAAGGTCAGGCTAAATCACCACCATCAATTTAGAGACAGTTCCGGGCTCAGTTTTAATCTAATATTATTAGACATATGAGTAGGATGTGCTCTCAACAAATCTGTGATAACTCATTCTCTTTCTTTATTTGATCCGACTTGAATTCCTGATGGTGCTGACTGATGTTACCCCTGGCCTGTGATTCTGGCTCCTTTCTTGGGAATGATGCTGTTTAAACTTGCGATGAAATGGAAGTAGCGACAGATCTTTTGTTCCATATTATGAAGTACATCCGAATGCAATGTGAGGTGAAAGATGTGGGCATTGCACTCAAAATGTGAAGGGTGGGTTTGAGGGTCTGTTTACATGACACCGTTTTCAACTAAAAACAGAAAACTTTGAATGCGTTTTGGCTGTTCATTCAGCCTACATGACAACATTACTATGTAAACTACAAAAAATTTGTGAAAACGATTGTGCGCTTGTGTACAGTATAACATGTTCAGTCTATAGGCGCATAGTTTTTCTTTACAAAGTGGCATCGCCAACTACTGGTAATGAAGGTACTACTACTCATAATACAGCGTATTGAGTTCTTTTTGGCTGTACAGCAGCTCTAAAATAAAATACTGCCATTGTTTAGCGTTAATTCAGTTCCTTTGTAAAGATCATCAATTATTAAATTACTTTATTTCATCTTTAAAGCTGTTCTGCAGAAAACAAACAGTGATGTCATCGTCCAGCTCAGCTCAGTTCTCAGTGGACTAAATAACTGGAAATATCCTGCACACTGTACGTCACCAGAGAAAAGTCTGTTGTTGTTTCACTGGAAGGTCCAGTAATGACAACTTAACAAGGTCAAATTGTTTTGACAAAAATAAAATGTAAACATACATGGATACATTGTTCACAATAAGATCACAATAAAATATGCATTTAGAAAATAGATGCGATTAAATGTAATGCAACTTTAACCTTTAACTAAAGGTCATAAAGACTTTACTTCTTGAATAATGCAGACTCATTATTTTATTTGCCTGATAATGGAGCTCTACTCTATTTTCTGATGATGCAGAGTCAATTTTGTAGCTTGTTGATATTCACTGCCTCTTTCCACACCAATTTTGTGACTCATTTTCACAAAAAAACACACGCTGATTAACAAGTGTGCTCAACACAAATATGACTGACTCAATCTATCTTGTTCAGCAATAAATTCCTCTGACCAGGCCACTGGGTGTTTTCCATTAATACAGCACATCTCCTCCCATTCTGACTCAAATGCGCTCGAATATAGCTCATATTTTGATGAAGCCCCTCCTTTTTAAAGACGAAATGTGCTGTGATGTTGGTTATAGCTGGCCCAGTGTGTTGTGATTGGCACCGCTGGTTTTGACCCCTTACCATCACCACGAGCTCTACTCAGATATAACTATTAAGGATGGTGTCAATTTCAAACCAATTCAAGCCTGATTCAGACCCTGACAATGTTAACAAACAAGAGGATTATCCTGAACTGATTTCATGTACAGACTTTGCAAGCACGGATTTCACAGGAGGTTTCAGAGAGGTATTTTTTTTTCTTAAAAATTTTAAATACAATGTTATACACCATTTAATCATGATATTTGTTGGAAAACTATGGTAATACAAACAGGAATCGATCACAAAAGCTACAGTTAAAACTGGATCAACACTAATGTTAGCTAGCAGGGGAGCGGAGCCAAACAGCTTTTCCCTTTGTTTACATCGTAGCAAAAACATAAAACGTGTAATTTGAAGCAAATGAATTTTGGAATAGGGGTGGAAAAAATAGCATCCTTTTGACATAGCTGTAGCTCAACCAGGCCTCACCCCCTTTTTTTGTATTCCGTGGGCAGGGATTATTTTTATTAGTAACATTATGACATCACAAAGCCCAGAAAAAACACATTGTAGTCCAAACGAGTCATTGTAGTTCTTGAAAAGTGGATTCTGTTAAATAAAATATCTCCCTTTGGAGTGGATTGATACTTGCATCGGGCAACAACTACCTAGAATATTATTGCTTGCTTCTGGATTGATGGATAAGATCTAGGATTTTAAAGACCCATTCACAGAACATAGAGCCTGCTGTTTTGCAAAGGGAAGTTCTGTGAAATTGACAGTGTGTCATGAGTCGACAAATTGAGAAAATCGTATCTTTTGCTGCAACGCATTCTGCCGTTGGCATCCATCAAGCAAGAATCTCAGACAGATACATCCAGTACCACATTTCTTTCTATCCTTGTCTATCTCTCAGTTTTCTCTCTCCCTGTCTTTTTATCTTCATTTTTTTCACAGGTACTCACTTGCATGCTGAACGCTGTACTCATAAATCTTTAGTGCTGTGTTGATATGTTTGGCTGTCACCATGCTGAAGGTGTTTAGGTCACCTGACACCTGCACATCCTGCTGCTCTTATGCCTGTGATTGAGGCTGTTTACTCCTCTAGAGCGTTGCAGTTCTCTGAGTCACTTTGAATGTGTGTGTGGCTGTATCTAAACCTAATAAATCATGAATGTATCAACATTATAAAATAACTTTTACCAGCATAAATATGTCTTACATGCCATGACACTGTCATACATTTTATAGAAATTGATGGTTTTGCTTTGCATGTCTTGACATAGTGTTACATATGGTTTTGCCTTGCAAGTCTCTGACAAACAATGATGAGACAAACTATAGCAAAGTTGAACGTTGTATTATAACATTACGCTACTTTTTGCACACTGCAGTAAGCGAGATCGATATTAGAATTTCGTGTTCATAAAAGCTGAATGAGCGGTCTAATAAAACACATAATACACTCACCCAAAGGAACACCTGTTCAATTTCTCATTAATGCAATTATCTAATCAACCAATCACATGGCAGTTGCTTTAATGCATTTAGGGGTGTGGTCCAACTGAAGCTCCAAACTGAATGTCAGAATGGGAAAGAAAGGTGATTTAAGCAATTTTGAGCGTGGCATGGTTGTTTGTGCCACATGAGATTTTCACGCACAAGGGTTTTCTAGGCCAGGGTTTACAAAGAATGGTGTGAAAAGGGAAAAAACATCCAGGCAGTCCTGTAGGCGAAAATGCCTTGTTGATGCTAGGGGTCAGAGGAGCATGAGCCGACTGGTTCAAGCTGATAGAAGAGCAACTTTGACTGATATAACCACTCGTTACAACCGAGGTATGCAGCAAAGCATTTGTGAAGCCACAACGTGCACAACGTTGAGGCGGACGGGCTAAAAAGACCCCACGAGGAACCACTCATCTTCACTAAAAATAGAAAAAGAGGCTATAGTTCTGAAGGCGAAAGGGGTTAAAACACAGTATTAGTATTGTGTTCCTAATAATCCTTTTGGTGAGTGTATATCAACGCTGCTTTGGTGTTTCCATGGTTTCTATGGAAGTAAAACCGGAATTCGAGGGTAATGCAGAAATGAGGTCATTGACAGGCGATGCAATGACACAGGATGTTACACTGGTTAATATTGCACATTTTTGGGATAATGTAAGCAAAATATTTCACATTGTTATAGTGGCTTTTGGATATTTTAATCCAAAATGTTGCATATTGTGCCTTACTTGCATTTGTTCCTTGTCGAGTGTTAATTTTGGATCCTGTCCAGCACGCCCATAAGCTAAGTTAACTTCACATTTGTCAGCATAGTTACAATATAACACATTGGGTTGAATCCCTGTGAGAGAAGGTGTAAAGGGGCAGTCTATACAACCTTTGCTCAGCATAGCTTTAAAGTTCTCAATGAACTCTCTTCACTCTTATTCTCCCCCCCCCCCCACACACACACTTCACAGAGTGTCATATTCCACCTGCTCTGTATGGAAGATCTGGAGGAGCTGACGGGACATTTTTGCCTCTCGCTCTCTCTCTTTCACGTTTGCTGGGCTACAAGCAGTAGGAAAAAAGTGAGTTATTTTGTGTGAGAGGAAATGCATTTGGTGTCATTCAGACATAGTTACTAACCTGTGGAGCATGCGAGTTTTGCCTCTCGCTGTGTAATTTGATCGGCCACGTTTGAATGTGTAGTGCTTTCTGCCATATTTAAATGTCTATAATAGGGTTTCACTTAATTTTTTTTTGCACTGTTGTAAAATTATGCAGTTATGTTTGTTTTATGTTATGTAGAAAAAGACTTGGGGTTTGGAACTATGTGATTTATATAGAGTTTTGTGAAATAAGTTTGTGTAGATTTTTCAAACAAATCATCTGTACAGCATGTTTGGCTGTAGATAAATCATAAATGTTTTTGGTAATGTTTTATTTGTAAGGGTGAAGTTTGTGTGTGCTGGTGTTTGCCAGTGTTCACTATAATGTTAAACACAGATGTCGAGAGTAAGCTTATATCGGTTTACCGTTTGGCATTAAAACAACTGGATGGGGTTACCAGCCAGTGAGAGTGTGTGTGTGTGTTTTGCTATTTGCAGCACTTGGAGATGATATGCTTCTGAAATAAACCCTGTACACTGCCCACAATACCAATGAGGTTTAGTAGGTTACAGCTAGATGTCAAACTGTGTGCTCAACTGGAATTGTGTGGTAAGCGTTTTAGTTTTGGATCCAGCTTCTTATTTGGTGTCCTGGATCAAAATGAAGTTTTCCAATATTAAAGCTGTTAAACCAAAGGTGTTTATCATTGCCGTGCCTCTGTACGTTATTTGGCTGGGATTCATAATGGAAAAAGCTCTGCACATAGCTATGTATACTGATCAAGGAGAAGATGACAGAGGCAGAGTTGTGGCATTAAAGCCGGGAGGTTAAAAAAGACTAAAGGCTTTATTAAAAGCACTGACATTTTTCACGGTGGTCTCTCTAGTCTGCACTTGAAAAGCAGCAGCGCATTCAAGTTCAGCACATATTCAGCTCAGCTTGATGAAGGCCTGCAACATGCCTGTGGATTGTGAAAGCAAAATTGATCACTTGTCATTCAGGAAATGTATGAAGCCATCAGCTCAGTTTCAGCTGATCGGTTTAAACAGATCTTTTATTATTAACTTGTTTGTGTCCTGTAACATCTTATTCAGTGGGTTTAATTAGTTGCTTAAGGCACTTACAAGATTTTATTTCCCTTTTAGTTTGCATTAACATTGCCTTAAAGTCTCAAGTCTCTTAAGTGTTGCACTCTGATTTAACAATCATTAATAGATATACTTGTAAATTAATTGATGTGTTTAGTCATTTATTGTAGGTTTTCCATTTCTGATATGGGCCAAGCTTATTTAATTCAAGTGCCTCTTAACATTCTTTGTTGTTCTTTATATACAAATATATATATTTGCATATTTGATGAAATCCAAGAGATTTCTGACCCCCAAACCCCCAAACCAGAAATCAAAATACTTTCCAAAAGATACTTGTTTGCTAACATCCACTAAACTGACTTTATTTGAACATTTTGAGTGTTACATTAGCAGTTAAATGTTTGGCAACATTAGGATTTTTGAAAGTCATCTCTAATTTTCACCAAGGCTGCATTAATTTGATATAAGACTTTTTTTTTAGTCCACGGATTAAAGCGTTGCCATTTTAAACTGTTCATTTAAAAGGATATATTTTTTTACAGTGTTTCAATTGCTGTTTTCAATTGCCGTAACTTGGAAAAGTATTTTGCACCACAGGTGTTTCCTATTTCCAAATGTAGGCCCCCTCTGACGACGTTCTGTCTGAAACAGCCAGGCGTATGAGTTTGGGTGCCGTTACCTTGGCATTAGTTGCTTGGCAACCCCTGGTCATATCCTGACTCGGCTCCACACTTTCTGTCAGAAAGACTGAGTTTTGACCTCTGAATGAGATGTTTCAAACTTCACATCCTCCCAGAGCCCACACAAGCAGTCAGATCTGTTTAATAAACCGATCTTATTTAACCTCTCTTTAGTCATCCCAATTGGTTCCCATGGTGATGGGATGCTTATGATGATGTGAATTTATTTGATTAAGACGATGTGTTTTCAAGGATTTTCAAGAACAAAAATGTTAACATTCTGTAATTAAAGCCTTCAAATGTTTGAAGTTTCCTTCTGCTGCATTTTGTTCTTAGTTTGACATGTCATTCTTCCCCCTCACTCTTTTATCTTGATTCTGTCGCTTTGTCTGGGAAACAACACATTTCATCCATTCATTATCGATCGTGTGAGGGAGTCTCGGAGACAGGGAACATTTTCCACTTAAATTGCAATGCTGAGAATATAATTTGTACCGAAAACATTTGTATTAATATAGAACAATAAAAAAAGTGCTTTACTAGTGGTCTCGGACTTTGTGTAGAGAAATGCTTTTTATATAATGATCTTTGACAGCTAAAGGGTTTGAGAAAGACTGAAGAGAGAATGAAAGAGCAAAGAAAACTAGATGTCTTAACACTTAGCACTTTAGTGATTTTATGTCACTCAGAATCACGAAATCAATATTTTTCAAGTGCATGTGTACATGTGTGTATGTTTAAGTGTTTTGAGTCGCTGACAGCTGAAGGATCTTATCGCACTCATCTGAAGGATGTTGATCTTTGCACCCTCCAAACAGGTTCTCTTATCCGTCAGTGCTGAAATTAAAATTGAGTGACGGATGATCAGAGTGAAAGAGAAAGAGCAAACACATTTCCCCTGCAGAATAAAGCCAGTGATTTAGTTTAATAAGATTATGCTCATTTTAATTAGGTAAAGAAGCTTTCTAAGCATTAAAATCTATCCTGAAGGTGTTATAACAAGCATCCAGTGGCTGAGCCTCTATTCTGTCATTGATTTGTGTGTTAAATGCTTCCAGTTCCTTCTGCAGTGAGCGGTGTGATATTTCAGCCGGATCAAAAGTGAGATGCACTGCTGCCGATACCAGAGGTCATTCAAGCTGAACTCTAGACATTTATTTGACTAAAATGTGAACTTCCATCTGTTGCAATTATAAGGAAGCCAGAAGTGTGAATCTAGATTTGTGAAAAGTGTGTTTTCAAGCCAATATTCAAGTTATATGTCTGTGTGTTTCTCCCACAGATGCACCAGTGCAAAGACAGAAAGCCTTGACAGAGCTTGGTGAAAAAGGTGACGTCGTTCTCCAGGAGACGTCACTGGATAAAGGTAAGAGTAGTGCACATGCTGAAAAGCCTAAATGAAGTCCAGATAAGCACACTCTCACACCACTTAAACACACCACTCTCTAGTCGAATGAAAATGAGTGTATTTCAGATTGAATCTCAGAGTGTGATCTATGAGGCGTCACATGAGAGATGAGAGTGAATCAAATAGGTTCATGAGGAGGTGAACTAGGTTAATAATAACCAAATAATAAAATAAATAACCAAATAGGTTATTTCTCTCATTCGGCCTGAGCTTGGAGTTTAAGCCAACCCTCAGATTAGATTCTCCTTCAAGAACAGCAAGCCAAGTTCATTTATCATTAATTGTTAAAACTGGATGGGAAGGTGAACTTGTGAAATGGTTTAAAACATTTAAAGGATTAGTTCCCCCCAAAATGAAAATGATGTCATTAATGACTCACCCTCATGTCGTCCCAAGCCCGTAAGACCTCCTTTCATCATCGGAACACAGTTTAAGATATTTTAGATTTAGTCAGAGAGTTTTCTGTCCCTCCATTGAAAATGTATGCAGGGGATACTGTCCTTGTCCAGAAAGGAAATAAAGACATCGTCGAAGTAGTCCATGTGACATCAGTGGGTTAATTAGAATGGTTTGAAGCATCGAAAATACATTTTGGTCCAATAAATAACAAAAACTACGACTTTATTAAACATTGTATTGTCTTCCGGTTCTGCGTTCACGAGTCCGCAGTGACGCTGGTGACGTGTTCTCTGGTTACTGGTTGTTCGCTGTGTTTTCAATGGGCTGTGTCAAGTTAAAATAGATCATTTTAAAAGAGCCTAAGATGCAGCTGTCTGTCCAATTCATTTTCACTCTTCTGTAATATGTATTATATGTAGCTAGTTTGTAATGTTTACCATTTAAGACAACCCAATAAATTCAAGGCAGGTTGGAGTTTGTCACTTTAAGTTATTTAGGATGATTTTTAAGAACATTCTTCAGGAATATGAATGCTTCATACATTTAGAAATACAAAAATGTTTTAACTTTTTTTTTTAGATAAGAAGTTCAAAAACAAGAAAAAATGGGCATTAGATTTGTATTCTGAAGAATTTTTCTAGAGTTCCTGTTTACTGGAATTGTGAGCTTTGTGAGATTTTCGGGTAATTTCATCATAGTCTTTACAACCTTAGTGAGAACTGCTCTGCATTTGAATGAGCTGCCAGTTTATTTTCTTTGACAGCTTGTTGGATTGTTTGTTTGGGGGGGATCTGGGGGATGTGTTTGGCCTTTATTTTTATATGACAGTAGAAAGCACATGACATGTCCCAGATTAAACTTTTTTTCCCATGATGTCCACAGCTTTGATGCCTTGTCACTGAGGGATTTCAGCTTTGCAGCACTTTAAATCAACTAAAACGTGTGGTTAGTTACTTTGTGTCAGTCAAATGACCTTTATCTATTTATCTGGGCAATAAACTAACTATATCATATTGACATTTACTTAATGATGATAAACTCTAGAGATTTTTACTTGATATGGATTAATCTAACAGCCTATCATACAGCAGAAATAAACGTAGTAACTGCCAGTCAGTGCATGTCGCTTATAAGTAATTTCTGTCTCTGTTTGAATGAACAGTGTGGTTTCGTCTGATACACAAACTCACATATGTATGACGCTCACAATGTTTTTAGCATCTGCTGTCTCAATATGAAGACATGAACTCCAGAGCTGCTTTGAGAGTTCTTCACAAGCTTTTCACCATTTCATTTGAGAAAAAACTACCGTCGAATACACACTAAAACTGAAAGATCTTCACAACAATCCGTCAAAACAAAAGTTCGGTTTAACTTCAAGAAATTATGAATGAAAAATATCACTCACTAAACAAAAAAAAAATAATAATAATACTTAAATGTACTTCTCAAAGTAAAAATATTATCTATTAAATATTATCTATTATACTAATATTATCTATTATATACTAATATTATCTATATTATTAATATATATCTCAAAGTAACAATATTATTATTTCGAAAGCATTTCCTTTCCCCAATAATAGTAAATAAATATTGCGATGATGAATATCAATTTTGTATGATATGGAAAAAATTATTTTGTGAGCTATTGCCCAGCCCTAGTTCTTTGCCAGGATAGCTTTCAATAATGTGGACCAGACGTTATGTCTGCGGTCCAGTCTGGCTATGAGAGACTGCACACATTCACTCTCTCCTGAACATGTCATAAAAGGGAGAGAGATGGAGTGGAGACACTACCATATTATCTTCCAGTGTTTCCTTGGCCCTGACTGCAGGTTGACTCTTAGAGACTCAACTGATTGAGGTTCTCTATTCACTAGCTTTGAATCAAAGGTTATAAATTATGAATCCATTAATTCATCATCTCCATAGAGGGAGTGACTGTGGCTGAAGTTCTTAAACAAACGTGGTCTCATTTATCACTCTTTTATTCTCTTAGATTTTTCATCTGGGTCACGTTGTCAATTTATGCTGGCTTTTGTGAGTTTGTTTATTATACTTGATAAGTGTAAGGGCTTCTGTTTCTGTGACTCAAAGCCTAGAATAATCCGCTGTCAGAAGAGGACTCCAGCCTGCAGTTGTTTGTCTTTGCCTATGGTGGGGTTGGCACAGCATTTATTCACACTTTACATTCCTTTGTGTAAATGGAATTGTATGTTTGTCTGTGCGTTAAGCCAATGTGTGTGAACCCGGTTGGCAGGTGTAATGTGTGTGTTGATAAACCATCCTGAGGGATCTGTAAAATCTCAGTGTTGAAAAGCAACACAGCTATATTCAGACACACACATTTTGTGTGTGAATCAGTTTTGATTTGTAAGTACCTGAGTGAATATGTCAGTGTGCACATATGACCCAGTGAGCTCAATCATATTTTTTGGCATGTGTTTGTTAGACTGCTCAACTGAAAGTGCATTATGCTGCCTGCCAACACCAAGGTCATGGGTTCGATTCCCAAGGGAGATACAAATGGATGTTTTTTTTAAGTCACTTTGGGGAAAAAGATGTGCCAAGTCAATGTAAAAAAAAATCCATCATAACTGACAGACTACTACAAATCTGCTTTCCATTTCTCTCTCTCTCTTTTTTTTGGTATAATATATAATATATTTTTTATTTTCATTTTCAATATTTTTACAAATTTAATCAGAAGTAACTGTAATGCAATAATTATTATGATATAATGTAAACATTTTGATGACATAATTTTCACTATAATTAAAAAAAAGTAATCTGAAATGGATATGTCATGACTAGTTTTGAATCTCAACAGCCATGATGAAGTGTTTTTGTTAAACGGTTAACTTTTTAACCGAGAGATGACATAGATTTAATATTATTTTGAATTAAATATTCAAAAATATTTGTCAATTTATGAAACAGTTTGTTAAACAATTGAAGATTTTTCTCTCAGACGGGAATTTATATTTACTGAGCATGTGCTGTGTAAGTGTCATCTTTCAATTTAGTGTGTTACATTTACCTGGCTCCCCCCTTCACATGCTGAGATACTTGGATCAAAACTGATTGACAAAAGCAAGTGAATGGAGATAGATGCCAACGTCAGGGGTTTCCTTACTGAGAACAGTGTGTTGTTGATTGTTAACTTCAATGTGTGTGTCTGTGTGTGTGTCTGTGTGTGGTTTCCTCTTACCGGAATCTGGTGTGTGTGTGTCTGTATGTGGATATGTATGAAAAGAGAGTCATTACCTGTTTGAAATTCTGCACCTTGACCTTAGATCCTTCTTTTCCTTTAGCAAAACGTGTGTGTGTGTGTTGAACATTGGTGTCAGTTGTAGCTCCTCCTTTTTAAGCAGAGAAAGAGAGGGAAGGCTGAGGATAGTTAATATCTGTAAACCAGTGGGAGTCGCTCCTGGCAGGTGAAGAGGGAGTTTGAGCTTTTGAGTTTGGCTTGCTGTTGGATTCCGTTCAGGAGATGGTAGTTGAGATTCTTTTAATCCCAATCTTTTGATTTGTGGAGATGTCAGAGAGGAACGAGAGGTGAATGCGGGTGAGTAAACGAGTGATTGTGAGCATTTCCCTCAGGCTGCAGGGAAACGGAGAGCATCAAACGTTTCCTTGTAGTTGCATGACTGGTTTAACGGGGTGAGGATTTTTGTGTGTGTTCAGATGATGTATGTGTATGCATGCAATGAAGCATCAGAATTATGGACTGTAACCTCATCAGACTTGTTTATATTCAAATAGACACAGTCATGCATGCACACAGGCGTACACATACACACACTCTTGAATAGTTAACAAATGAACAGTATATCAAGAGTTTAAGTTTAAGTAAATATTTCTGTTTATGTGAAAAACAAAAAAAGTTGTTGCTGATGATCATTTGTTAAGAGTTAATGGTGTTGCACAATAATAATAAAACATTTAACCAAAAATACTCTCTAAAAATTGCTGGGTTGTTTTAACCCAACTTTGGGTCAAATATGGACAAACCCAACCATTGGGTTAGATTTTTTTGAATACATTTTTAACCCAACATTTGGGATTGTCCATATTTGACCCAAAGTTGGGGTAAAACAACCTAGCATTTTCAGAGTGTATAGGCAGATTTAAAATAACAACTAATAATTAACTATTTACACCTATTTATATGTATAATTTGTTTTATTTTATGCTTTATTAATGCTGTTATAATGTGGAGGTGTCACGCCATAAGATGTACATAAATTAACATTTAAGTAATTCCACATAAACATTAGGCTACTTAATTTAATAGTAGGAGGAAAGCTTGGAAATTTCTTATTTATTTCCTGAAATGATTTATGTGAGTCACTCAACTCTGCAGGACTCCAAAATTGTGAAAACCTTTTTTGTCTTTCCAGATAAATAATGAAAATATAAGAGAAAATGAATGGCTTTTTTTATGCATCATCATTTTATTTAATGTAAAATTCATTTAAAATTTAAAAGCTGAAAAACATACAGTGATGCATTGTCATGGAGCTGTTTGCATGAAGATGGATAACACAGAGCATGATATTTATCACACTGGACAGGCCTGGCATCGTTTCATCCCACTGTACATAAACTGAAGCACGAGCTTTCCAGAACAACAAATACACATCATACTAGCCAGCGGTCTCTTTATTATCAAGTCCAAACTTCATGTGTATGATGCAAACGTTCAACTGATCAAATCGCTCATGTAACGCTAATGCCGACAGTCACTGTTATTTTTTGAAATGCTGTTTATGGTTGCTGTGAGATTAGAGTAAACGTATCTTAAAAACTGTGACTGGTCATGTTTATTTAGTTATTTTTTGCCTTCTCTGCTTTATTTTATATTAATTAAAAGCCCAAAGATAAGTCCTCTTCAAGTCATCTCCCTGGCTCACAGACTCATTTTGTGGTTGACTGCACTAATAGAATTAATCAAACTCTTCAGAGCAAGGCTATCAGATCTCTGCCCTTTTCTGCTGTGTCCTCAAAGGCCAAGACACTCAAGACTCTTTAAATTGAATGAAAAGCCCACACATTCTGTGTTTTATTTCTCTGTCACACTTAAAATGTATTAATGTCATTGTCTTGGTTATAGCTAAACATGAAACCAAGTGATATGAAAGAAAGAACTTAAGTAGAACTGACAGGAAAAATTGCTCAAAATAAACTACTTCGGAATAACAAAATGTCAAACCAATTGGTATCTGGAAAGGATGCACGTTTAGCATCATTTCCAGATGCCAATTGGTTTGATATTTTGTAATTTCATGCCATGGACTCTTGTTTGAAATGTTTGATTTTTTGAGGATTACTTCCATGTATAGGGAGCTAGCTTGTGTAGCCTTCAATCCGTATTTAATTTATAGCCCTTATTCCTGTAATTGTAGACAAATGTGGGCACAGAGGACTCAGGTGTGATCCTAATTTTTATTTATTGTAAATGTTATATCACTCTCTTCGATAAAGTTTTGTCTATCCATAAATGGTGTTTTTTTATTATTTTAGGGGTATTTTTGAATTTATTTACTTCAAAAAGTACCATTATTTTCTATGTAAATTATGCTTATTTTTATGTTTTATTTTTTTAGTTTTTAGTTAACTACATTAAAACATCATTCCAATAAGTTCTTAGAGCTAAAACCTAAAGATGAAGTGACTTTGCTGTCACTTGGTGTCTTATTTTGGCTTATTTTAGAATGCTCTAAATCAGTTTTTCCCATTCATTTCTATGGGTGCCCATTTTTGACCCAAATACAAGATTAAGGAGTTTTTTTTCACCCACTT
>JAOTRC010000007.1:13241506-13256859 GCA_027497675.1 Cyprinella lutrensis | reverse complement strand
ACGAACAACTCGAAGATTTGTGGATATTTATCGGTCAAAAAATATTTAAAAAATGAGATTTTAACACATAAGGGGGGAAGAACGATGTATAATTTTGTTTGGAAAAACAGATGTTCTATTGTTTTAACAAGTTTAGAATTAAACAATTTTAGACATATGTAGTATTTTCTGCAGAATTCTGTGTGGGCCTATTAATAACTCCAGACTGCCACTACTGTGAAACAGTCTGAAACAGTTATTCTGGGCAGTACTACACATTAATTTTCACACATTTTACACTTGTTTACAACACTCTCTGGACAAGGAAGTGGACCTAATTGAATTAAATCTGTTTGTGTGTTCCAGGCAAAACAGTCTTTGGCTACTCTCACTAAGGATGTTCCTAAGCGACATTCGCTGGCCATGCCCACGGAAACTGTCGTCAACGGCAACCAAGAGTGGGCGATGCATGCAGAGCTTCCTCTGACTGCGGCGATACGACAGAGTCAACAAAACCTTTACTACTCAATGGACAGACAGGGTACATATAGTACACATTACACACACAAGAATGACCTGTCTGCATAGAGGTCTGAACAAGCTGAAATTACCCGAGTTAAAATCAGCCTCCTAATTCTGAAACGAATTCACTGAATTGGTCATATGTTTGTGTCTGTTAGCACTGAAAGCATCGCCATGCGTTTGCGATGCTGATGGCATCAGCATGATGTCATCAGCCGCAGCCAGGATCAGTCCGTGTCACTCGAAACAACCGTCTGTCATCTCAGACGCCTCAGTGATGGAGGGAGAGAGATCCTCAACGGCATCCGATTCACCACGACACAGAACACACTCCCTCTGCAATGTAAGACACAAACACAGAATTCAAATCACTGTGACACTCTTTGCATTACAAAAATAAACAAACGTGTACAGTGGTGTGGCATGATACGGTCTACCTGATACCCAAATTTAAAAATACATTTACATTTATGCATTCAACAGACTCAAAATATATCTAGCAATTCATTACAGAGCCAACCATATTTATAGTATACTATATTAAACAATATTTATAGGTTCATTGAATGGCTAGATTAGGAAACAAGCCAAAGCAGAGGTGAAATGCAACTTTTTTTGTTGTAAATGCCTTAGGTTGTGAAATGTTTAATTGTTCAGAAGAAGTGCACAAAATATGGTGTTACTATTATTGCATTCAACTTTTAGTACAAAAAATATATTACTACTACTATACAGTATACTATTGTTATTATTAATTTCTATTAATTCAATATTGAAATTAATTGTATTCTAAAGTTATGATAATCAAATTCAATCAAAATTTAAGTAAACATTTTGTCTGCAATAACAAAAATGGGACTAAATAATATTTATATATAATAATTTTGATTTATTTAATTTATTTTTTATTTTTATAATAATATTTTAATGATAATTAATTCAATATTGTGATTAATTGTAATCTAAAATTATTTTAAGATTTTAATAGCACTGTTTTTAAAATTGCAATCTATAATAATAAATAAATAAATAAAGAATTAAAACCACAGCAGAGTACCCATCGCCTTCTGTCCTTGCACATCTTGAATGACTCATCTTGAGAGGTGTTATGATACTTTAGCTGGTATTGTACCGTGAGATTAAGATATTGTGACAACCTTCGTGTGCATTGGGCCATAATACTGAATAGCTTCACTCATTGTTTCTTTTTTTTGTCCTTGTCTCTAGTCTCTAGAAGATCTAGAAGAGCAGAGACGTAGAAAAAAGAAAGAGAGAATGGGTCTGGGCTCTCTGTCGCGGGTGTTCGGTCGAGGAAAGCAAAGAAAGTCCATGGACCCCACTCTGTTTGATGGTACTACTAACACACCCGACTACTACATAGAAGAGGATGCTGACTGGTGACGCTGCGTAGAGCCACGCTACTCATTTCTGTGTGTGTGTGTGTGTGTGTGTGTGTGTGTATGTGAGTATCGCTGCCATCTTTATGAGCACAAGCTGACTGTTCAATGATTCCAAACTGTGCCGCAGTTGAACCAAACCTCCCCTGTGTGTGCGTGCGTGTGTGTGTGTGTGTGTGTGTGTGTGTGCGTGTGTGTTCATTTTATACCCACTTTAGCATCTCACTGGAGACTTGAAGGACTGCTGAATGTGAAATAATTGTCATTGTGCACTCAGTGCTTGTAAATGTTTCCAAATGCCTTTTTATATCATTTAACGCTCATTGTCTCAGCTGTTTTTAAACCTGTCTGTTAAACATATTGATGGAGCTCTCCTGTAGGAAGTCAGCAGGACCCTCAGTGCGTATGAAAACCTTCAAAAAAAGATGTGTGCCATTTCACACTGTGATCTAAAAGACATCTATTCGTCTAACTGTAGCATATTTGGATATTTGATGTAGTTATGTGACTTTAGTGAGCAGTGGCTCGCCCTGCCTTTCCCACAGGAGAATTTATAACCACCGTAACAAACACTAACTCTGAAAAAAATCCCTTCACAACAACACTAACCAGGAGGCAAAAAAAAAAAAAAAATTTTTTGAAACACAAAACTCAGATGATTGGTTATAATAGCTTGGGGTAGTTGTCATGGAAATTATTACTGTACCTTAAATAAAGCAGGGTATGACATAAAACTCCGCCGTAGTTTCCCATGCTGCTTTGCAAATGAGGACTGCATTGCCTTTACAGGGCCTTTCACCTTAAACGTTGTAATCATAGTCTCTTTTTTTATTTTTCTGAAATCAGTGCTAGCTATCATTCAGTGGCAGATTCTTACCATTGTGTACATTTCAATATTGCACTGACATGAAATGAAGAAATAAACAAGGTTTTTTTTAAGAGCATGTAGTGTGTTCTTCATCAGCTGGAGATGGAGAGACGGCTCTTGTTTCCCCTGCTGTGTTTTGGCTCAGGCTGGTGCTGAATAGCATGGAACTCTAAATGGCATGGAAATGAAAATGGTAATAAGTTATATAACTACAGACTATTTTGAAATAAAATCAAAAATACTGAACAGCGTGTGGCTGAGTTCTTTGCTCTTTGCAATTGTATTTTGGCACTTTGCCTCCCTGAGCTTGTCTTTGGCTACCTCATCTGCCTGATGGGTCTCAGGTAATAATGTGTGTAATCATAATTAACTCATTACTAAATATCCTTAACCACATGGGGTGTGTGCGTGTGCTCGTGTGTGTGGGGTGTGTGTGATTGCTATACCGTTTGTTCTTTTTTTTCTCACAGTATGACGTCTTGGTGGGGGCTCTCAAAGTCAGTTTGGCACATGATGAATTCTGTATTGTTTTTCCTCTGCAGTGCCTCGTTCGCTTCTGGTGATGTGTATGCTCCACAATCCAGATAATGAGGCACTATTAGAAAAGGGGGAGGTTTAATATATGGATAGGTTGTGAAGAATAGGCTAGATGAGCAATCTTGGTCAAAACCAGGCTGGGCGAGCTGTTTGTGTCTTTTCCAACAACATTTACTCATTACAAGCATTTAGCAGTAGCCATCTGGTTGTCAGTTATGAAATTATAACCTTGACTTTAGGTTAATTCTAAGCATACACCGCATGGTTCACAAACGGACGCTTGGGTTGGTTGGCGTTTTGGAGGCGGTTTAGTGCTGCCGCCTACTGGTAAAACTATTCGTTCACAGTCACACACATAATATTTTTTTAACAGACGTAGCGGTGGCTAGTGTTCAAAAACGTGATTAAAATGGGGAAAAATGTGCAACATGACATTTATATAACCTCACTGAATTAATACATGTTGTTTTTATTATGTTACCGTGGCGTGAACACACCTGCCTTTACCTGAGAGAAAACTTACTCACACTTAAGCCCCGCCCCTTTGCCATCATTCACCAATCTAGACTCCGACAGTTTATCAAGCCCCGCCCGCCTCAGTGTGAGCCTATCAGAATGCGAGGAGCACCTGGATCGGCTTCAGCAGGTGGAGATCGCGCGGACGGCCCCCATGTGTCGGTGGCGTGCAGGAACCGTGCAGGCGTGGCTGGAGGTGATCATGGCTATGCCGATGTACATACGGGCCTGTGCAGACAACGTTAAAAGTGGGAAGGTAGCCTAGATGTGTGACCTTATATTTGACAGTATGCCGTTATTACACATAAACACGTCTCTACATGAGTCTATAATTATCATAATCAATGATATCAGCTCTGAATACTTAGGCTATTTTGCCCTGAATGTGAGAATCCCACAATAATTTCGGTGTATTTTGTTTAGGTCTTGTTAGTTCTTACAGATGAGGACCTTGAATTTGTTTTGGGTATCAGTAATTCAATGCACCGCCGAAAACTCCGTCTGGCAATTGAAGACTACAGGGAAGCAGAATCAGGACATGGGTGAGATATAAATGCAAAACTGTAATGCATGTTATAACACCACAATAATTCATGATGTATGCACTTTTTTATCCTATAAAAATATATTCAATAAAGTTTCAAGATCAATAGCCCACAAGTTAAGTTCAGACTACAAAATTTGTGGCATAATGTTGATTTATCACCAAAAACAATAAGGCTTGTCAAATATTATTATGTTTAGAGCTATTACATGACAACTTTTTCTTGTAGGTGGTATATTTTTCTAAACCATATGAAACCAGCATGAATAAAAAGCATTTATTTCTAGATTTTTAAATTATTTTCCTTTTTCTTTATGGTGGCCATGTGTTTCAGCCTTTCTAAAGCAGCTGAACTGGATCATCACTGGGTGGCTCAGGCCTGGCTGACGGATGTGGGTCTCTCTCAATATTCCCAGTTCTTCCACACTCACCTTGTGGACGGACGTCTCCTGAGTACATTCACGCGCACCGACCTGGAGAAACATATGCATGTTTCTAAAAAAGCCCACCAGAACAGCCTGCTACTGGGAATACAGCTGCTTCACATGCTCAACTTTGACAAAGAGGTAAACACACAGACATAAACCAGAAGTCCCACAGGCACCAAACCTCATGACAATCAATCATGAACCATCACAAACACACATCAGAAAAGCCCAGTCTGGAAAAACAACATGGTTGAATGTGTAAAATTCTCTATAGTAAGTTAATGAAGCTAAACAACAAATAACCAAATACTGTTTTGCTGCAGATTTTGCAGTCCAGACGATTCGAGTGTGAGAATCAGAACACAGACCCTGTTGTGTGGACTTGTCATCGTATCATGAAATGGATTAAAGAGATTGATCTGAAGGTACCAAAGAGAGAGAGCAGCAATGCCAACAGAGAAAGTGTAGGTGTTGGTATATCTCAAGACTCAAAAGAAAAATGCATCTTTGTATTTTGTATTTAGGAGTTTGCTGACAGTCTTCAGAACAGTGGGGTTCATGGTGCTGTCATGGTTTTGGATCCCTCCTTCAGCTCTGACACCATGGCAACAGCGTTATGTATTCCAAGCAACAAGCACATGGTCCGTCATCACCTCAATGAAGAGATGAAGGCACTTGTCAGTACAGCCAGGTAATGCACTGTTGGTATTTTAGTACTATCTAAGAACACTACACAATCATAATAAATGTCTCTTTATATATTGTAAAATCAAGAGATGAAGAGGCAGTCGAGTTGTGCAGATTTCTCAACAGATGTCTGTATCTGCAGGGCAGGGCTTGATCAGGAAGTTGAACCTTTGGGGACTCCGCCTACACTCCACCGACAAAGTTCTCTAAGCAGCTCTTCACCCAGTTTTCATGACGATCAGCAGTCTTTAAGGAGGGTGAAGGTAGAAAACTAAACCCGAATTGGAAATTATTGAATCTCATACTAATGCCACCTTTAGAGGGGAATCTTTTGGAACCGGTCAAGAACATGTATGAATGGCAACATCAGAAATAGAAATAAACAATGTTAAAAGAAAATAAAGGCACGTTCACTCTAAGAATTATAACTGTAACGATAACTATATTAGCATCCACGCCAGCGGACAATATTTTTCTGTTTATTCTTCTGTTAATTCGTAGTGCGCTCTGCAGTTTTTGTCGTCTGTCGCTTTAAATCTTTGAGCCCTTTGATCCAGGATATATTCTGATTGGTTTTCAATGTTTGTACTGTTCATCAGCTCTTAGTTCTGAAACTGATTCCAACAATATTGTTTCAATATTGTGCTGTTATCATTATAGTTGTGGTGGGAACTCTGCTATTGATGTGAATGAACCTTAAATCCTATTTTTTGTGACATTAAATTAATTACAATTAAAGCGATAGTTCACTTTGAAATTAATTTTCGATATGTTTTAGCTTACCTCAAGGGCATCCAAGATTTAGGTGTCTTTATTTCTAAAGTAGTTTCAATTTTTATATTTTTAGGTCAAACCGTTGTTATCTATCAGTCATATAATGGAAGTCTATGGTCACCACCTCAAAGAGCATGCACAGAGAAGTCTGAATTAAACATGATCTAATGATTCGTAAATGTAAGAACATGTTGATGGCCTAAGACACGAAATGATCGGTTTGTGTGAGAAAACAAACAGTATTCATATCGTTTTTACCTCTTTTATATCATTTAACCAAAGATGCATCCAAGTGATGTGAGGGTGAGGGCGTGTACATACCTTGAAAGTCAAAGTGCTCCAATGTTGTTTCATTCCCAACGCTCTACAGAATATATTATTTTATGTTCCGTTATAATAATATATTATTTTATATTATTTTATGGGAGTCATATACACCTAGGATGGCTTGAGGGTGAGATAAATTATGAGATACATTTAGGCGAACTTTTTTGGGTGAACTGACCCTTTAAATGTAGCCATTTAACACTTTATCCTTTGTATAAATCTCTTTGCACAACCACTGTGTGTTTTCTTCTCAAGGTCTGTGCTCTTTAGTTTCCTTTGAGTGTAGTTCTCAGTAACAATGCACCCTCAGAGCGAGAAGATTTATATTATTGCTTGAATAATTCTTAAAAGTCAAATATTTGTTGAACGAACCAGTGAATCAGAAATCTGATGGATCCATTTCTTTCTGCAGCAGCAGCTCGGTCTCAGCCCAAAGGATTTCGCTGGACGGAAGATCAGTCAACAGAACAGGTCTGGCTCATTTCCAAGGAATGGACTTCAAGAGGTCTCGCTTCAGGAAGAGCGTTGCCCAGTTCGACATTTTTCTGCTGCAGAGCTCACTAATGTCTGAGTCTTTCTCCTGTCTAGACTACTGTTGAAAAACATGACACTTAAGGCTCTCAAATGGGATCAAAGAGGGATTTTCTTTTCTTTTTCAAGGTCAACACTGAAGAAATCTCAAAGAAAGTTCACATTTTCTGACTCTGGACCCTCAGTATGCCAGTATGGGCCTTGGCATTGTTTTGTAGACCTTATGTTGTTGTGAGTGTGGACTCATTTGTATCAAAGTGAGACATCCATTTAATAGGGGACATAACATTTATTTCTACGTTTAGATGTTTGATGAAATTATAGCTGACGTTTGTGTGGATATTGGAATTTATTTCCATTTTAAGGAATATGTTTTACATTGAATTTTAGCTGTTGATAGATTTAAAACCACTGACGATTAGAATGTGAAATGTGATGTTAATTAGTTCATTATTATTCAAATAGATGATTATTTGAATTGAATAAAGTTCAAATCCACTGGGGTTCAGATCATTGATGTCAGCAGATCCATGATTAAAGGTTGCTACTTACTCATTCTTTCCCAATCACAGAGCGCAATTTGTTATAATATGAAATTTCTCTTGGAAGCCCATTTAAAACCCAAACAGTCCAAACCTTTTGTGTCCTAACTGTAAATCACCAATCTCATTTACCAACCTCATATACCACAGTTAGTATACTAACTCCAAGGTCATGCACACATTGGTAAATTGTAGCAGAGGTTATTCTAATCTTCATAGCAAATGTGCAAAGATCAGAGATATGACCTTTGAAAGTTTTTGAAGCAGTGTAAGGCATGTATTTATATACATTACAAGTTCTCCGTTTAAAAAATGCTCTTAAATTGTATTCTGTATTCTTCTTTATGGTACTTCTTCCTTATTTTATTCTAGGACATTAAGACAAGAAACAATCAGCAGTTTTTTTCCATTTGCTTCTTTGTTGTGTATTTGTTTCACATTTTTCTAGTATCTGTCACACATCATACCTGCAATTCCCACAACTTCCCCACACAGGATTAATAATGTACTTTATTTACTGAGAAAAAACACATTACACCTATCTGAGCACTCCATATTCTGTTTACTATAAAAGTTACATGACCCTTAACTTAAACAGACAGTTATGAGGAAGCACCTTGCCTATCTCAACCTTTGCCCTACATCATTAACATTGCCCAGAATCACAAATGCCCATAAAGTAGTTAAATATTGTTGAGTGTTTGTTCCGCTCTAGGGATTTATGTTTGAGTGAACCCTGTTTTGACACATTTATGTGGGTGCTGCCGGTGATGTGACGTGCACCACCCTGACTGCCGATTAGTGTGATGCTTGTATCTTAAAACCTCGAATTTGGTATTTTCTGAGAATCATAAATAAACTCAGAATGTCAGAATGCCAACAGATCGTCTATTTTAGGGTGAAAATGAATGAAAATGAGGTTAAGACTTAATTGATTGCTTAGTCTGTTAAAAACTGAGTTTATTTAGTATAAGTTTACATTTTCTCTTTAGCTATATAATGTTTTTAGTTTCATATACTCAAAATGTGGTTCTGTAGTTTTATGCTAGGGGATGGGGAACCCCTCAGAAAACATGGGCGGGCAGGAGCTGAATGGGTTTTGTTAAAGGGTTATTTTGGACTCTAGCATATAATGTTTTTATTTTTATTCTCTCTGGAATCATGCATCAATTCTGTCTCAATTCATAGTATAATGGACCTGCCAGGGGATGGAGAACTTTTGACCCATCAGATCACATGGGCGGTGCAGGAGCCTGAATGGGTCTGTTATTTAAGGGTTCATTTTGGACTCTGTAGCCTATGAAGTTTTTATTTTTATTCACTCTGCATTATGCATCAATATCTGTTTCACTAAAAGTCTCAAAATGTGGTGTATGGACCAGGGATGGAGAACGTTTTACCCCTCCGAACACATGGGCGGGGCAGAAGCTGAATGGGTCTGTTAAAGGGTTAATTCTGGACTGCAAAGACAGGAAGATGTTCATATCTGTGAAACTGAAGGCCACAGTGCTTTAAGGAATTCAAGTTCAGTTTCTTAAAGAATGTAATGCTCCGGTCTACGTGTGCTTCATTGGATTAAACGTGGTTTCATCCAGGATTGAAACGGACTGGGTAAACACAAGGAAGGGAAGTTTTCTCGGTAAGACTCTTAAAGTGAACTTGAAGTTTGGCTCGTTTTCTTGGAACGATTGTTACTCTTTATATTGTTTTACCTAGCGCGTTGGGCTTTTCTTTTAGCATATGTTGAGCGAAACGTGATTTGTTTGTTTTTAATCTTTGTCCGAGAGGGTTTTTTTCGCCCTGCAGTGTGATTATTTAGAAAAGAATTGTTTACGTTATGGGGATCTGTTTGCAAATTTATGTCATTCATGTTTGTGTTTAACTAAAGATATTTAACTCTTCTTTATTTAGTGGTTTTGTTTACATGTTTTACTTAATGCTATAATGTATAAGGGCCAATGCCCTTAAATTTTTTTTAACGTTACTTTTTTTCTTGAGTAGTAGCCTACATACCGGTAAATACAGAGATGGCATGAGTTGTACGCACTGACAGCCTTGCCATTCACACGTAACATGTTTTTGCACTTAAAAATGCGGCATGGTCCAGAGACCGAGCCTTTTCTTTTATTCAACTAATTTCAAACTTAAATTTGTGTGTTTTTAGAACACACTGTGTTGAAATGTATGTAAAAATCCGCTTTACAGACGTGTTTCGTGTCTTTTGCATCATGTCATTCTTGATCCCTTAAGTTGAAATTCAACTTCAAAAGTTTACCAAACTTTTTTTTTTTCAATTCTACTATCTTGCGTAGGCCTTTAAAGTAAAACCACGTTCTGTCTTAACAGCGCTTTATTTTGCCTTCTGTGAATGATGAAATGTGATAAGCCTGCAGTTCCATCTAAGATACTGTAGAGATAGACGTATAAATGGGGGTGTTGCTTAAGTTTCTGTACCCCTGGTAACCCATTGTTGCCTCAAGCTCCCTCAACTGGAACCTTATGGTGCCCCTGTGTATGTGAATTTATGTGGCAGTATTTTTGTGTGTGTCTAATCTGGCCAAAGTGGCTTTTGTGAGAGGAGGAAATTCTTGCCATTCTCCAGTGTATTCACTATCAGAATTTTATCTGTCTGCATGCTTAGGCGTGCTTTAAACTCAGTTTTCGGTCTTATGCGTCAAGGAAATCACATTCTACAAGTCAATGTGCTGGGATGAAATTATGTCTGTCATTGGAGACTTTAATCACCCTGCAAGAGTACAAACGTATGAGCAACTACTCACATTTTTCCATACACAGCATAATGTATGAGTCACTGCTGCTGAAGGAAATAGATTCCATCATAAACCACCTGGCTCTACATGTTTGATTTACACTTATCTAAGAGCAATAATTGTTGGTGCTTCATTGCTGAGAAAGAGATTAATTAGGTGGTAAGAACCTGCCTGTACAGATAACCAATACAATTCCAGAAACTGTGTAGGCATAACAAAGCAGAGTTATGGTGTGCTTTCTTTAGTGTGAGTTTGTAACTAATAACAATAACTCATTGTCAGTAAAGAGAATTTTGTAAACCTTTAAGAGCAGAGATGAAATTTCACCAAAGTCTGTGTTCATGAACTCTCTCTCTCTCGCGCACACACACACACACACACACACACACACACACACACACACACACACACACACACACACACACCACTCTTGAATCAAACTCTTTCTTACATTTTCTTGCACCTCTAACAAAAGCTTGTGAGGCGAGACACCTACTTAATCTCATGGAAGGAAGTTAGACAAACCTAACATGTCTACCGATGTGTGTGTGCAGACAATAAATATGCTTTGATAAAAACTTTATCACTGCTTAAGCACAGGCCGGGTGACTGCTATGCTATTTTCACACAGGATTTATGGAGGGGCTCGGCCTGGATCTTTGACGTTTATTGATTTAAGGCTCTTTTATGATAGCCTGATTATTCAATCACATTTTGATGTCTGACGATTCATCCTTATTTGATTTTCTGTTCACAGAGCGGGTCAGTGCTCCTGAAAACAGTGGAAAATGAGATAGGTGGAGTTTTCAGACATTTTGAAAGGTACAGGACGAAATACAATTTGTCCGGAGGAAGTCCATGGTAAGGTTTGGAAGCATGTCCTACAGCGACCAGACTCCACCCAGTCCCAACAGGACCAGCGGGAATAACTCTGGGGCACAGTATGCTACCGCCGCACTGGGAGTGGGCCTCATCGCTCTGGGGATCGTCATGATTGTGTGGAGCGTGGTGCCGGCAGGGTCCGGTGGGAACAGCTCCAGACCAGGCATGGAATCCAGTCAAGTTAAGGAGACCTCGTCCGTGGCTTTCGTCCTGGTGGGGGGAGGAGTGGCGCTGCTGCTGCTGTCTGTGTGTCTGAGCATACGGAACAAACACCGGGCGGCCAGGGGACAGGAAGCCGGCAGTGCACCCGCCGACACACAGGGGGAAGGGGCTACGTGAGTACATATTGTTAAATACACGCCCAGGTGAAATCACATTCATTCACTTTATGGTGCCATTTGCGCCAATGACGCGTTTTAATTCTAATAATTTATGCAAAAACACTCAAAAATGCAATTTTTACATTTAATTTATAGTGACTTGAATATACTTCTATGTTTTTTTTAGTTTCTGAATTCAAATAAATGTTTATTTTTTGGGGAAGTGTGAAGTCATAAATATCAGGTTGATGCAACCTCCTGATCATAATGAAGAAATAAGTCTTTAAATTATTATTATTATTTTTTTTTAATTATAAAGTACTTTTGCATAGTCTTGTATTTGTATGTCTTAGAAAAAATATTTTAACAAAATTGCTGATTTCACACAGCTGCCATTTTGAAATCGAAAGCGAGGCTCCGGTGGGAAGAATCCTGGAAGTACAGCTGCCGCAATTTAAACTATTAGATGTTAATATCCAATATAGGATATGTATATAGTTCGTTCCTGCTTCTTTTTTATGTTCTGAATATATATTTAAAAAATGTATTTATAAATTTATATTTTTTTCTGTATATAGTCTAAAGTAGAAAAGAAATGTATGTACATTTTTAGAATAACAAATTTCTACATCAAACACATCAATACACCATCGCATTCGCGACTCTCCTATGATTTAAAGCGACACTTCCGTTTTTCTTCCCACCGGAGCAATTTCAAAATGACGACTGCAAGAAATCAGAGTATATTTGACAAACTTTTTTTTTCTGCCAAATCAATATCATGTGGTGTATTCAACATGCAGGATCAATAGGCAAGGCAGCACAAGCTTGTGTGTATAGCACATTTCATACACTATGATAATTCAAAGTGCTTTACACAGAAAATACTTAAAACAATCAAAAATTAAAAGCAAGGAAAATTAAAACAGTTATAAAAATATTTAAAAGGGTAAAAAGATCTGGCAAAACACCAGAGTATTATACATATTTCACAGCTGCATGTTTTACTGTGAGATTTTCCCATGTTGATTGTACTGTGTTCTTTCTGCACTCCCAAGTAATCTATTGGTCTCCAATAGATTTTTCCCTAAAATCGAACAGGAAGAGCGCTAGAAAATGGACTGATCCAATATTATATAATTTGGCATGGTTGGTTCAGGTTGTAAAATGTCCTGTGGTAATTCTCAAAAATTATTTTATTTATGAATTAATACAAATAAATAAAATAAGACAAATTGACTAATATTTTTTACAAAAGTTAAGATGTATACATTGACATATTCCAGGTAGGAAAAAATGCTTTTATGCCACATGACGTTTTTTTAGTTTAGTTGACATTTTTATTGAAAATAATCAAGGTTTTTAAAAAAAAAAAAAAAAAAAAAACAACAACATAAGAACATTCTTATTTATTACATTTCTGTTTAAGTTTGGGGTTAAGATGTGCTCACATTGCATTGATTTTTTTTTTTTTTTTTTTTTTTTTTAGGAAAAAACATTTTAAATTGTAACAATATTCACACTATTACTGTTTTACTCTAATTTTTATTTACATATTAAAATTAAATTTTTCTTCCTGTGATAGAGAAAAAATTTCAGCAGTCATTACTCCAGTCTTCAGTCACATAATCTTCATTCAATGAAAAAAATCATTATAATAAGCAGATTTTCTACCCAAGTAACATTTCTTATTATCAGTGTTGAAAACAGTTATGCTACTTAAAATTTTTATGGGAATCCATGATAAAAAATTTCAACTTTCTTTTTTGTAACAATGTCTTTATTGACGCTTTAATTGATCAATTTAATGCATTCGCAAACATAAAGAATACGTTTTGGTCTAAATGGTAGTGTATAACAACCTAAATTTACTGTGTGGTTTTAAATGTTCGTTAAAATGTTTTGTATCTAGGATAGATCAGAACTACATGGTGCCCACTTATGAGGAGGTGGTTATGAGTGGCCAGTATCCCATTACTCAGTCCTCTGAGCGACACAACAGCGTCACACAGCTGCCAGCCTATGAGGAGCTTGAGGAAGATCAGCACACCGTACTGGATGGGTCCAGCCCAGCACGCAGACCCTCATCCCAAATCGACCCTAGCACTGGAGCGGGCGGCCGCAGAAACAGCCGTCCCAGTCGCAAGCTGATTCCCCTTAAAATTAGGCGCATCAGATCGGACAACCTCAGAAGGAAAAGCTTAAGCGACATCCAGCAGAACAACGTGTTCACCATCGAACCTCTCACTCCGCCCCCACAGTATGAGGATAAAGACCCCCCACTTCCTCCTAACACACAACAGTGAACCGTGCTGGAGGTTTACATTGACATTGAAGTGTCAAAATGTGATGAAGTGCGTTTACCGCCTGTATGAAAGATTACAGCACTGAACTCCATAAATCCTCTGGATAGGATGTGCCACTATCAACAGCACGGAGTTCACAGTGTTTTGCAAAGGTGAAGAGCCTTCACAATGTCTTCCTGTGTTGGTTGTACATCTCCTGCAAAACTTAACCAAAAAAAGCTGTTTGGAATAAAACCTAACTGGATTTTTGAAAGATGTTTACTGAACAACTGCTGGCCTTGTCATTGCTGTTAAACTTGAAATTCAGCATCCGAGCCCCCAGACCTTCATTTCATAGGACGTCCGCAAGAACTTTCGAAGAGATGTCAAACTATAAACTGTGAGTCACATCAGCACTGTTGCGTTTTTGCACTTATGGTTGTGTGTGTGTCAGGTGTGGAAGAGGGCATGTGATGTTTTGTAAATTTTCCATGAACTTGGTTTTAGTTTGTGTGTTGGCTTTAACTTTCTGTTTGTGTGCAAGTATGATTGTTCTTAGTGACCTTGTTGCCGGCGTGACAAACTGTGAGGTCATCCGTATGTGCCTCTCCTCATGGTTTATGACACAGAGAGGTTCTTTGACCCTGCAGCTGCTTTATATTACTCTCTCACCAACACACACCACCAGACACTGAGAATTTCTTGTCTCTCTTTTTCACTAACTTGGATACACAAACACTCTGTCTTTTCATCCCTTTATTTTTCAATTTCAGAGTTGTGCGAAGACAACTGTGTTTCTCATAGGGCAGCTGTGGCAGCATCTCCATGCTGTGAACTTCAAGCTCCCCGTCATCTGTCTGAGGCTAGCTCTACTCCTCTAAACACTCCCAAGATTTTCACATAAAGACGCACCCGTAACTGGTTGTTATTGAAATCAGTGTTTGTTTGTTTTTTTGTTTTTCTGGTGTTTTTGCTGATGACACTGCAGTTTAAGATGTGTGGATGGAAAATGTTGCTGAATTTCATGTGCTATTTAATGATGTTATTTGTTTCTTCTGTTAATTATTATTATTATTTTCTCTTTTTTGGAATATTTTGTTTAGAATTGTAATCTAGTATGGTATGATAAATAAAAAAAGGTTTGGCATGTAGTAAAGTTTAAACAAATTCTATAATAAAAATGGTACCCTGCTTTAGATCTTTTCAGTAACTTTGCAAGTATGTCAACAACTTCGAACTAACCCCTTATTCTATTATTCTAGCCCTATGCTCCTAAAAGTCTACTACTACAGTGCAATGTTACTTATACAGTACTTGAAAGAATGTCTAAGTAAAGAGTGCCATAAAACATAAGTGTAACCTAAAAATATTTGAAGAGTTCAGATGCAAAAGCCTCTAAGTGCCATTTGAAATTTTCCTCTAAAATGATCATTTTTATCAAGC
>JAOTRC010000007.1:13207983-13218110 GCA_027497675.1 Cyprinella lutrensis | reverse complement strand
CAAATAATCCTGTGCTTTTTTTGTATTTTATTTTGCGCTTTGTAGAGCGTTTCTACTTAAAGTGTGTTTTTTCAGCATTGATCAATGTAGCCAATCACAAACATATATCTGTTGATTCATTTATTGAAGACAATGGTAAATCCGAGGTTTTAAAGAGGTGGTATAATGCCCTTTTCACAAGATGTCAAATAAGTCTTGTGTCTGTCCCTTTAAATGCAAATAAGCTTCTGCTCTTAGCATAGAGGGCAGAGCTAAACACCTGTGTCAACAGCTTCGATTACCTCACACAGACATGTACTGAAAATTTAAAAAACATTTAACCTTTCATGTTTAAACCTTCAGACAAAGACGGAGAGACTCTAGAAGAAGTGATGAATGTGCTAGAGCTCAAATATATTATTATATTATATTCAGTGTGACATCCTTTCACCATGCCATCCAGTCAAGCGTTTTTAATCTTTGTTGGATTCGGAATCAGAACTGGACAGAGTTAATTGTGAATCAAATGAATCTGATTCATAGTCATTCAGTTCAAAGGCAGGTTAAATGGACAATCCATCATTGTGAACTCCCCCAGAGTCTCTCAACACTCCTTTTCTTTCAGTGGCTCTTTCTCTCCAGTGACTCAGTCTGTCCCTTTTGTGTTAACTCCTGGAGACACAACATAAGCGTGTGTGGCCAAGGACAGTTCAGATGGAGCTCTTTGTTTTCATCTGTGTGGCCACTTGGTCCTTGCACACCTCATTAGCTGTAACCACTGCTGGTTGCCACAGAAAATGTGTGTCAGTGTGTAAGCGTTGTTCCATTCCCTGATCCTCTAAAATGAGCAGTTTTTGAGGGACCAAGAAAGGGAGGTTGAAAAATAGAGGCCAAGAAACTCTTCAAGAGCTCTGTGCCATTCACTTTGAGTTCAAACCACAAAATAAAATTGTCATGCGCACACACAACACAAGCACACTGTAGATATTTGGCTGTGTGTGTGTGTAAGAGCAAGAGCAGTTCCTTGAGGCCTTACCAATTCTTTAGCCACATGGCATTCAGGGAAATTTAATATCCTGATGGTGCCTTATGCTGATGTGTCCTGAATTTTGCAGTGTGTAGTAGCTTAAGCTTTCATTAAAATATGAACTTGAGTGTGTGTAACTTTGTAATCATACAATATGAATGACACATCTTGTAAAATATGTATTTACAATATGAATTACATAGTGTGAATGCACAATGCACAAAAATAAATTTATTTAGAAATGTATAAAAAAAAATCATTAAATACACTCATCATATTAAAACCATATATAACAAACATGTAATAGTAGTAAATATTGATATTTTTTTAATGTAAGCTTATAATTTAAAACTGCAGTCTGTAGCTTTTTTGGGTTAAAAATGATCCAAAATACATATTTGAGAAAATACATAATCAGCCAGCCAAAACTATCTGCTTGCCTTAGCTCGATTCACACTTAACTTGAAGGGGTGTGCATAAGATTAACATGACACCTTCATAATCATGACATGACATATGTTATGAATATGAAGGATGTTTTATGCCTGTTTATGACAACTGTCATTAAGTGTCATTCGCTTAGTTATGACATTTTAATGCAAATATGACATCGTTTGAGATGTCTTTGTTAAGAGACCTTGACATAAACCAATACATCATAACCTGTCAGTGTCTTATTTTAATATTATCTGTATTGTCTTTTTGTTTAATGCATATTTTTTTCCATGATCAAATTACCTGTAGCACCGCTGTGCTGTATTACACCTATGTAGACCCTTGATCTAACCGATCTCATACCCAATTACACGGACCTGTTAATATTCAATCTTCCTTCACCTGCAGTCTCTATTTTTGGCACCATTCCATTACCATTCAGAGTTCATTGCTGTCCCACATGTTTAATATTAAATGCTAAGTCATTTTAGTTTCCTCATTCTCTCTCAAACACACACACACAACAGCAGCAGCAGCTCATACTAATGGAAGAGCCAGACAAACATCTGCTTTAACAATGAGCAGGATGAAAGATGGAGAAAGAAAGAAAAGCGAGAGAAAAGGAATGAGGGAATAAAGTGAATTTGGTGTCAGTGGGCGAACGGTTCGGAAAAGAAGCACGTTTCACCATTTAACACACAGTGAGGGATTTGTATCTGTAAAAGAGGAAAAAGTTTTACTTACTTACCTGCCATTGTGTGTGCGTGTGTGCACGTGTAGGACTACACTGAAGAGCGGTTGGTATCTGTCTATTGGTATCTGTCTAAATGGGCAGCTTTTGATATCTTGTGTGTGTCTTTAAGAATTATTGTGTGCTTACACTTCATTTTTATAAATGATATAGTACAGCACATCAAAGGGTTTGGGAACAGATCAAACAAAAGCGAAAGAGTTGATTCTGAGCGAGTTGAAAAATGAGATGAAAGATGAAAGAAAACTTTTTCTCGGTCACTTAATTTCTACATAGTTTTAGAGGCTTTATCAAAACAAGGTTTTGGTCATTTTTGAACACTATTCACCAAACCAACGGCATAATTTTTTAAATAGTGTTTCTTTTTTTCTTTTCTTTTTTGCATTGGATATCAAGTGGCGACCCTGCATAGGCCCAACAATATATACAATTATTAAGACAATATGGTCAAATTTTTTCAACATGTAAATGGCAGCAAGCATACAATTTAGTCTTAGTTTGAGTCTTTGGTGTGGTTTGTCTCTTGAATGTTGATGGTTTCACTCTTTTTTGCACAAAACAATGGTCGCCAAGTGTATTTATCCACATTGTAAATTGAACCATTTTTGATGTAATCATTGTAATATTGTGCTAAGTGGCAGATATACTGTATTTGCAAAAAAAAAAAAAAAAAAAAAATCAGATGCATAACCAATGATCTCATAACCTAAGTAAACGTATGTTTGCTGTCCTTGTTAACCTGTCAATTGTTCATCGACCTCATACTGTTCCTCATTTTTGAACGCATCACCGCTGGCGCTGACTGTGAGCTCCAGCTTTACTGGTTGCCTGTTTTATGCTTTTTGATTGTGACAACAGAATTATTCACAACTTTTAAAATTATTTTTGGTTTCTCACAAAAATGTAAATTGTCTGAAGCTTTGTATTTTGGTTTATTTTTTATACAGCAAATTACCTTAAAATCTGGCAAGCGACACTTTAAAAATGAATAACTTGAGCAGTATTGGTAAATGCAGTTAACGTATTGGTGACCTGTAAAGGCCTCAACATTCTTGTGTACGAATGATTTTATTATTTACCCACCAGTTAAGAATCCACCTCTTTAGAAGATATGGCAAGAGAAAAGAGAGAAAGAGAAGGCAGTTTGAGTTATAAAAAGGGTAAATTTGCAGATGGCAGGATGAAAGGGGGAAAAAACTGATTGAGAACAGATTGGGCTGATTGAATGCAATTCTTTTCAGAGCTTTGAATGAACTGTGTTTGTCCATTGCATCAATGTAACTGATGTGATATGTATGCGTGGTAATAGAAGAACAATTAGCAATTCATTGGATGACAATGTATGATGATGTCACGGTGATGTAAAAGGTCAGACAATGCTAGTCGCACACACTTAGTGATGTCCGTGAAATATCACACTCAAATTCCCACTCCTCCATGTCCTCAATTGATAAAGTGAATTCCCCTTTCTTTCTCGTTCTTCCTTTTTTCAGTTTATTTCTTATAAACATTAATAATTCCTTGCTTTTAGCAGATATTACAAATTTAAAGTCTTTCATAGTTTAGCTGCAATTTCCAAGTCCCTCACACGTGGCTCAAGCATGTGTGTATGAGTCAGTGTGTGTGTGTGTGTCAGGGAAAAGCCCGAATGCTTTAAAGTTTCTCAATTACAGTGTCTGTAAAGCAGAGGGAAGTCCCGATCTTTGTGCAAACTTCTGTAAAACAGCTAATGTGTGTGTGCGTCTTTATAATTGGCATAAAATTGGAGTAGAAATCACAGACAGACAACTGTACAATTATGTTACATGAATATGAAACAATTTCCTGAAAATTTGTTTCTTGCTCCGTTTCATCCTTACTTGACTAGCATCTCTGTCCTCATTTCACATCTCACCATTTTCTCTTCAATTAGCCTTTTCGCTAGCATGGATTGTGTGTTTTATATGGTTTCCCAGTTTTTCTGTCTCCCTTTTAAGGACTAACACACATCTGTTACAGGAATTTGTTCCCTCTTTGGTTTGCTCTGTGGCTTAAAACAGACAATTAAGGGGATAAACCACTGGGTAGTGTTAATGTGATTAGTAAATTAAGAAATGGGCTTCAAACCCACTGAAAAAACATACATTTGCAAACTTGGAACTGAATAACGGAATTCAGTTTGATTAAATGTATTTTAATTGCAACTTCACATTAATTAACTAAAACACTCCACTTTTGCCCAATAGGCCTACATAATTTAGTTTAAAACATCATTTGTTTTAGTGCAAATGGCACTATTAATGTTTAACATTTCCATTTTTGCATTGCAACATTTATTACAATGAAAGAAATAATGAAAGCTAATGTGACAAATAACTCTTTAGTTTAACATATCAGGTTTTCCCCTAGACATACAGAGAGCATTTATCAGCATTCAATGAACAGGTTCTGTGTTACACTGATGCTATTACAGTATAAGGTGTCCATGTATGGCACACAAACAAATCAAAACGTGCAAATTATTTATATATTAGGCCTATAATCTTTTTTTTTGTTTTTAAATACACTACTTTTAAAATGTTTTGTTGTCTGTAAGATCTTTCTGTAGGAAGTCTACTATAATCACCAAGGTACATTTATTTGATCAAACATAGAGCAAAAACAGTAAAATTGTGAAATATTACAATTTAAATATGTTTTCTATTTTATTATATTTTAAAAAGCTATTTATTCCTGTGAAGATTGAAGTCATTACTCCAGTCTTCAGTTTCACATGATCCTTCAGATGAGGGGTGTGCAATATGGTAAAAATATCATATCTCTATCGTGGCCAACCAAACAGTTGTTGGTCCCCAGTGTCTTCCATAGTATATATTTTCCTATGGAAGTCAATGGGGTCCAGCAACTGTTTGGTTAGCCACATTCTTCAAAATATCTTCTTTTGTGTTCAGCACAAGAAAGAATTGTATACAGGTTTGGAACAACATTAGAGTGAGTAAATAAGGACAGAATATTTATTTTTGGGTGACAGTCCGTAACGGTGTGTCGGTGTCCGTGCCGATGTCCGTGCCATTCTTATATATCATTATATCATTCTTGGGGCTCAAGTAAAGTTTCTTATCAATGATTAAAATAGTTGTGCTGCTAGTTGTGATTAGTGATTATTATTGTGGAAACTGTGATACTTTCAGGATTCTTTTATGAAAGTTCAGAGGAACAGCTTTTATTTGAAGTACAATTAGTAACATTATAAATTAGTTTACTTTTGATCAATTTGCATCCATATAGAATAAAAGTATTTTTTTTTCTTAAAAGAAAAGAAAAACTTACTGACCCCAAACTTTTCAATGTTACTACCTGACTATTCAATTGCTTGCACATAACAGTTTAATAGTTAACACATGTCTTCTGTTCTTTCAAACCATTTGTTGTGGTGACAGTGGTGGTGGATGATGGTGACTTTAAGGAGCTCATGGCATGATAAATAACAACAGACGTGTAGAGCTGAGTGATGCATACACACGCACATAGATACTCTGTATCCAAAACACACGCACAAATTCCTCTTTTGCCAAAAAACGCTATGTCCCTCTTCCACTGTTTCTTCACATTCTGATCCCATCCTCTTTTCTTCCATCACAATCTTCTGTCTCTCCCTCTCATACTAACTGAGCCAGTAGTGATTGATAAACTGTTTTCAAGGTCTTGGCCATGCTGATAGCAAATGTGCCTCAATGCTTGTAGACCTTGAGTCGTGTATGTGTGTATATAGCTGATGATCACATTCATCAGCTTGCCATCATGTCATGAATATTGTAATATATTGTAATAGTCATTATTGTGTGACATTAAGACACACCTAACTTTGCAAGTGGCTCGAGACTGTAGGGTCAGAACAGGCGGAGAAATAGAATATGTCAGAACAGGCGGAGATATAGAATATGTCAAAGGTCATCCCGGCAGGAACAATACTGACCAGACAGTCGGCAGTAAAATAATACACACACAGTATAATAATGCATTCAGAATCTGAGGGGAGAGGGGGCTCAACTCTGCATTTTGAAACAACATCAGAATTCCAGTATGCTTTGTGTGTGTGTGGAAGACTTTGGCCGGAATGCCTGAATTCCACTCAGTCCATCAGGAATGCTGGCTGAAGCGAATAACAGAGGAAGACAGAGGGATCAAGTAGGGAACATTTTGATTTGATTCAGCTCTCTGACCAGTAAAACGGGGTATTAAGTGTCGTTAATCATCATCAACATCATGTGTTCAGCAGAATTCATGTTATATACGTATATGCAATATCTCTGTTGGCCTATACTATGGCTCCCTTTTCCCCACTTCAGTTACAGTACAGTTGAGTTGTTTATGTTTTAAATCGTACTATTGGATAAGACAAGGAAGTAGTTGTTCTCTGATTTCTTATGATTTAGATGAAACAGTAAAATCTATTACAACTCTAAGCTCTTTAATACTTAATCATTAGGGTCTTGAAGTGATTTACGGTGCCATTGAATGGACTGTGATTTGTGCTAGAACATGGCATTTTTCCACTTTAGTTTTTCCTCAAATAACATTCACAGCTGAATAAATTACAGTAGCAAGACTATATAATCTTCTGTTGTATAAGAGATCGGTGACATAAAGGACAGACTTTGAATCCATCCATTATCAGCAAACTTACCCAGATAAGACTTCACAAAGATACATTTTTTTTTACAAAATAATTAAAAACATGTTGTAATCTATTTTTCCCCTTAATGCATCAATGGAAGCGATACTGTAATGAGCTGTCACAAATTACAGCATTTGTGAGAATGATCTATTTAATTAAGTTTTGAATGTGACTTATATTATTTATGGATGTAGGAAACATTTTAATATAATGCAATCAATTACCAACATGGTTTAGTTGAGAAAGAAGGAACATCATAAATTAATATTATAACTGCTTGTGATTACAGTAGGAAATGTATACCACATGGTTGTTTTTTGTAAATGTAATTAAAATGTATAAATGAAAAAGGAAGCTAGCATTAACACGGAAAGTGTTCAAATTAAAAATGGAAGTGGGTGAACATGAAGGCAAACAAAGTCCTTTTAAAGAAAGTCAGTTCATTTTGCAACCATCTTTGTAACACCCCTATCTTTTTTTCCTGTTCTTTTTTACGTAGACTAACTATGGAAATCCCCAAAACTATTTGTCAAGATCACAATGGGATCATAAATGTTGCTCTCCCCCCTCCTCCATGTGCAAATGCATTCAAGAATAGGTGATGAAAAGCAATATATCTATTGGATCTTAACTAAAAGATAGGACTGCTGTACATTACTTTAGCTTACATTTTGAGCATTATGATTTCTCGCATTCATTTTTCGTCTCCTCCTTATACTGTCTCTGAGGTTAGAATAAGATGAGGAGTAATGGCTATGCGGAGTAACAGCGCTGATGTGGTAACAGAGGTCACAGTTTTAATCTCCGGTTGGGGCAGCCCGTGAAATGAACGGTTACCAAGATGCCCATCATGTTCTGTCACCGCCGTGCCCTTGAGCGAGCCTCTTAACTCATAGTTGTACAGGAATACTCCTGTAATTACAGGAACCTGTCCTTATTGTAGGCCTTCTGTAAGATAAAAGGAAGCAATCTTGACTTGGGAATTTAATGCAAGGTTGTACGTCTCAGATATGAGCCAGGTTAACACACATATTTCTGATTTGTTTAATTTCATGTGTTAGTTCATTTAGGGTGGTCCTGGCTTTAATGGCTCTCACAGCACCAGTCCCATTTCTTGATTTGTTTCTCCACCTGGACTATTCAGGCCTACACACACACACATATATGAATATGGCCCAGAGAGACCAAGTCTGTGTATATAAGTGTGTGTTCTCCATCATCCTTTAGCTTAGAGGAAAAGGAACAGGAAAGTGGGATATGAGCAGGTAAAAATGCCTCGTGTACAAAATGTTCCAAAAGAGCGGTTCTGCAGTGATTCCATTGAACCATTCTGGGTCCCCCTAAGAACCTTTCAGTGAACAGTTCTTAAACTAACTCTCTTTTGTGAAGAATATTTTAATAATCTGAACTATAAACGTTTGGTTGAATATTTGACTATAGATTTACATCAAAAAACATTCTAATTGAGAAGTAATAAGCTATTTTCTGTTATTTAAGCTATTTAAAGCTATTTAATGTCTTTTGCCACACTATTACATCATAATGTAACAAAATTGAAAACTACTTTTTTGGTCAGCTTGGTGTCAATGAAAACTGTTGTTGGACTAATTAGGAGATTTTGAGTTCTGAAACTTACAGGGTATTTTAATAATAACCTACGACTTACTGTATAAGTCAAAAGGTCAAGGGCAATTTGATTTCTCAGTTCATGGTCCCTTTAATAGTGTATGTAGGGACATATTGTCATCCCACTATCAATACATGAAATCATTGACACTAGTTTCTCGATGTCTTATTCTGGTACCTCTTATTGTGAACAAAATATGAACCAAATGAAAAAATGGTAATATTTCATCAATATGTATAAAAACATGCACTTCCGGCTTTCTTTCTTTAATTTCTTTTTTCCTATGTTGCTTTTTTAACTGTATTGGCTAATGAATAAAGTAAACGAAGCCAATTGGCTGTATAAACATTGTTTCTGCAAACTTACATCAAGTCCCGTCTTGCTTTATCTCCTAGTTTTTTTTATCTCATAAGCAATATCTTGTTTCAATCTGAAATATGCATGTTCTGGAAATTTAATAGGTTGCAAATGGGGGTTCACTTTGAATTTCTGTGCTACTTATCTCAATTCTTTGTCATTGTTTTCTTGCTTAAAATCACTCTTACACCTGTGCATGTGTGTTATTGTCTGTTTCTATGTATGTGTGTGAAGCTGATGGAAAACAAAGGTTTACATTATATGCTGCTGACGACATCAGGTCTCCATGACAGCTTATGGTAAGTATCATATAACATGGGCCAGCTCTCTCTCTCTCTTTCTATCTCACTTCCTCTATCTCCCTTCCTCTCACTGTGCAACTTGCTACAGTCGTGGATCTCTGATTATTGTGATTTCAAGTGCCAAAGACCTATAAATTGGAGGTATGGTGTGTGTTTGTGAAACATGGAGAGGAAAATAAAATATAAATAAGGAGATAGAGGGAAAATGTAAATGTGTTTGAGAGCTTGATGGAATCACATTTGCTGACTGTTGCCCTCTAGAGTGTCTCATTGGTGCCATAATGACGCCACTCAGTCGAAAGAGAGTAGTGCAGCTCACACGGACCTGTGTTTGTAATGATTGCAGATGAACTGAATTGTCAGACTGATATATGTTCATGGGAAACTGTTTTGAACATAGAGTTAAAGAGATAGTTCACCCCAAAAATGAAAATGTTGTCATAATTTATTCACTTTATTATTGTTCCAAACCTATATAACTGTATTCCTTTTCTTTCTGTAACAAAAAATGTAGAGACTGTGGGGGAATAGTGTCTTACTTGCAGTTAAAAAAATGATGGCTGGACTTAAATGATGAAAAAAGCAACATAAAACATCATAAAAAAAATTATACAATGCTTGCGCTATATTTCATGCCAACTGAAGTCATACAATATCTTTTTGTGACCAACCACGATTTGAATTTTTATTCACTGACGTCCCACCAGTAAGCTGCGACCGGATCATTGAATCTGAGAACCGTATCAGTCCAATTTGTGGACAAATCATTTACAGTAGGTTGGTTTTGTGAACTGGATCAACTGAGTCATTAAAAAAATCTGACTCAAGAATGATTCGTTTATGAATCAGACATTGTTAATTTCTTATGACCTCTGATGAAAGATGTTCAGTGGATAATGACTCAGTTCTTCACACAATCTTATCATATGGCTTCAGAAGACTTGAAAAACTACTACTATATATATATATATATATATATAAATCAGTCATTT
>JAOTRC010000007.1:13176949-13205234 GCA_027497675.1 Cyprinella lutrensis | reverse complement strand
CTTGATAAAAATGATAATTTTAGAAGAAAATTTCAAATGGCATTTAGAGGCTTTTGCATCTGAACTCTTCATATATAATAACTTCATAATAAGTCATAGTGATGATGCCATTTTGTGTTGGTTCTTTTCAATTAATCATTTAAATCAGTTCACTGAATGATTCATTATCGAATCAGTCGAAATCAAACAGATTTTTTAAAGTAATCACTAATCACACACACCTGAAAAGGTCATGAAAAAGTGATATGTCAAATGTATGTTTGCACAGACTTTGGAATATTTGGGGTAGATAAAGCAACCTCAGAAATTCAGTTTAAACTTCCTTTAAATACTGTTATCAATTCTCCATTGTTGCTCTATTATGAAAGTTACAGGCAGATGAAGACATATTAAATACTCTGTGGTATTTTTAATTTTTTTGTGTGTGTTTGAGAAAACTCGATTAGGGCCTGCAATGTCTTTTTGAACAGTAGTGTGACTCAGTGGTTGTATCTGAACTTGAATGCTTTCCTATAGGCGAAAAACAGGATGTGACAAAAGTATGTAAACGAGTAGGCAAAAAGTACCTGGATGACCTACAATTTCTGAAGATTCTGAAGTGTTAACCATCCCATGAGGCCACGGGAGATGATTTTTGAATGTCGCTGGTAGGTCGCATGATAATGTTAACATGGCGAATTTAGTACGTCCAAATTACATTCATACAACACAAACTTTTTAGTGCATGCTAAGTATGTTCTTGAGACTATAAAATTTTGGATGCAGCCAATGACTCAGTATATCAATTTGAGATCTGTCGGAATGAAGATTTAACGGTATAGATCTTCAAAACCTCACATGTTTAGATACTGTAGAATTAAGCTATTAGGATGAACAGCTGTGTCTTGTGGTCCAAAACTAAATCAAAGCGAGCATGTAAAGTGGCACATGGTGTAGTGTACGGATAGAGGAGCGATTTAACGGCTCGTGTTTTTGAGATGTGTGAGATTATGTGGAAAAATATCATTTGGGATAACTTCAAAACATATAAAGGTCACTCTTGGCTCTTCCTAGGCTTTGTGAGCTTGAAGATTTCAGATTCTGTCATGCCATTCTGACATCCATTGCAAAGTTATTTCACAACATCAAGTTGGCTGTTCTGATTTTGTTATTTGCCATTTGAATATATTAAACTACAAAGTCAGTTGATAAATAGGTCTATGAAAATAATGCTATAATGCTTACATTTAATTATTTTTGCATTTAAAATGATTGGTTTTAGTGTCTTTAACTTTTTTTTTTTTTACAAAATAGTACAGAATTTTAATATTGTCAATTTATGTCTTATTGCCTATTAACTCTTTCCATCCGTTTTTACTGTAATACAATTGGGGGGCGCTATTACGGATTTTCTGAAATAGTGCAGAATCTCTGGGTCAAAACACAAGCGAAGAAGCAGAAACAAGGGATAGACGCATTGCACGTAAGCTAATGCAATCATTCAACATTAAATGGCAAACAAACCAAAACTGCCTAACAAACCCATGAAGAGGAATAGGACTGTGAAGCTTTGGGGGGTTTGATGGACATGATACTTCTTCTGAATCTGATCTGGATGAAGTCTTAGACAAAAATGTGAATTTCTCCACTTTTTACCTTTTTTTTACCAATTACCAAGTTTTAATTAAAAAATGAAATGCACAAAGCTTACATAATTCGTTTTTTTAAAGCAGAGGTTCTGTTCTCTCTTTTGATATATTGTGTGTTCAGACATTTTCTGTAGTCACACATAACACCACCCTGTGTGCAACAACACTTAATTACAACAGGTTTTGTGATCTTTTACAATCTCTTTAAGTCTAAATGAAACTTTCATTGTAGCTTGAGCAAGACCAAAGTGCTGGTTTGGTATGAAGCTTGCCGAAAGTTAATAATTTAACAATAACAGTGCTGTCTATAAAACGTTTATCTCTTCCTGTTTTGATTATTCAGATATTGAGTTTACGTTGAGTGTCTTTCTTGAGAACGTCTGCCGAGAGTTTTTAGAGGATATTAAGATGGCGAGAGAAGAACAGGACCGTGTCAACAAGTGCAGAAACGTTGAACAGGTCAGTTTACTGAAGGTGGGACAGCATACTGGTGGGATAGGAGAAGATGAAAAGATAAGAATGAATGATAGATCAGGAAGGATTAGAGAGCAGTGCAGGAGGGTGTTGATTTTTGTAATGATACTGTAGCATTTGCACATTATGTATGTTTGTGTGTTCACGCAGTGGTGTGTATGCAAGAGTTGTTTATGACGTAAGTGTGCATGTGCTGATTAAGGTCATTGTGATGGTCTTTTGTGCTGCTGTTGCCACATTTCATTTCTCACTTACACACACTTTCACTATACACAGTACACGCACATACACAGTTTTGCTAGTTTTCGGAGCAGTACGATTTTTTTTTCTTTTTCGCTGAAGGCTGCATGTATTTGATCAAAAAATAATTTCAATATTTTAATAATTTAATATAACTTTTTATTTTTTATTCAGCTTGTTAAAGCTGAATTTTCAGCCATTACTTCAGTTGTTCAATGTCACAGGATCCTTCAGAAATCCTTATGCACAAGAAGCATTTCTAATTATTATTATTATGTTTACAACAGTTTGAAATCATGATGATACATTTTGTTTCAGGATTTTTTGATAAATAGAAAGTTCAAAAGAACAGCATTTGTTTGAAAAATGGATATATTTTTAACATTCTAAAAGCTTTTTCTGTCACATTTTATAAGTTAAATGCATCTTTGCTGAATAAAAATGCTAAATTCTTTCAAAGAAAAAAAAAAAAACATCTTACTGACCCGAAACTTTTAAACAGATTTCTAAATGGAAGTGATGAGATTCTCTAAACCTCAAGTCTGAATCTTATTGATATCAGTAACAAAACATTTGACCAGCACAAATACTGTACAGTGAAACCTGTGCACATACAAATACTGTATACACTGCTTTCTCAGTAGATAGACGTAACACACACAACTGAGCTTGATAAACCCCTCTCAGATGAATGTGTTTGAATGAACTGAAGTATTTTCCATCACTACATGTTTATTTTTTTAAGTAAAGCCTGTAGAGGTATGATGTCATTAGACAGTGCCCGCAGAAGTGTGTGTATGTGTGTGTGTGAGAGAGCTTTCATATGGGTCTGGAAGATGACAAAACATTGCTGCTTGATTAAAAAGAGGGAGGCATTCCTGAACACATGCTTTTTAACACACAGAGATTTTGTTTGTTTGTGTAGTGCATGTAAGTGTGTATGTCTGTTGTTGTATGGCTATGATTAAAGAGGCCACAGATAAATCATGACGACCTGCAAGTTGTAGGTTGGTTTGGAAAGACACATTATGAGTTTTGTCAGTAGTATTTTATAAAAAAAATGTTAAATGTGACCACTTTGTTTCATTTAGTATTGAAGTAATTCCAGCATTTGGTGACTACAGAGCCCCTAAAGGGACATGGTGATCAAAAAAATATAAGATGGAAAGAAAAATTATACTGTATTCAATGGTTTTCTTTTCGCTCGCAAAAGTTTTGAATATCCCGTGAAACTTTCTGGTTCTTTGTGATAGAATGCAAAGTTTCTTGGTGGAACACAATTCATTTGTGAGAGAACTCAAAAGTATTGACATATCATTTTTTTTGTGACCATTTCACATTTTTCTTCACCATGTCCCTTTAGGTAACAAAATTGCATTTCAGTTATCCAAATTTCTTCCTCAAATTCAAATGAAATGTTAATGGAAGCTTTAAGGAACAGGAATTGTTAAGAGGCATTGAAAAAACTGTAAATAAAGAACATTCCTCTGTCTCCCTCCCTACCTTCCTTCCCAACCTGTTTGCCATTCACCTTCGGCCTCTATAGAGCTCTTGGAACTGCTTGTAATAGGGGATGGAATACAGCGTGACACCTCTGTAGAATGTGCAAATGACTGTGACACTGATAGATTTCCCCTTTAATAGAACCGGACTGAGTGTGACTGGACACACACAGGTTCAAATCCATCGGCTAAAGATGCCATGACATAGAAAGAGAGAGGGAGACAGAGTGAAAAAGTAAGAACGATACATTAAAAAGGCATTAAGGATTATGGGTAATGGAGCAGGCCCGTCAGTGTGGATTAGCTAATACTCATCAAGGAGTAGAAGTGTGTGTGTGTGTGCGTGTGTGTGTGTGTGTGCACGAAAAGGGGGAGAATGTGTCCCTACATACACCCCTCAATAGTATGCTGCTCATGTCTGTGTGGGTGTGGGTGTGTGTGTGGTTATGTTGCATCCTTGCTCATTATTCCGTAGTGGTCGACTAAAGTGTGTGTTCAGCAGCAGCTTTTAAATAATGAAAGAAGATAGAAGATATTGGATGTGCACAGATAGCAGTGTGTGTGAGTGTGTGTTTGTTTGAAAAATGGAGTCCCAGGATAAAGAGAGATTGGGGGTGGTTGCAGTTTCTGATTTGATGCCCACAAACCCTTAACAAGCTACCAGCTAGAGAGAGAGAGCGAGAGGGGGAGCGAGAGAAAATAATCCTCTCTTAGCAAACTTATTTGATTTCTTAAGTGGGATAACCTTCATTTACAGTGGATATATTTGCATACTGCAGAAGCAGCACTGCAGAAACGAATGATCAAGTGAAATATAATAACTGTGTGTGTGTAGTGTTGAATGTCCATTCCCTTTGAGATTCTACCCACTAGCACTCTCAGCCATAGTAAATCAATATCTGTCAATCACATACACACACACACACACACACACACACACACACACACCTGGCTGCTGTACACACCCTCAATGGTTATTTGCCCTAGGGCACCTCAGAGCAGATAGTGGGGCAGTTTTGACTATGTATGTGTGTGAGAGGAGAAATGTGGAATTCTGTGGTTTCCTTATTACTGTGCGGATTGTTTCTTCATGTAATCAACTCGAGTAGTCATTATCACTTGCAATTCCAATATTTCCATTAGCATGGACACTTTCTGTACTAGATGCCAGCTGGTATTGACCTTTCCTGAACATATGTGTATGTGAGTGTGTGTGTGTGCACACTCAGTGGAGAGACAATGATGAGAATTCCTGCTTGCATTCCTTTGGAAACTACTCACACACCGTACTTTAGGGTTGAACAGCATAAAATGTGTTTTATTTTAACTTTTCGTTAAACCTTACCATGGTCAATCCATAACAATTAACAAATATATATGTATATATATATATATGGTGACAGAATATATATTTTTAAGTGAACTGTACAGTCAGGGTCTGTAAATATTTCCTATCGGCCTTGCACTGCATGGTGCATTACTTATATTTTTTGTATATTTATTTATTTTTTTATTTTTATATCTAAGTATTAAGTAGTTAAGTATTTTATATTTATGTAATATATTTGTTTTTATGACAGTGTAAAATGGATTTAGCTGGTTTTTGTATGTACATTTTTTTCCACACTGTGTTTCATAGCATAAAGTATATGAGTTGAGCCAGTCGGTGTAAAACTGCACCCATTACAAAAATGTGAGTCTTTTTTTATATTTTCATTTTGATGGCATTATATCTAGAACATTTCACATGCATCACCTACAGAAGCCTTGACCCGCAACGTAAAAAAAAAATCTAGCATTTCGATATTAAAGTAGAACAAATGCGAGATTAAAGTTGGAACATTTTAAGATTAATGTCGAAAGGTTTCAAGATTAAAGTCGAGATTAAGTCGTAAAAACATTACGATAATACAGTCTTCCATTGCAGGGGCGTAGAATTTAGTAGGGATGCTAGGGACGTGTCCCTACCAATATCTAGTGACACTGACATATCCCTAGCAATAATTTCGATCAAAACTTAAATTATCTTTATATATTGACGTCCCTCCCCCCACCAATTTCAAAATCAACCCTGCGTCACTGTTCCATAGAAATGTGTGCACTCATAACAGTGCGCGTCCACTAGCTCAGAGCGCGCGCGCACGCCTGTGTGTAAAGAAATCTCAGATATGATTGTAAAGTAATAAAAGCGTTTTATAAATGTCCCGTCATTCATTCATTCATTCATAAAGCTGGATATCTCTGTCCAGTCTGAAAAGTGTTTTCCGGGTTGGATTTTCTTATAGGCTAAAGTATATTCCGGCCCAGTATATTTTATAACGTCCTATAATGGTAGCCTAATGCTGCTAGATTGGCACCTGTTGAATTTCCTTTTGTTGAAACAAAACAACACACACAAAGCATGCACACACAGTGTGAAACATTCGCTATGCACCATTATAAATGCCTGTGTGTCCGGCAATGTGAGACAATGGCAAGCACACATGCAGCTTCAATAGAAGACTTTGACGGAAGACTTCGACTTTAATCTCGAAATATTTCGACTTTAATCTTGTAATTTACATTGCTGTTCAGGGCTTCCGTAATCACCACCTGGAATTCTGGAAGAAAACTCTAAAAAATCAACTGAAAGATAAACCTCTGATAGTACATTTTGAGTACAAAAAACACTTTATTTAATCCCTAAAGCCGCTCTTTCTTCATTAGTGTATAGGCTGTTTGTTCTGTGTGAAATTACATTTGTTCAGTTCAGATTTCCTGCAGCTGCACTCGTTACTGGATTAAATTGAACATTCACCCAACTAAACACAGTCTTGAGTGTACACACACACGAGGCTGGCATCTGTGCTGTCTACTCCCTGTGTACATCTCCTTATCCACGTTTAGTTACTTGACATTTGTTGACACATATCATTAAAACCTGCTGTTCAGTGTTCATAGTGTTTGCGCATATATGATCTTTTATGTGTGCGTGTTACTCTATTGTGTGTGGGTGCAGAAGGTAAAGATGGAGTCTATAAGTGCATATCTCTGGATAATGATGTAAAATAATTGCATGGATGCTGCATCTGTGAATCTAATAAAGAGCTTATTTATAGAACATCTTTATTGTTTGCAGGCCATTACATGATTTGTTCCACTACAATATAACCAATTGAGGTTTCTTAGGCTTCACTTACAGACGAATTTAGACGTTTTGTCTCTGTCTCAGTCTGTCTGTCTGACTTATAATAGATGGGTTTTGGATTTTTTGGCTTTAGATGAGGAGAAAAGTGTATTTTTGTTTAATCAAAAGTGAATTGCAGATGACTAGATGTTTTTTTATGATGTGTGTGTGAGATTTTTCCCTTGACCTGTTAAGTACACCTTGCTCTGTTTCTTTCTGAGGGTGATTTCCCAACTGGGTGGTTCCTTGGTAACCATAAATGGCCCACCTGCATGGTCCAATCACACTTTTAACTGACACCTGAGAAACAAGGTGTGTATGTGAGTGTGTAAAACCCCTCTATCTCTCTTTACTGCTGCCCCTGCCTTTCAATTACACTCTAATAGAGGGGATTTCTGCCTCTTTTGAGACAGCTCATCCAGAGGTGTGTGCGTGTGTGTGTGCAGGCAACAGAGAGAAAGACTCAAACTTCAGTCAATCTTCAAATTTAGCAAAACTGCAATAGAACTGACAAGGGATTAAATGTAAGTTGATAAAAGTATTATATTGTGCAGCGAAGCCCGTGTGTGTTTGCAATGCTCGGATGGTCTCATTGGGTTTGTGTCGAATTGAAAGCCATAGACTTGTGGGTCGAAGGCTCAAACTCCCGCAGTGATCCGCCACTCTCTTCCCTTCACGTTCCCGGCATACTCATGTCATGCCACTGATAATCTCTCACCATCCCTATGAATAATGTGACTGCTGTGTGTGTATGATCATTAGTATTATACCAGAGGCCTTGACAGCTTCCTGACGGTATGCTGTGACACACTCACACACACTGTCTCTTTATCCAGTCACCAGAATCTCTTCTGACAGCTCTTACTGGGAGCAGATCTTCAGCCGCTCCAGGGAGTCAGGAGCTGTGTGTGAAGGCAGGGGCAGGAATGGGAAGGAGAGCAGAAAACTTGTCAAAGAGTTTTCCAAATCTACTTCCACTTCCATCCAAATAAGTGTGACCTTCACCTCAACTAGACAAAATAGAGAGTGAGGGAAAGAAGAAGAAAAGAGAACAAGAATAAAAGGTTGAAGTCATATTAATCAGTGTCATTTTATTTATAAAGCACCTGTCAATCATCTATAATCCTACCAGGGGGTGGGGCCAGGGATTGACCCTGTCAGTTTGTGAGTGTGTTTGTGTGTGTTTTATGTTGGATTTCCCACTGGTTCCCCTCTGCTGCTGTTTTAGGTCACGGAAAATGGCCCGATGGAAGTGGCCTGGGACTAAAGCTAAATCGGTCTCATGAGAAAATGCTTTGTGTGTGGAGCAAAAAAACTGAAACCGATATGTGCAGCTCTCTGATGATGGTTTGATCCTTTTTAGATGGTCTCTGTTCTAAAAGTAGGTGTGCATGTATGTACTTAGCTACTTTAATCAGGGGTCTTTGAACCCTTTTCAGGCCAGGACACCTTAGTGGACAAAGAAACAGAGCAGAGACCCACTTTACATATTTTATCAAATAAAGACTTGCATTTTCGGCCTGGCATTATAATAATACGAATTTAGTGCTATATTAATGTGTGTTTTATTTTTTTATGTACAAATTCATATTTTATTTTACTCTAGAAGGGATTGTTAAACATTATTTAACTTAATATTGTTTTGAAAACATTTTTTTCTTTTTCACAAAAATTAGCTGGGGATAATTGACAGTTCAGGTGAAGTTAAATGACTGATCCTTGCAATTCCACCTCAGACCCCCTTTTCCAGATAAAAGAATCTTACAAACTTTTGGACACATCCAGGAATGTGCTTCATTGGAAGAAGAGTTCTTAAATAATATATTTTTTATGTTCTAGAAGTGCAAATACATCTACGATATGTCCTCATTTAGAAAAGTAAGTGTGTGTGTGTGTGTCCACTTCAAAGACACAGAGGATTATGGGTGAAAGGGTTTAACTTCATGATGGTTTGACCCTTGGGGAGAGGTGGAGGGGGGTTAAGAAAGTGTGAGAGTGAAATAGACTATAGATAATATTCAGTTTGAGAAGCATGTGGAATGTGTGCAGACCCTAATCACAGGTTCAGAGGGGACGTTTTTTGAATGTCAGAGGAGAGTGTGTGAAAAAACAGAGCTATGAGAAGCAAAACTCTTAAACCGGGGCTGAAATGAGGAGCGTGTAATTTTCACCTTCTAAATACTGGTGTGTTTTAGCCTTAATTAGCACATTTAACTGTCAGCTGGCTAAGTTATGACATCCTCAGTCCCAAAATGTTAAGCCAATTGCGGTGGTTCACGCCTACTGGCCAATCAGATTTGAATATTATGGCCGGACCTGAATGGATGACACTGCGATGTCGCCGTAGTGATAATCACCCTCTTAGTTCTGGAATTTGTTTAATGTCATGTTGCCGAGTCAACCACGGTCATGGTGATTAGCTACGGGTCTTACAACTCAAGTAACAATGACCCAGAATCCAACATTAGCTGAGATGGACTGGTGTCCCCGTGTAAGACACATAGACACACTTATATGCTGTGCCATCCCGAGTTCACACAGACAGGACAGCAATCATTCTAGTGATGGTCTTTGTGCAACACACACACAATTTATAGGCGTTACCTCAAATTTGGCTGATTTTTTTATTTTTTATTTTATTGAAACTTACAGATTTGAATTATTTTGTTTTATATGGGGATCACATAAAAATAGTCTCGGAGCCTTTTTTATTATGCCTTAATCATTATACACTATCAATATTGTGTAAAAAAGTGTTTAGATACATTTTCTTTTTCAATCTTTTGCCCCAGTAAAGATTCTTTGTAAAGTTGCCATTTTTGAAAGAAGATAACAGTCTAATAAATATCACTTGTCTATTTTTTGTGTAATTTTCTAATATTAATCCAAAAATATTATTTGTGTTTATTTATAAATTGCTAGCTGTGAAATTAACCTATTATTCCAATCATTAATAATCCAGAAATTATGTAATATTATTCCAAAAATATTGTTTGTCATCTGTCATTTGCAGAACAAAATTCTTTTTAACGCAATCATTTGAGATGTGATGAAAATGAGTGCCTTAATGATTTCTAGAGAAAAAAATAACTGAATTTTCCAGTGATGCATGCATATATCATACACAGTTGGACATGTTTGGTAGACAACATTAAATGAACTATAGTGAGAATGAGAAAAGTGAGGTTTTATGAGGTTTTATTTTTATTAAGTCCACTGTGCCTGTAGTACATTGTAGCTGAAATGACGTTACCTTCTGCATTGCATAAGAGACTTTTAAAAGTACTTTCAGAAAGAATTAGTCCTTTAACAAGAAGTGAATCTCTCATGTGAATGTGCAAGTGTGATGAATCAGCTGTTATTGACGTCAGCTGCTCATGGTGACGTAATGCTCATTTGTTAAAGTCGTGGGATGTTGTGGTGTGGGACAAGAGTTTATTACCTTCTGAACTCCTGTGTGTGTGTGTGTGTGTGTGTGTGTGTATCTGTGTCCTCTATTCAAACTTTATAAGTGAAACACCCTTTATTTATTGGCAAACATGTTGAAATGACATCTTAAAACTCTTCCTTTTACACAGCTGACCCTACAAACTCTCTGCTCCAGAAACAATACATTAACAGGACATTGTGCATATATATATATATACACACACACACGCGCACACACACACACACCAACCCTAACACACAACTGTAGTCCAACTGTAGAGTGCCTCTTGAAATCAAGGGGTTTAAAGTTTTTAATAGAAAGATTATACAGCAGCACACACATCAAATACCCAACGTTACCATGGTAATCAGAAAACCAGACTGGGGTTAAGGAGCACTATTATCTGGGACAGAGAGAGTGAAAAAGAGTTTTGTCCTATAAGTCCTTAACCCTCCAGAAGTGTTTGCACTGAGCCCCGCAACCATGGATCCTTGCCAAACACACACACGCGCACGCACACACACACATTATACATTACAGATATCCTTAGGTGTGTGAGCGAAGCTCTACAATCCTAAAAAGGTTTTTACATTTTGTGTTTCTTGGGGGTTGCTAGGGTAATTTTTAGTGGTTACTGGTATGATTTGGACGGTTGGCAGTGCATTGTTATCACTAGGCATTTACTAAAAGGTTTTGTAGTGTGTTGCTAGGGCGAATGTTGTGGGTGGTTGCAAAAGTGTTTCTAGGTAGTTACTATTTTGTGGTCGCTGATTGCCATTTGGTTGCAATTAAGTCACAATGGAGACTTTATGTGGTTTCTACGGCAATTGTCAGTGGTTACCAGGGCATCACTATGATCATCACCAGGGTGTTGCTAAGGTGCTTTCAAAGGAGCTTTTCAATGTGGTTTCTATAGTTTTGTGGGTGGTTGCCAAAGCATTGCTTTGTGGTTTCAAGTGAGTTTATATGATGTTTGCTAGGGCAATTGTAGATGTTTGCTAGAGTGTTGTGGGAGGTTTCCAGGGTGTTGCTATGCAGTTGCTAAGATGATCTCATTGGGATATTAGTGTAGTTATGCAGTTAAGGGTGTTCTGCATGGACGCAAGGGCGTAAATGGTTACTGGTTTGTTCAGATCACTAACTAAATGTCAATAGTAATAGTGGAGCTTGTCATACACACAGGCTTACACAATCAGCCTGAAGAATAGCTCTTAGTCTTTTAGACCATCTTTTAGTCTTTAGACCCCTTTCTCTCCTTTAACTCTCTTTCTGTATCTCCCCTCCCTTTTCTTCTAATTTAAAGTTCATTCTATCTATCATTCTGACAGAGTGCCTGTGTGAGAGAGTTTTGTACTTGTGTGCATTATTTTAAATGGACTGAGGGCTCGTAGCTGACCTGGGAGATCGCTGCAGTCACACACTCAACACTTGCCGAAACTTGCTGTTTGTTCCTGACAGGGCTAAGATCCGCCAAATTCATTATCTGGACTCCATTTGAAGGGATTTGTGTCTGTCTTTGTTATGTGTATACACAGTTTTATCTCAGAGAATGTAGTAGTTGATCTGAAGCAAGAGGGTTTTAAAGTGCTTTTATGTTCACTTCTATGTGTCTGAAACTCTCAGGCTGAGAGAGAGAGAGTCACAATTCAGAGATATAATTCATGTTAGTGTGCCAGCGTGTCCTTGTTGGACCTACAAAGACTGAAACACAAAAGAAAAGTCAGCTAGGTTGGTTGTTTCTTTCCAGTACAAAGACTGAAAACACTTACAAAGAAAGCCATTTCTCTTTGTCTCTCCTTAAGAAGAACAACTACCTGCATTTGCTTAAAGGGATTGTTAAACCCCAAAATAGAATCGACTGATTCATTGAAAAGATCTGATTCAAAAGAACTGTTCATTTATGAATCAGACTTATGAACTCTCATGCGGTCGTGCAGGTTTTGAACAGCATGGGATACTAATGGCAGAATTCTCTCTTTTTGTGTGTGTGTGTGTGTGTGAACAATTCCTTTATTTCTCCCTGCATGTGAGCAAAGCCTTTTCTCACGTTTCGATCTTTCCTTTCTCTTTCGCTCCCTTACTGGACGTTCTGACAGTTGGTCGCAGTCCAGAGGAGCCGTTCAGCAGAACAATCGACTCCTTTCTCCTCTTCTCTTTCACTCTCTCTCACTCTTTCTCTCTCTTCAGGGTCTCGCTTGCACTGAGCGTCATGAACCGAGAGGCTTATGACACAGTTACCTCCTTCTCTCTCTCCTTTGGCTTGTTTTGTCTGGTGTTGTCATTGTGGCATTGAGGTCTTAAGGTTAATTATTGTTTGTTTATTTTGGATTTAGCAGCATTTAGTCTGGTTTTAAGCCCTAGTTCCTGTGGAAGAGCCTCCCTCCCGTGTGTGTGTGTGAGAGAGAGAGCAAGTGTGTCCTGCTACAGCCTTGGCTGTAATGATGATGTATGATTTGCTGCGTTGGCACAGGCTCTTTGCTTAAAGAGATGTGAAGGGCGCTGGGATGCACTTTTCTGCTCTACTCTTGTATAAATCTCCCAGGATGGGGGGTGTGAATCTTGCTGGATGTACTCGAATGCGGGCCTGCGGTAGCTCATATTAACTGTGTGTTTATAGTAAATTAGCACAGCTAATCAGTGTGACAGCGCTACAGAGGGACTGTGTGTGTGTCAATGTGTGTTTTATTATGAGAATTCTGCTGTCTGCCAGTGTGAATAGTTCCATTATTCACAGCGATAGAAACAGAAAGAGAGGAAAGAGAAAGAACAAAGCACTTTTATATTTGGTTCGGTTTGTTCCTTAAAATACATTTTTAAAAAGTTCACACGCTGGACGAAAGTCTTGTTTTTCAGGATTCTGTACATTTTAGCTGTGCAGTAAAACTGTGTGTGTGTGTGTGGGGCCGGGGTAAAATCTATATTCAGTGGAGTCAGTAGGTCTCCTCTCATCTTACTGGTGATGCTCACTAACACTTATTAAAATTCAACACTGCAGTGTGTGTGTGTGTGTTGCTAACGGGGTTTTGGAGATGTAGCAGTTTTTCAAAAATTGTAATTATTCACTCTCTGTTGTATTATCCTCTTATAACACATTTATCATTTATCTCTGTCTTCATTTCAACATACAGATCATAGTGGGACGTTTTGAGTTAGCTTCTTTTGTTTTCAAACCAAGTTAAATATATATTTCTATCGTCTAACTTAAACCTGAAACTCACACTGATCAGTTGTGATCATACGTTTACATACCCCTGTGTAATCTTCAAAATGTTGCTATTTGAAGAGAATTGATAGGGATCTTAAAATACATTTTTTAGTACTGCCCCAAATAAGCTATTTTTCCACAAGACAAAGTTATGACTTAAATTTACACAAATGAAATAATTCATAGTTCATGTGTGCTTAATACTGTTTATTGTTACCTGGACTTTATATAAACATCTGTTATGTGAAATAGCTTATAAAGGGCAGTGTTAGATAAAAACAAAATGCAATTTTTTATTATCGCTCTTATTTTTTTTTTTTAATGTTTAGCATGTTGCAGATTCTGCAAAGGTTGTAAACTTATGACAACAACTGTATGTACTTAAATACAGCAATAATCTGTCTTTTGAACGTCAGAAAGAGATGCAGAAAGAAATATAAAGATTTTTTTTAATCTTTTAATCATGTTTTATTTTGGCATGCATTAGACAAAAAGGAGGACAGGTTGGAGGACCGAATGGACAAAAATACTCTAAAATGACCATATGGTTTCCTACATATTGAACTTCTACACATACACTGTCTTAAACCCAAAATATGAGATAAAGTGAGAACATTAAAATCAAGAAGTGTGTAAATACGTCAGTGTGTTCAATTATCTGACTGTTTTGACTAAGTAGTTGACGATTTTTGCAGTTTATCTGAATGATATGCTTCAAAATGATACTGTATAGAGTCAGACCGCTCCTCTCTTGTTCTCTCCTCTAATTCAGTATTTCTTTACCCGCCACATGCTGAATATGACCTAGTGCAGTAAACAAGCACACACACATGCACCCACAGCAGCAATTAGATGTTGTTGGTCTGAAATGAGAGCTGGACGGTGTTCTGACCGAGTGGATCTTGGCTTTCAGTTTGTGCGTTCAGTGAACCTGGACCAGAACCATAAAAAGACCAAAATGAAAGGCTCTACTAGACCGAATGCTTCATATGTGTATGTGTGTGTGATATGAGATCAGATTTCTCCCTCCTCATTTTAGATAGGACAGTAGCTTTAGACCATCTGCTACTGAAATAAAGCATGTGTGAGTGTGTGCGTCTGCATATCTGAAATATCATGGCTATTATCGGACAAATGTATTGTAGGAGCGGGTGAAAAGGGGGTCAGGAAGTATTGAAAAATAGTTATTAAGGGGAAATGAAAAGTCTTAAACACTTTTTCTTTCTGGTGTCCAGCTTTCATTGTAGAGAGGAAACTCCACATCCACAGCATCACTGTCACAACAAGCAGGACGACTAAGATCCGCCACGGCAACAGCTGCCACGACAACCAGCATCCCAGTCAACCATCTGTGTGGCAGCTGTCTGCTGTTTATAACTGATAAGAAGTTCTGGTGGTCCTCAGAAGATGATGACTATGATGACGATGATGATATGCAGCTTGCTGGTCCTCTTCGGGCTGATCGGCGTCAGTGCTTCATCTAGCGGAAGTTCACCTTCCTCACCCCGGATGAAGCTGTCTTATAAAGGTGATGAAACCTTGTGATGTACACATTTATGTCTGTATCCATGAGTTTGGATTTACATTTGAGTGTTTTTGTGTGTTCTCCAGATCTTCAGCAGTTTAACGGCATTAAGCGGTTTGACTTAGAGCGTTCCTGTTGTTTCGGAGCTCTCCTATTGGACGAGGAGAGGGGGCGGCTGTTTGTTGGAGCTCGTAACTTTCTTTTATCTCTCAGCCTCGACAACATCAGCAAACAGGAACAGAAGGTAGAGCACATTACTTAAAGGAAACATCTGCCATTTGGTTTGTCAAAGTCAATCATTATTTTTAACAAAGTCAATCATAACTGACTTTGGGATGGAATCACAAAGTTCACAAGTTTGTAAGATATTTCTTAAATGCAATTCTTGAAACTTCTCAAAGTCTTTAAGTGTTCATAGATATTTCAAGACACACACACACACACACATATATATATATATATATTTTTTTTTTTTTTTTCCCTATACTAACATATTATATACCACAACAATATTGTGGTGTTAATATCTGTTTTGTAATGCTTAATATTTAAAACCAATACAATAAATTCATTAAACATCTTTCCTTTTCAGATTTATCCTAAATTTTGAGGTTATTTACAAAGTGAATCTGATTTCACCAGGTACAACATGTTTCTGGATCAACATTCGGATTTGAGGGACAGGTCTACAGTTTATGTCAAGTTTAGGCTTACAGCCATGTTTAGGTGTTTTTATAACAGTGTTATTCTCCTATTATTCCCCCTGATTTTAAAGAGAAGTTATGGGTAGGGTTAGGATAGGGATAGGGTTAGGACTATAATTTCGGACAGAAATGTTCTTCCAGGATCAACAAACTTGTGTTCCAGATGTTCAACAAACTTTGTTATTAGGTATGTTTTGTGAATCTGTTGCCAGCTTTTTTCACTCCCGTGCTCTCCATAATATATCTGTCATACATTTATTCTAATAAAGTAGTCCAGGAGCATAACCTGACCCTGCTTATATTCACAAATTAAGTGATTACACGATTGAATGTTTAAAAGCCTGTTTACACTTGTATTTTTTGCCGCCCACACGTGATTGAGTGTTTTTGCTAGAGAATCAGTGAAGAAGCTTTAGCATTTATTGTGTGTAAAGTTAATCAGCCTTTAAAATCACACCAGATGTTTTATGGTGGCCCAGGCCAATACCGATGACAGAATGACGGATTTTTATTTCTTTAGGAAGGAATGATTTGTGAGAGTTGTCGGTCACTGTGTGCTATAGCTCTAGACTCACACAAGCACACACAGGTGTGGTTACGGGAGGATACGTCCGGATGTATTGTGCACGTGTGCATCGCCCCTGGACGTGTTTTAACTGTGTCTCTGATAGGGTTCAGTGAGAATGTCCCTCAAGCTACTAAACACGTCTAACCCTGCAAACTAAGATCCTAACCTTAAGCCAAAACTCTTCCTCACCTCTGAACTCTCTCTGTTTGTCAGATCTACTGGCCAGCGCCTGTTGATTGGAGAGAAGAGTGCAACTGGGCCGGGAAAGATATCAACGTGAGTCTCTGCAATAATCAGATCTTGTGGTCATTAACATCTGGTTTACACAGTTATCGGTACCATCTCTCCTATGAGCTGTTTACACACAAACATACACACACAAGGCAATTAGCACTGCTATCACACAGCTCTCCTAAACGGCTCCATCATTTACAGACATCAATTGAGAAATCAATGTACAGCCAAAGTTTTCTATCAGGGGTCTGTGGGGTCCAAAGAAGATTTATAATATATTGAATGTTCTCATAATATTAATGAATATTTGCTTATCTGATAACCTTCATATATTGTGATAATGTTAGTTTTAGTTATTTTTAGATAGCTTTTTTTATAAAGTGTCGCTGATAAAATCTTGTGATTTTATTAAATTAATATTATTATTCAATTATTAATATTTCATTAAATACATCAAAATTGGCAGCAAAGACATTTATAATGTTACAAAAGATTTCTATTTCAAATAAATGCTGTTCTTTTAAACTTTCTATTTTTTCTAACTTTTCTATTCATAAAAGAAAAAATTGTACTATTGTTTACAACATATATATTTAGCAGCGCAACTGTTTTCAAGATTGAGAGTAATAACACGTGTTTCTTGAGCTCTAAATCAGCATATTAGAATGATTTGTGAGCTCATGTATTGTCTAATTCCATTACCATGGTTCTTTTGCAGTTTTCTCAGTATCTCTTTGATACTTATGTTGTAACATGTCGAGCATGTTTGTCAAAAGGTCATAGTTCATGTATGTTGTAGCTTGTGTGTGTTTTATCTGGATTGTTAAGCGGATGTGTGTGGGATGTTTTTGGACACCGTGTCTGCCTGAATGTTCTCTTTATTTGAAAGGGTGTGGAAGGTTGTGTAACTTCAAAATGTGTGTGTTGGGGTTCATTTTATGGTGGGACTGAGGTCAGCTGACAATGAGATCTGCCACACACACACAGACTTTGTTCAGTGCACTGACCTGTGAGTTGACCCTCATTACATGTAGGTGTGTACAGGACGACGGGGACAGAACCAGACCTCCGTGAATAAAGACTTAAGATTTTCCCTAAGACTCTCCCCCTGACCTTTCACTTTCTCATGCTATCTCTCTTTTGTTCAGTCTCAGTCTGATCTCTTATTTCGCTCTCAATATTTCTTTCAATTTACTCAGTTCCCTTAATCTCGGATCTCTGTCTTTCAGTCTCTTTATGTCCTCACTCCCTTTCTTTTATTCTCTTTCATATAACATCTTCTGAAGCCAAACAGCAGCTTCATATAATGAGACTAAAATGAACTCTTCTCTTGAGAACCTCTGCAATTAAATCATTGAGTCAGTGAGTTGAACTGGAGAATCAAATCAGTCCAATTTATGAACAAATCATTTGGCTTGATTTTGTGATTCACATCAACATGGATCATATACAACTTTGATTTTCAAGTTCAACTCAGTGAACTGACACAATGATCCCGCAGCTTTTAGACAAAATCGACAACTTTAAAGAGAAGATTATTTGTGAGCAATGACTTAAATTTGAATCAAATTATTTTTTAATTAATTCCTTAACTGTAATTTTAACAATGTCTCACAAACTCACAAAGCTTTATTTATAAAGTGTTGATAGTAGATGACTACATGTGGACAATCACAAAGGGATCCAGTGATCAGGCTAATTAGGTCAAAGTTGAAAGTTCACCGCACGCGTCTCAGCAGGAAATTCACACACACATACGGTTTATTCCTCCTGAGAGACATTGTTCATTTTAAAGCTCTTTTTCTTTTGTTCTGCACTCTGTCTCTTTCTCTCTCTGTCTTTCTTTCTTTTTTCTTTTTCTGTCTTTTTTCTTTGTCTCGTGGGCTCACTTCAAAGAGCCCGTCAGCACACACACACACACACACACACACACACACATGCTCACACACATCCCTAACACGTCCTTTCCTTATTGAGGGCCGTAAAGCTCTCGAAACAGAAGCACCAGTGTGTGTGTGTACAAGAGGTAGAGAGAAATGGAGAGACCCCTTCCTGTATAAACACAGTTTGTCAGCAACTTAATTGGTCTTCTATGATTCTGTTCCGCCACCCCCTCCGTACAGCGTGCACACACACACACACACTCTTCACAGGGTGCGTTAAGCTCAAAGAGAGGCCTTTGTTCTCCTCAAGCTCTGTATGTGTGTGTATGTGTGAGTTTGTGTGCAGGGTTTAAGCATGGCAGGAGGGCACATGTCAATCACATCTTTCTGTAGAGGCAGCAGAGACGTTACACACAAAAACATACACACAGCCTTTAAGCTGGCATGATTATGCTGCCTTCTAAGATACTTTGTTTTTACCATTTTCTAGCATCCCAGAATGCATTGTGATGAGTAACATCTAATATGGTGGATGAAATGCTGATTATAAATATTTCATTAAATAGATTGTTATAGATACACAATCAAGTTATTTTTCAACTGATTTGCTTTGGGACAGACCTTCATGGGACAGTGGGTCAGTGTCACATTGTCCTTGGGATCTTAAAGGAGAAGTGCCTCATATCTGAAGTTCAGTGTGTGTGAGAGTGTTTCTTGAGCACATTTCAACAGATGTTCAGTTCAGGGTTCATTCTGCTGCTGAATGCCCACAGTTAGTCAGAGAGAGAAGATAGAGTGAGGCATAATTACAGTCCAAACAGCAGGAACATCTGCTTCTGAAACTGGAGAGTTCTCTTCTCTTCTCTTCTCTTTTCTTCTCTTCTCTTCTCTTCTCTTCTCTTCTCTTCTCTTCTCTTCTCCTCTTATCACCCTGTTCTCTCTCCTCTTCTCTTCTTCTCCTCTCCTCTCCTGTTCTCTCCTGTTCTCTCCTCCTCTCCTATCCTGCCTTTCTCTCCCCTCTTCTCTTCCCTTCTCTTCTCCTCTTCGCTTCTCTTTTCCTCTCCTATCATCCCTTTCTCTCCCCTCTCCTCTTCTCTCATCTCCTATCCTCACTTTCTCTCTCCTTTTCTCTTCCCTTCTCTTCTCTTCTCCTCTTCTCTCCTCGCCTCTTCTCTTCTCCTTTCCTTTCCTCCCTTTCTCCTTACCTCTTCTCTCCTCCCTTTCTTCCTCTCCTCTCTGGTCTTCTCCTTTTCTCATTTCATCTACTCTCTTTTCTTCCTCTTTAAGGTTATCTCATCTCCGCTCTCTCTTCTTGTCTCTTTTTTCTCATCTTGTCTCTTCTCCTGGTTTCTCTGGACAGATTGTCTTTGGTTAACCCTTGTTGTATTTTCTTTTCTTGAATCATCTTCTCTAGTCGTCTTCTCTTCTAGTTTTGTCTCATCTCCTCTCGTGTCTTCTCTTTTTCATCTTGTCCCTTTCATTGCTTATTCACTAGTCATCTCATCTTTTCACTAGTCATCTCATCTATTCTCTTGCTGTCCATGGTTATTTTGTCTCTGATTGTCAGTTGCTGCCTTTTCTCATCTCTTCTTGTCTCATCTCGTCTCACATCTATTTTCTTCTCAAATCTTCTCGTCTACAGTTAACTCGTGTTGTGTTTTTTTTTTCTCTTGAATCTTCTCATCTTATCTAGTCACCTCATCTTTGGTCTTTCACGTCTCTTGTGTAGTACTTCTGGTCTTCAAGTACCTCTAATTTTTCCTCTTGTCTTGTTTCTACACTTCTCCTGTCTTCTGTCTCCTCTTATACAGTATTTTCACTTCTCTTCTCTGGTTATCTCAACTAGTCTTTTCTCTAGTTGTTTTTGGCCATCTTAGCTCTAGTTGTATCTTCCTGACTTAAATCTTCTCTGCTTGTCCATTGCTGTCTCTTATTGTCTCATCTCAATCTCCTCCTCTTCCCATGTCGTCTTTTTTAATCTCATGTCATCCTTCTTGCCTCATGTTGTCTCTTCTCTTTCACATTCCTCTCTTTCGGGCCATACTTCATCCCTGCCGCCTCTCCCGGATGTTCCCGCTCGCTAATGTTGTCGTAGTGATTCTAGGCACACTGGGAAATGTGACATGCTCCAGAGAGCACATTCACAAAGGAAAAGAGAAACAGAGAGACTATACGTGTCCATGGATGTCAGTTGAACAGTCGATGGGTCTTTGTTTTTATGTGTGAAAGAGAGAGCGTGAGAGATTACAGAGAGATCCGGGATCACAGCGAGCAGGCAAAGGTCAGCGCTCATGTCAGACTGTCGTCAAGGATGTACGTAATGCAATGACGTTTCATTTATGAACCGCACCATACGAGGTCCCTTAAGAGATAAACCGAATATGTTTTCGTCTGCCTGTGGCTCTGTGCTACTGATAGTCAATCCAGATGGTGGCAGTCTCCCTGTCTCACAGATGAACTGGTGAAAATATGTAAAATATGTCCTTCGTAAAATTGATTTGTGCATGCATGTGTTGCAGACGGACTGTGTAAACTATGTGAAAGTGCTTCACCACTATAATCGGACTCACCTGTACGCCTGTGGGACTGGGGCTTTCCACCCCACCTGTGCTTATGTGGAGGTGGGACAGAAGATAGAGGTACGTTTGTGTTTGTTTGGATGCATATGAATAAGTTTGTGTGGTAAACGGCCCAGTTTGTCTTTCTTGATGGTCAAATGCACAGCTAAATTATATTTTCCTTTGTCTTTATAGGATCATGTGTTCAGAATTGATCCCTCTCTGGTAGAAGATGGCAAAGGAAGAAGTCCGTATGACCCACGCCACACATCAGCATCTGTTCTGATTGGTTAGCTTCCACTGTTCATCTTTCTATGTCCCACCTAAAAGTCACTGTTACATCATGAACAATCAGTAACCATATCTACTTGATCATATAGGTGATGAGCTTTATGCCGGCGTTGCCACTGATTTGATGGGTCGGGACTTTACAATATTTCGAAGCATGGGACAAAGGCCTTCCATACGAACGGAACAGCACGATTCTCGCTGGCTCAATGGTGCGTTTGTGTATAATTTATATAAAAAAAGAAAAAACATTTAAAAAAATGCAATTCACTCAGTGACTTAATTAGACATCCTCTGTGATAAGAAAGTCCAAAAAGTCTCATTTAAAATGATGAAATTCTAAAAAGAAAACATTATTTTTTTCCTGTTATTTATCATGCATACTCTTATTTGCTATTGACCCATGTGTTTATGTGCATCTCTGTTTTTGTATAATGGCAATGTGCCCTATGATGATGATGTGTGTTTCAGAGCCCAAGTTTATTGCGGCATTTGGTGTTCCCGAGAGTGAGAATCCTGACGATGATAAAGTCTTCTTCTTCTTCAGAGAAACTGCTGTAGAAGCTCAGGGATTCGGGAAGGTTACATATTCCCGGATTGGCCAGCTTTGCAGGGTTAGGAGCCAATCATTTATCACTAAGCCTAATGGCTATTGGCAGCAGTTTATCATCTTGATTTAAATTAACATGCATGTTTTTTTGGTTACAGAATGATATGGGAGGACAGCGCAGTCTAGTAAACAAGTGGACGACCTTTCTAAAGGCTCGTCTTGTGTGTTCTGTACCAGGCAATGATGGCACTGAAACGCATTTTGATGAACTTAGTAAGAACGCTCACAAACACAAACAGACACTAGGGTAAAATTATGCTGATATAACTGACAATTGCATTTCATTGCCTGCTGACCTTTGTCTGGACCCTTAGGGGATGTGTTCCTGCTGCAGACCCGTGATAGAAAGAACCCACTGATCTACACCGTCTTTACCACCTCCAGGTCAGAGTTCATCTTAGGGTGTGGTTTAAAGGTTGTATCTGTGATTTCAGGCCCAAACATAAATGATCATATTCATCTAATCTTTCCCAATGATCTGCTATCTGCCCACCCCATAAGCAGGCCGTCAAAAAATGTCTCTGTAGGCAGCCTAGGCTCTGAGATCTGCACACAAAAACACTTGGTTTCACCAACCACTCAAAATCAAAATTAATAGTGTTCCAACCATTCACCATTTGTGTAACTATTTTTATCTCCTTGTACTGTAACGTGTTAATGGTCTGTGTGTGTGTGTGTGTGTGTGTTTTTGTCTTACAGCAGTGTATTTCAAGGTTCTGCAGTGTGTCTCTACACCATGAATGACATTCGGCGGGCATTTTTAGGGCCTTTTGCCCATAAAGAAGGACCCAATTATCAGTGGGTTCCTTTCCAGGGTAAAGTGCCATACCCACGGCCAGGCATGGTGAGAACAGATTCATACGCCTCACATCATGCACTATCATGCATAAGTTTGGGGTTGTACATTTTTTAATGGTGTTGAAATTTGTTTGATCAAAAATACACTGAAAACTGTTATAATGTGAAATAATATTACTGTTTCAAATGACTGTTTTCTTGTTTAATATATTTAAATATAGATTGCCTTCCTGTGATAGCCAAGCTGAATTTTCAGCAACCATTACTCTAGTCTTCAGTGTTAAATTTGCTTTTTCACGATGTTTCAAATAGATGTTTTTGTCACATCTGATTAATTTAATGCATTCTAATTGAATCAAAGAATAAAAAAATCTTATTGACCCCTAACTTTGAGCAGGAGTGTAAAGTGTAGTGTAGTGTGAATGTTAGAAAGTAAATATAGATTTAGATTTGTCAACAACTGATTATAGGTTTGGACTTGCTGACCTCTGTAGACTGTTGATATCATGTGAATTGGTTGCGCTTCCGGATTCTACAGATATCTCTCTCTCTCTCTCTCTCTCTCTCTCTCTCAGTGTCCCAGTAAGACCTTCGGCAGTTTTGAGTCAACTAAAGGTTTCCCTGATAACGTAATCCAGTTTGCAAGGCACCATCCGTTAATGTTTAATCCAGTAACTCCACTGGGGGGTCGGCCAGTGTTCCTGCGTACTGGAATACCATACAGCTTCACTCAGATTACTGTAGACCGTGTCAATGCAGCTGATGGACACTATGATGTGATGTTCATCGGCACAGGTAGAATACTGTCTGAATATTGATAAAAAGGATCTAGAGTCCAGACTAAACTGTCTTTACTAGTCACGGCCCTGGTTAAAGCCCCTCTGTGTTTCTCTGCAGATGTCGGCTCAGTGCTGAAGGTGATCTCTGTGCCCAAGGGAAGCTGGAGTAACACAGATCTTCTGCTGGAGGAGCTTCATGTCTTTAAGGTGAGATAAGGAATGTGGGGATTTTGTGACTGTAAGTGAGCTAAATCAGTCAAAACATGCATTTATTGATGTTCTCAAAAGGAAAACATATTGTTGCATTAAATAAAGGTTCATTCTAAAAATGATTAATGCTCTCTTTTTTTCTGGTTAAAGGGTTAGTTCACCCAAAAATGAAAATTAGCCAATGATTTACTCACACTCGAACCATCCTAGATGTGTATGACATTATTGTTTCAGACAAATAGAATCTGTGTTACATTAAAAAATGTCCTGGCTCTTCCAAGCTTTATAATGGGAGTGATCGGTTGTATATTTTTGTAAATCCATGAAAGTGCATCCATCCATGATAAAAGTGCTCCAAATGGCTCAGGGGGTTAATAAAGGCCTTCTGAAGTGAAGCGAAGCGTGTAAGAAAATTATACATCTAAAACTTTGGCCTTGATGCACAATGTAATGACAAATGTGGAAGCACAGAGGATAGAGAAAAAGAAAACACCAGCCACGAATTAGAATTAGTTTATTTGAAACACGAGAGGTGTCAAAGCTGACGATACTCCTACATCCTACGTCATACATCATCAAGGGTTACTCTTTTGGCGCAAGTCGACTTGCGTAGGCCGTCTGCTGGAAGCTAGTTATTTTAGTCGATAAAGATTTAATGTGGATATTTTTCTTACACGAACACAGTGCTTCACTTCAGAAGGCCTTTATTAACCCTAGAGCCGTGTGGAGAACTTTTATCATAGATGGATGAAAAAATCTATTATAAAGCTTGGAAGAGCCAGGACATTTTTGTAGATATCTCTTGTCATTTATGTCATATACCTAGGATGACTTGAGGGTGAGTTAATCATGAGCTAATTTTCATTTTTGGGGGAAGAATTCCTTTAAGGTTCTATTTGTTAATATTAGTTAGATACAATAGTTAACACAAACTAACAAATAAAAATACTAAAGCATTTATTAATCTCAGTTAATTGTTAAAATCAAAGTTGTCTTTGTTTATGACATGAATAGTTGTATATTTTTATTATCTAACATTAACAAAGATGAATAAATTCTGCAACAAATGTATTGCTTATTGTTAGTTATTGACGGGACCTTATTGTAAAGTGTTACCAACATACTCTTGCACTGCATTCTTATTGCAGGATTCTTCATCTATTACAAGTATGCAGATTTCCTCTAAACGGGTGAGAACGAGTCTTTGTTTTTATCAAATATCCATTATTTTTAAACGGTAATAAAAAATCACATGAATGATGATGTGATCATTTTCTCTGTCTCTACAGCAACAGCTGTACATTGGCTCAGATACAGGTGTTGTCCAGGTTCCTCTGCACCGCTGCAGTATGTATGGTAAAGCCTGTGCTGAGTGCTGCCTGGCTCGAGATCCATACTGTGCCTGGGATGGACACACCTGCACACGCTACCTGCCAAACACAAAACGGTAAAACCTTTATTAATGGCTTTAATCAAACACGTTGATTCAAATTGCAAAATAGATGCATTTAGAGACAGTCAAATCTGATGGCTTATTTTTTTGCTAAGGTTTTTCTTTATATTATATATGTTTATGTTTGTGTAGAAGGTTCCGGCGTCAGGATGTGAGGAATGGGGATCCTAATGCTCTCTGCTCTGGAGGTAATACTGCAGTACCTCTCTCAGCCTCTAAGAGGAGTCATTTCTCTTTTCTCACTATTGTTATTCATACACAATGTGAATTAAAGCAATGGTTCTAAACTGCTTGGTCATAAGTCTGCAAGTACGATAGATAAAATACACTACTATTTAAAAGTTTGGGGTCAGTAAGAGTTTTTAAAACGAAATTAATATTTTTATTCTGCGAGCAAGATTTTTATTTTATTTTTTTACAAAAGATTTTAATTTCAAATACATGCAGTTCTTTTCAACTTTCTATTCATGAAGGAATTCTGAAAAAAAAGAAATATGTTTTCAACTTTGATTATAATTAGATATGTTTCTTGAGGAGCAAATCAGCATATTAGAATGATTTCTGAAGGATCATGTGACACTGAAGGCTGGAGTAATTATGCTTTGCTATTCATTTTTTTTATCTAACTTTTGAATAATAGTTAATATGCTATTAAACGTAAAATGCCAACATGGAGAAATTGCATAACATCCTGTCAACCCTAAAAGTAATTAATTTAATTGTATAGAATATTAGCATAGAATTTTATTATTATTATTATATTAAAATATCTATTTTAATATTATCAGCCTATTTATCAGTTATCTGCCATAACATTTAAATAATTATTGTGGTATTGCTGTTGACCAGAATTTTAATATCAGTGCATCCCTTTTTTACACATTGTTGAGCCTGTGCAGTTCATGTACTTCAGTGTTTGGTTTTATGCACATTTTTTTGTTATACTGAGAAGTATAACAGTGTTTTGCGCGTGTGTCCTGCAGACCATCAGAAGCAGCGTGTCCTGGAGAAGAGGCTGTATGCTGTGGATGGAAGCAGCTCCTTCCTGGAATGTATCCCAAAATCACTACAGGCCCAGATTACATGGACTTATCAGAAGCATCTGGAAAACCCACGGGAGGAGGTGAGAGAGAGGAGAGAGAGGCAGGCTGAGGTAGATATGTGGGCTTGTAATGAGAAAGACGGATACAGACAGCATTGATAAGAGATGGTAAATGTGTGTCTTTGTTGAAATTAATGACTTTCATTCTCTCTCGCCTATCAGTGTAATCACTACTGATGCTTGATGCATTAATTGTGTATGTGTGTGTGTGTTCACAGGTTCGTCTAGATGACCGTGTTTTGCAGACCGAGAGAGGCCTTTTACTAAGACGAGCCATGCGTAGAGATGGCGGTGTGTATCAGTGCCATGCAATGGAACATGGATTCACCCAGAACCTCCTTGCGATCACGCTGGAGATTTTGCCTTTGGCTGGCCCCGCCCCCTCAGCCCCTAACCCTCGCAGCCCTGCACACACCAATCACGGGCAGTCCACCAATCAAAAGCTGTGGTATAGGGACTTCATGCAGTTGGTGGATCACCCAAACCTAAACACAGTCGACCAGATCTGTGAGCAAGTTTGGTCACGCAAGCACAGCCTATCAGGGAAGACCGCACCAGGCCCAGCCAATGAGGCGCCGGCTCACGACCCGCTGCACTCTAAAAAGTGGAAGCACCTGAAGGAAGTGAGGAAAGGACGAAATCGCAGAACGCATGATGGGAGACCCGCACCCAGAGCGCCGCGGAGCGCTGGAGAGTAGCAAGGGATGAGAGGTCGAGTTGAAAGAGAGACTGAGACAGAGAAAGGAAGAGCAAAATAACCACTGGAGGTGGACAGATTCTCACACAGCATCTCATTCATTGGCTGTTTATTGCCTGTTCAGCTTTTTATTACCCTTGTGACGACACTCCACTGCCTGTTATTAGTCTCTATATACTCTATTGGCCTCATCTCCAGTCTGAAGACTCAATCTAGTGCCCCCACGACCCCAATCCCGCTTCCGTCAACATCTATTACTCCAAACCTTCCAACTCCTGATGGTTCTCCAGAAACCCATACTCCATCCAGTTCTTCGAAAATACTAACACAAACTCAAGGTCGTGGTCCAAAAAATCCCATTGAGTTGTAACCGGAAAATCTTCGAGACGCAAAGACATGCATGTGCTGCGTAAATCAGTAAACACAGGCTCTTGTGGACACGCATTGAGTAAATCCATGTATACTCTTCTATGTCTTCATCTGGGTGTTTGTGCTACATGTGTTCTGTAGATTAGATTAACCTCTCACTTTGGCCCTGACTCACCAGCACCAGATGAACATCACCACTCTTCTTGTTCTTTCACTGCTTGAACACTGCTTGAAGACTTAAAACACTCAACATTTCAAGCTTAAAAGACAAAAAAAGGAGAAAAACTGTACATTTGTGACCTGGTAAGGCTGTAGCTACCATGAGTGTTTAAGTAAAAGCTTTTTTCATTTGACAGTAATTCTATACCTTAAGCGTGGTCAGCGAAATTGACATTTTTGGCAGATCTACAAAGTAACAAAGGTGAATTATTATTTTGAGATACTAAGTTATGTGTCAGGTGTTCTGATTATGTATTGTATGAGACTGATATAGACACAGCATTAATGTATAGGGGGATTATGGGTAATGTATAGTCCCAGACAGTAAGGAAATCTGCAGAGAAACCTTTTTAGATACTTTTAGGACTAATCTCAGAACTAACCTATTGATAGCCAGAATAGTTATGTATATTTGAATGTGTCTGTGTAAGATTTTGAGAGTGAGATTTTCCCGCTTTTTATACAGCTCTACCATATTCACTGTTTAAATGAGCATTCTGTGACTGTGAGCATCATATTCTGTAACAGCACAGCAAATGCTAGTACATAATGGGTTAAAGGTTCTGTAAGCGATCCTGGGGGTGTTGACGTTCGCAATATTTTCAAACAAATCGGAGGCTAGCTAGACCCTACCTCCTCCGCA
>JAOTRC010000007.1:13141014-13175588 GCA_027497675.1 Cyprinella lutrensis | reverse complement strand
AGTCCCTTAATGGCACAATAAAAATGATTAGAAGATAATAATAATAAAAAAAAATATTATTATTATTATTATTATTATTATTATTAAATAATAATTTACCTAGCAAATCACCCGTGGCATTTATTTATTTTTTTAAATATATATTTTATTTTTTAATTTAGACAAAAAAAGATACGATAAAAAAAAAATAGTATAAAAAGATGCATAAAATCAGCCATTTATCAGTTAAATGACGTTGATTTAATTATGGGCTTAATCTGTAACAAAAATAATTTTAATATAACGTATGTGCATCACTATTTCCAATACAACAACAGTTCATAGTGATTATACTGTGTTCAGTTAAATGTGGTAAATATATTGTTTGAGTAATTTTCTCTAAAACTTAGTTTCACTCATAAATGTGTTACATTACAGGAGTAAAATAAGTTGTGAAAAAGTAACATTAAATATGTATATAATCTAATATTAAATATTATATAATCCATAAAATATATAGTCCTATAAATGTTTTAACAGGACAATATTTAGCATTGACCTTAAAATATTAATACTACGATAGCAAGTGGTCCATCACAGCTTCAACACAAAACCACTATCACATCATGTACTGTGCAGAATAAAGCCAAATTTATGTATTTGGAATGAAAGGTGAGCGAAAACAAAACGACAAAGGGAAAGAACCTCTGTCAATCAACACCAATAACCATTCAACAATGCTCAGATGCAAAGCATTGCATTGGCCGAGCATCATTTAAAAATCAATGTGGAGAGTGCATCAGGCTCTCGAGAGAAGTCTCTTATTACATTGTTCTTTCCCTCTCAGGAGAGTCGCGTCTCTCTAACTCAATCCCTACAAACATTCATCTTCTCTCCTGCTGACATTATGATGTCATTACATTCCGCAAAGGGCACGCTAAGGTCGTGCTGAACGACTGCTTTCATTGACCAGGCCGCTCTTCAGGGCTTCAGCAAAACATTAGTGAGCTGTTGACCCTTGACCCATCTTCCTCTAAAACACTGACCAATTGGGCTTTGTCTGTTTGCATACACACTCCCGCTGGGGGGGGAGGGGGAAGTAATTTACTGCTGTATAGACAAGCGCCAGTTCTTTTTTCCATTCTTTTTTAATTAACTATTGCATGTGGAGCGGTTTATAATTAATTCACTTCATCAAGTACAAAGATGTGAAAAACGTTGTTCATACAAGCACACTCAGCCACACGGCTTTAGACATAACAGTTTGCTGAGAGAAATATCAGGGATATTGTTTTATAAGAGGTGAAAAGAGAGAGATAGAGAGACGAAAAGAGAGAGATTGAATGAGAACGAAGGGGATGAAACGGTACGAGAGAGCAAAGAGTGGGAGGGGAAGTCCATGCAAATTGGCAGTAATGCAGTCGTAAGCTTGTGCTGGCTTATCACTGGTCCATGTCCAATTTTCTGACTCAAAGCGAGATGCAGAACAGATGATTTCTTGTTTGTTTTACAGCTTCATCCTGTTAAAATATTTCTTGCCCATTCACAACGAGAGCACCCCCCACACACAAACACAATTACAGGCATGGTGTGTTCCCATTGTTTAATGCTTAAAGGAGAACTCCGGTCAATTTTAACATTGAGCTCATTTTTTGTACATCTGTAGTGCTGTCAGTACAGACAAAAACAACAAAAATCGGTGTTGCCTACACAGTGTTATCCTCTTTTTAATATTTTAGCCTCTTAACATCCATGATTTGTCATTATAAGTGCACAGCCACACTCTGAGAAAAAAAGATACAAAATCTGTCACTGGGGCTGTACCTTTTCAAAAGGTAAACTTTTTTCCATTTTAGGTGCTAATATGTACATTTAGGTGCTAATATGTGCATTTTAGGTGCCAATGTACATATTAGGTGCTAATATGGACATTTATGTGCTAATATGTACCATTAAGGTACCAATATGCACCCTTTAGGTACAAAAACGTACCTTTTGAAAAGGTACAGCCCCAGTGACAGCTTTTTGACCTATTATTCTGAGAGTGATTGTGAGTCGTTATTATTACCTGTATTTACTTCCTGTTTTTGGTCCTAACTAAGCAACAGTGGAGACTCGTTCATCCGAATCAGATGTTGAACATCATTTAGTTACCAATGATCATGCGCGCGAACTCAACAATCGACTACTGTGAACTTCGACCGGAAACAGGAAGTAAATACAGATATGTGAGCTGGCTGAATTAACATCATTTAAATTAATATCTTCTACTGCAGTCAGATTGACCGTGGTCACTCTTAATAACACCACCCACATGGCTGTGCACATGCAATGACAAATCGAGGATGTTAAGAGGCTAAAAGTAGGTTTAGAACATGCCCCATTGAGTCAACAGGGTGCGAATTTTAAAAAGAGGATTAGACAACACCGATTTTTGTTGTTTTTGTCTGTACTGACAGCACTCCAATGTACAAAAAATGAGCTCAATGTTAAAATTGACCAGAGTTCTCCTTTAAAGGCTGTGTTGCAGGTTTACACACCTGTCAACACTCCTGTTCTTCCCAGGTCTCTCAAGTTTTTTAGCCCTATCTTGTTATTTCTCCCGAGAAAATAGCGTAATTTACATGGTTCAAACTCCTTAATGAATAATCGGACCAATATGTTTCTCTAATATTAACCAGTCACCAGATCTTGTATTAAGTGCATTATATATTCACACAATCCACACACCAATAATTAATAGAATTATCATTTTTGGGTGTAATGTCCCTTTAAGTCATGATCCAAATAAAACAATGACTTTGGGTTACAGCCAGGTTAAGATTACCTTCCGAGCAGTTCTTAATATCCATTCAGCTCTCATCTTTGCAATGCATCCGCCAATGATAGAATTAATGTTTGTCTTTACAAAACAGCAAACAAACAAGCATAATCTCCCATCTCAGCCAACACGGAAAATAAATTTGGCATCTAAATCCATGACCAGTATCGTCTCTATTGAAAGAGGGGATAAATATTAGTTTGGCAATGGGAAATTGGCGGTGCGACACTTTTAATAACATAGCTCTGGTTTTAAAGCCGAGTGAATTTGGTCTATAAATAAACGCCTGCAAACACACACAAATATATATTCACAACAAGTCAAAACAGACAAACAACCAGGTATTAATATGCAGTAAAGACACAATATATTAATAACTAGACCACTACCAAACAAGCCAATTATACACGCATGAGCTCATTTACAGTTAGTAGTATTTGAGTAAAATCATCATACGATGTTGCGAATTTGTTCCCGTATTTTTACTTCAAATAACATTCACTAAAAATAAAAAGTGACAGATGCCATTTGAACCCCAATAACTTTTGCATTTGACTATAGTAACTTGCAGGTAAATAGTAAATTAATTAATAGCATAAATACATTTTTCAATCAATTAATTTGAATCTTTTTTACATTTAATTAGTCTGTTAATTAATAGAGAACTTCAAAGTGGGGAAATATGGGTACTGTTAAACGTGCAATTAAGTAACATTTAGATTTTGTAAACATCTTATAGTAAACAACACATATTTTGCCTTATACGTCATTAATTTTCATATCTTCATATCAATCTTGACCTTGCAGGGAATCCAACACTACCTCTGGCTGATAATTGCACAAGAGTTTCAAACCCCTTCCTGTCTGAAGAATCACTAATGGTCTGTTTACAGGACCAGCATTCATTCAGTGAGAAGCGAAGACCTAAACCTGCCACACACTGACTTTCCTTCTAAACGGATTATATAGAGTAGTACAAACAGATCACTATTCATTTTTACTAGTAAAAAAAAAATATTAATAGTCATTTACAGTAGCTGGTTGGATTTGCATTGAGAGATGATCTTATGGGGAAGGGTATGTGATGGTGTGGGGTTAATTTAATAGGATGCATATTATCCAGGATCCAATAACTGGCCTTTAAAAATAAAAATCTGCCTGCCTCTATGGACATTTACCAAAGGGGTGTCCTGACTTATGCACCATTTGTTTTAAGGAAGAACATTTATTAATTCAGGATACATTATTCATTCAAAAAGTAAATTGGTGTACTTAAAGGTCGGATTTTTCTTTATTTTTTAAATTAAGGCTTTAAGATCAATTCCCAACAGATGATTTTTTTCCCTCTTTTTAGTGAACTTTAACATGTGTGTGTGTTCACTTATGCTAAGCACTGTATACACACACACACACACACACACACACACACACACACACACACACACACACACACACACAAGAGGAGCTGAACTAATGGGTAAATAAATAAACAAACAAACATAAAAAAAAGGTTTGAGGGCCAGAACAGAACTAACTGTTAAAATAGAATAAAATGCTTATAAATGCCTTTAAAAATACTGTGAATGTACAAACAAGACCATTATAATGCCAACCTGACCAAGACATCATTCTTCTGCAAATAACAAATACCATCTCATAAAAAAAGGGATTCACATAATGCATTTATTTATTTCCCTATATTTTTTGTTGTCGCTCTGGTGGCATTTCCATCAAAATCAAACTGTAAAGTAATTGCAGATCTGCAAAAGTCTTCCTTCAGTAAAGCCATTCATGAAGTTGTTTATGCATTTTTGAAAAGAATATAAAGCTCCCAGTCATTCCTGAGAGGTGCACTTTGCTTTTTAAAACCTGATGGCTCAGTCTCAAAGCTATGAGAATGGAATCTGTCCTTCACTCACAACAACTGTGTTTCTGCTGAACGAAACAACACGTGCTAGAACATCAATTCAGCTCTTTAAACTTTTACCCTGTGTAATTTCTGTACTTTTGACGCATTCTCCGCCTCATGGTCAGACTGTGTATGTGTCTTGACGGAAAAATGACTTTTCTCTCCGTCCCTATCTATGGCTAATGGAACATGTAGAATGGGAGTCATTAGGCGAAGCTGTGGACTATGGCAACACCTATTCTATGGCTTCTCGATGAGACGGCCTCGTCTATCACTGCTCAGCCAGGGCCACTCACACAAGGTCAGCTTGTACTAATGACGCGTGACCACTGCCTGCCAAAGAGAGAGAAAGCGAAAGACAAGAGCACTCGAAAGACCGAGAGTTTATGATATGATAGCCACATGTAATGGAGAGAAATGAGAAGGTTAAACCAAAATTTCAGAAGGCTGGTAGAATTATTAGATTCATCAATGGATCAATTATCCATGATGTCTTCATAAGTGCTGGTTGAAGTGACAAACTGTCCAGAGGTCGGAGGTCAGTTGTGACGAGAATAGACACGCTGCCCCATGAAATTGCTTGATGAACACAGTTTTCCAACTGAAATTGGGCATTGATCTTAATTTTAGTCCTAATGGTGTTTTTAACAATTTACTCACCCTCACGTTGTTCTAAACCTGTATGAGTTTCTTTGTTGAACCCAAACAAAGATATTTTTAAGAAAGTTTGGAAACAAACAGAAGCACAATAGGCCAACAGGCTCTATAACTTACTTCCTCATTCTGAAAGGTCTGTAAGGTCTTTTGTATGTGCTTCATAAAAAAAATTGCGGTTTTCCTCAAGGTAACTTAAAAGGAGCGAGCAAAGATTAGCATATGTCCCTCACATGTGCAGATTGATATTTAAACTTTTTATATTTTCTCCTTCACAGTAATGTTTAGATATTTAAATGGAATAAAACGCCAATAACAAAGTGAACTAGGCAGGTTAGCTGTTTACCTTAAAAATCCATAGATATCGTAGTCCGTTCTTACGGCCATTAACATCTTCTCTGACAAGTGGATGCGATGAGTTTTCCGGTTTGGTCACGTGACGCTCGTCATAAAGCTTATTGACTTCCACAGTATGAAAAAAATACTATGAAAGTCAATGAGGACCAGAAAGTTTTTGTCTACCAACATTCTTCAAAATATCTTCTTTTGTGTTTAAAAGAAGAAGAAAAAAACGTAATTTGTATTAACTTATTATTAGGCTACTTTTGGGTGAACTAAAGCCCCTTTTAAATTGCATGCATCCACATCACTGCAACAGCTTGTAGCCAGGTTAATCTTTTCATACAGCTCCCAAATTCAGTCACTCATGTTAACCAGCTGTCTACTCCAGTGCAAGAACGATTTAAAATAGCAACTCGATCAGCTGCACATGATGTGATAATTGAACAGTATTGTGTTGTAATTGCAAAGCACTTACAGGAGCCATGCCTACATTTTGGGGGAAAAAACTCACTGCTGTCTCTGTCTTTAATAACGTTTCCTTCCTCACACCATTATTCCTAATCACAGTTTGAAGCCCCAAAAGACTTCTGCCTCTCTTGGCACGTGCACGCGCGTGCGAACGATCCGCTGATCTGCAATGTGTGTTTCACGCCTCCGTACGAGTCGAATAGAAGCACACTTTTGTTGCGCAATTATTTTCCCGAGGAGCGGAACACAGCGGCGCGAGCGCCAAACGTGAAACAAAACAAGTCCTTGCTGAATTGATTGGCAATTATGATAAACTGCCTTAATTACGGGGCCTAGCTCACCGGGGGATATTTTGAGGGAGGTCTAGGTCTACAAAGCGACAGATTTTCACTCGTAATTCTGCATGAAGCTCCGTCGCCGTGGGTCCCTTAACGCTGGAAGCACAGCTGGTGAAGGGTGACAGGAGAGACGCTTTGAAAAGAAAACAGAGACAGTTTTACATATGCGCAAGCTAATTGTGTGATTATAGAGTGTCTATAGAATTCTATGCGAATGGCCTACTAGTCCAAGCTCCATTCGATGTATTGTAAACACACCTCTAGCATACAAACAATAGCATATGTCGTTCGTTCATCCGAGCACGTGTCGCAACATCAGCATGCAGAGCTGCTTTTAATACATAGTCATTTGGTGTAATTAGCTAAACACAGCACGCGCAGGTTGCTGTTGGGATGATTGCAAGCATACTGTCAAATGAATAAGGCTTTCGAAGGAAACCCAAGGGGGTGATATGACAGGTGTCTGCCATTATATAAAATAAAAAAATGTCAATCTAATAAGAGGGAAATGAGTAATTTGTTCTAAACAGTTAAACCTTCTGATTCTGTGAAAGGGATTAGCACTTACTTTGGGTTTGTATACTACATTCATTCCCTGTCATGTGATTTGGTGCTCCTTTATTACCAATTATAAGCATGATATGTTTAGTATACTCCCTTTAAAAAGCATATAGGGATTTCAGGACCATGGACAGCGCCTCTGGCGACTGCATTATCTGTATTTTTGTTATTATGGCGTAGTATTGATAGTTCACTCCAAAATGAAAATTCTGTCAGTATTTACTTAACCTCATGTTGTTCCAACCCTGCAAGACTTTTATTCATCTTCAGAATACAAATTAAGATATTTTTGATCAAATCTGAGAGCTGGATCATTCCTTTAAAGTTATGATATTTTGTTATAAATAAATGAATAAATAAAGATTATATAAATTGATGTTATACAGGTGAGGATCAGCATGGTCTTTGGTAAATTTAAAGTGTGTGTAGACTTATTTATCCATTTGTTGTTGCTTGGAGCTTTTTGCAATGACCTATGACTGAGAATTTTTTTTAAAAAACAACATCCAACATCCATTTTTTTTTTTTTACATAAAATTAAACCAACAAATGGATAGACAAGTATAGATGAAGCAGGACAAAAATTAAGCTGCCATTACTGGCCATTACCATTATGTCAACATCTTGCATATTTTAATTATGGAACCACATTTCTCTATTTAATTATATATGGTAATTTGCATGGATGGATGGATGGATGGATGGATGGATGGATGGATTGAGTACACAATTCATTGAAAGTGGCACTTGAATTTAATTTTTACTGATATCCACTTCTTTGGCATTCAAAAGACCAAATACAGTGAAATCAGTTTACACATTGTCAATACACACATGCAGACAAACAATTACATATATATGCAGACAGTCAGACAGATAGAAACTGACACCCGCACACAGAAACGTCACAGATCAGCAGCGACTGAGCGGTGAAGGAATAATTGCGTGCATGTAAACATATGCAGAGTGAGAGAGTCATCAGACGGTTTTGATAAAGGTGGCGAGATAACCTTTTCCTTCCCTGCTTCACATGGATGAACACGGAAAATAAGAAAATCTCAATTATAACCAGTAAAGACAGACAGAAAATACAAAAAAAATGCAAAGCAATAGAAAAACAAAGGATGAAAAGGAGACAAGAAAAATGGATGAAGTTTGAGAAAAGTCAGATACAGGCAAACAAACAAAAAAATCACTGTCTTTCTCAAACAACTCATCTGTAATGCAATAATGCTATAAGAAGGCAGGAAGCGGAGGCTAATCTGAATAAATCACATTAATCGAGTTCATAAGATCTCTTCAATCTAGCAACAACAACCTATATAAAAATGCTCACTGCCTTCGCTGGTAATAGATGCAAGCAGAAATGGTTTAGAAAAGCATCCATCATAAAATTGTTTTTGTACATGTAACATGTAACGAGACACATCTATGGTTTTCAACTATAGTTTGATTCCCGGTCTCATCCCAAGGCGTCATATACTGACGCTTTTGCCAATGCGTATACATCCGACGCACATAGCACACTTTAGCGTCAATATAAAACACAGGGGCAGAAGGCGCCTCCTAGTGGTCTAAACCTAACCCTACCCCAGACCTAAACCTACCCATAACTGGAGCATGTTATATTGACACTAAAGGGTGCCATGTCAAAAGCGTCACTATATGACGGCCTGGGATGAGAATGTGTTGATGGGTTGAATGTGTTGATGCTGTTGGAGACAGCAGGGGATAAAAAGATGTTCAATAATACAAATGTAACCAACCATAATATAGATAATTAATATGAGTAGCAAAATAAACAGGCTTATCAACTTTTAAACGAGAAATCTGTTTATTTATATATAACTATGTAGTTTTTTTGTCATTTATTTATTGTTTTAATTTTGTATATTACTATGTAACAGTTTCTGAGCACATATCAAAGTATTTCTAAACTATGACTAACTGAAAGGCTTATTGATGTGGCCATGTGGGCCAAAATCATAGAAGAAATGTTGGACTAAAATGTAAAAAACATTTGATGTATATCTAGCGTATGAGTCAGCAGTATTCTAGTAACAGAAAGACTCCATAACACCCATAACAACTTTTTTTCTTTTTTTTCTGTTAGGAAATCACAAAGCAACTGAGGAACATAGTGCAGGTGGTGTCATTCCTCAAAGAGATGGGACACATCTCATTATTGCTCTTGAATGTTCTCACCCACCCATCTGCTACACTCTTCTCCTGTCCTGGGGGGACAAACAGGGGAAAAGAAGGGGAAAACGTTAAAAACAAGGGATGAGTCAATAAACCAAAACAGCTGAATGGCTTTAGTATGATAATCATGGCAAAAAAAAGTTGTAGTCTGTTTTAGAGTAACTTTTTTTAATCAAAGTGATTTGTTATTTTAAAAATCTATGAAAATAAATAAGTGATAAATTACAATTATTAAACTCCCTGACCCATACATGAATTCAGTAATTAGAAATGTTCCTATCATCTGAGCATTAATAATGACAATACATCTAATGCCTTTGAATCATCTTCATTCTATTTGATGATCATGTAATCACCAGTAATTAATATGATGCTTTTTGCTGAACTAATCAGCATATCAGATTGACAGCCTTAATTATAATTATACACATGCACAGCATACAGGTCTATTTGATGATAAACACTTATGAGATGGTCTAACATCAGAAATAGTGCTGTGTGGGTGTGAGACTATTAGTAGCATTAATAATGTGATTAAAACAGAATGAACTCATATCTGAAGCTGATTTGCGGAAAAAGGTACAGCAGCACAAAAAATTGGTTACTGTATAGCCATAGTTGCACAGTTTCTGTTCAAGGTTTCAAATATAAATGCTAATTTGAAATAGTTTCATGAGAGAGTTGTTTTTGTGATGTGATTTGACGGTATCTAACTGTTTTGCTTACTGTATGTAATTAGCATTTTAAAAGGTAGTCTGCAAGCTTAATTCTATAAGGTTTGTACAACCGTCAAGAGTATGAATTTGCATTTTCTGACAGTAGAATTATGTTTCAATCAAGCCTTCGACTTTTACAAACAAATGAATGTCCCTTTACTTTGCAAAGAAACCTCCTCACCCCCTTTTCTTCTCCCTTTCTTTCTCATTTCCTCACATTCTCCTGACATTGTTTTACAGAGCGACCGAGAGTGTCAGTCTCTCCTGGCTCAATCTGTTCTGACTAGGAACACTCTGGCTCAAACCTCTCATTCGTCAATGCAGAAGTGTTTTTTTTCCTCACTTCTAAGTTCTTTCATTCTTTTCCACACAGCTTGAGGGCAACCTTATGCACCCAATACTACACTACCAGGAACTAATACAAAAACTATTTCTGCCCGGCACGACAGGGAGAGGTTGAAAGGTGGAAAGGCGTTCGGAGTCAAGGAAATATAACCCGGAGTTGTGAGGGGTGAGATTGGAAAGTGTGACCCCAGTGCGCCACATCAGCTATAGCTCTGGAATCTCACACAGATATGCAAGAACATACGCACATGTAAGAGAACGGGACAAAGAGTGACAAAAGTGAACAGCAAATCATTGCGGAATTTAAATTAAGTCACACTGTACAAGACACAAATGTTCACAAGCAGAGTAGTAGACCAGAGCGGTTTGAGGGTCAGTGAATAGCCAGAGCGCAGTCCCGACATAAGTCTATGTGTTTATAGACATGCTTTGATGAAATACAGGAACATGATTGACAGGAACATGAGACTTTCAGTATTACCAACACAAACTAAAGCCTCAGTCTCAGCTTAATACAGAGAAATGTTTACTGATCAATTTGAAATGTATTTATGTTCATTTAAAATCTGCATTTTTGGTTTCTAATTTAGCACAGAATTTTTTTGTGTGTTTGTTTGTTTGTGTGTTTGTTTGTTTGTTTGTTTGTTTGTTTGTTTGTTTTGATTCCCTAATATCCTAAATACTTTAACACAGCTTTTTATACACTCTTAGAAGAAAAGGTTCTATCATCCCAAGACGTCATATAACTGACGTCTTGGGACGTCTTTTGACCATTCGTCAACATCCGCCTTTTTAGGGTACCCTTTAACGTCGGTTAGATGACGTTATCGGATCCTAACCCTACCCCAAACCTAAACCTACCCCGTCACCTAACTGACGTTAAAGGTAAAACGTCAGGTGTATGACGGCCCGGGATCGTCATGTAACCGACGTTTAAAAAGGCGGATGTTGACGTACGGTCAAAAGACGTCCCAAGACATCACTTATATGACTTCTTGGGATGAGACCGTGTTATCATGATCGAACAAAATGTCCGGAATTCAGCTTTTGCTTTCTGCAGTCGCCATTCATTGTTTACATGCTCAGCTTTTGTTTCAATCTAACTGAATTCGTTCCGATTGGTGAATCTGAATGTAGTGTTTACATGAACGCTAAACAAGTGATCGGTTGATGTGCGTTTTAACATTGCTAAGAAAATTCCCGCTCCTCCATGAGAGATACGAGACTGGTGCGTCTCACAGGTGTTGTTTATTAATCACGACTGTAGAAAGAAAAAGCCCAATCCCGGACATTGTGGGCGATCTCGATATACATTTTCGGTAGACTCATCACGGAGACTCACTAGTAGCCTAGACTTGTTGTTTAACTTCTGCGCTCTGTTACCAGTAGGCGTGGCCTCCTAGGGCAGCGAAGCAAGAGCATTCTGGGAGTTGTTGTCTTTTATCCACATATGCCAAAAATACATTTTCTGGCTTTTCTCAGTCTAGAAAGCTCCAAATACAAAAATAATTATTATAATTATTCTACATGAATGACCCATTTTAAATACACATTCATCTTTCCAGAGGTGAAGTATCTCTTTAAATACAGGTGCAAATGGGGTCTAAATGTTTTAAGCTTGTTCACTATCAATCACTTTCAGAGGTAGTCGAAAACACATTTGACCGGATTTCTTTCTTAGTTATGATGTATTAGCAGTAGCAAGTCCCGTTCTTGCTCTGCGTCAGCGGCGTAGCAGATTTATTCCGCCAAGACCAAACATATCAACTTTGTCATGTCCCTTACCATTTCACACACTCTGAGATTTGTCATGACAGAAATAGCCACCAACTGTAGTGCCATTATGTGTCCATCCACTGTTTTTCATGTGGATCACCCTGCAATTTCACAGAGCACTCAAAAAAGCAAGCTTCAGAAAGAACCTCTCAAAGAGCAATTTCAGTGTTCCTGATTATCCTCCAATAATCCATGTCTGTAAATGCCAGTTTTCTAAGAGTACAAAGTTCATGTTTTGATTCGGACTTGCTAAAAACTTTTGAATGTTTGAAATCGCACAAAATAGAATCAAGACTAGTTTACTTTTTGTACACACACACACTTACAGAGATGTAAATATAATAAAAAATACAAAAAAAGATTATAAAAAATGTCTTTGAAATGTACTCTTGGTTACGTAAATCACAAACTTGTGCATGTCAAAGAATCCATGAATCTACAGTGTCTGAAACCCCAAAACCCTTCAATTTCCTTTCATTATCATAATTCTTTTATTCAACATGCATTCTTGTCATTGAGAGATGATTTAAAAATATGTGACACTTAAAAGTTCAAATTGCTGATTCACTCTTGTCGTCTCTGTGGAATATGTGACAGACAGCAGAAGCTGAGAACACACTGAGTTTGGAATCTATCTAAATCCTGACAATCATCCTGACATAATTCCAGCAATATAATCTCAGCTATGAGTCACAGCTAAACAGACGCTGTCTCATTAGTATTCACCATCACAATCACTAATCCGTTATTTCACTATGCTGAAGTCAGGTAAACATTCACAGAACAATGTACGGCTCTTCTTTGGCCATTCGCATCACACAGCTAAGACACTATTATGTGAGGATTATCCTTTTATCCATTGGACATGTTGTTTGTCTTACAGATGAAAAAGTGACAGTGGTGGAATTGTAAACTATTTTATGCTGTGCATATTTTAAGGAAACCTAGCAAACTACACAAATACTAAAGAGAAAATGTCCCTTGCTTTTATTTTTAGGACATTTACCCGACATAGGTCACAGCATAAATTGAGTAAACTCTCACTCTAAACAATGCTGGGTTGTTTCAACCCAAATTTGGGTCAAATCGTCCCCTTGGAATTATAAGGTTCTATCTGACATTTTTGTCAAAATTGAGTTATTCACATTTTCTTATTCTGTGACAACTTATTTACGTTATGTGGTGTGTTTTTTTTTAAGTTGCGTTCATTGTGGGACTTTTTATTGAAAAAACAAAAAGGTTCTAGTATCTACAAAGTTGAACTCTAACTTGGCTCTATAAGGTTCTATCTGCATGAGCCAATCAGCATTTCGAATGCACAGAAGAGGACCAATCAGAATCAACTTTTATATGTCGGGTTGCCGGCTTTTTCATTGAAGACAAGAAGAAACCCCACAAAGGCATTATGCTATACATTTACAATAAATTAAAAATTCACTAAATTGTGTAGTCTAATGAAGTGGCTTAACTTTATATTCATTCATTTTCTTTATAATGTTTTAATTATTAATAACTTTCATTATTCTAGTTATTATTATCTGAGGAGTAAATTGAATATTTTAGAAAACCATTCAACATGCAAATGTGTGTGTGTCCGTGTATATTTAAGAAAGTGTGTTGGTGTGTAAGAGAGAGTGTGAGAGAGTGTGTGTGATTAAAAAGGGAGTCTGACATTTTTTGTGATTATTGCCATGGTGTGGTGTAGAATGAAGACAGGCGGAGACTCCAATACAATACATTTACTCAAAAACTCCAAACAGGTAACGGCAGACGATTACACACACTGTCTATGAAACATGATCAAAAACCAACCAGCACACACTGAAACAGAGAGAACTAAATACAGATACAAGGTGACAGATGATCAGGACAATGAAGAGGTGGATGATTGAGGGAGTGAGTTCAGGTGTGGAGACAAGAGGATGCTGGGAAGTGTAGAGAAGATGACGAAGACAGAATGGTGCAGATGAAGACTGTGACAACTGGTTAAAACACTGCATTTATGCTGTATTTTATATACAGCGAAAATGAACACAAAAATCAGTACAATCAATGTTTAAAAAGAGTGAAAAAGATGCTGTTTATTTTATTAAAAGTACAGCACTCCAGTCAGATTATTGTTTTAATGTTGTGTTTACTTTAAAAAGCTAATGACAAATGAAGGATCAGAGCAGTTTTGCCGTACCCATTCACAAAAAGCGGTTTCAGTGCAAGTCTATGCAGTCAGTCCTGTCAGGGCAATGAACAGATAAAATTATATTAAGTGAGCTTGTTTCTTTTGCTTGATTTGTTCCAGAGGTTCAATGAATTTTATCCTTAAGTTCTAAAAAAAAAAAAAAAAAAAAAAAAAACATTGGAGAAAGTTTGCAAGCCAAACACTTTCTCTCCATCTTCAGGAAAGATCTATACAGACAGCAATGTTTTAGAGAAAGCATTCATTTTCTCAGACCTTTCTAACTATAAATAAATAAATGGTTCAAGTGATGCAGGAGTTTTTCGTATAGATGTACACAGTAAACTAGTGAATGTGAACAGCGAGAAAGGACACAGATATTTGCATCAAGGTTACTTTAGCCACTGAACAGCTTTTGCTTCAATGAATGGTAAAACATCAAATCAGCTGTCTAGTATCACATCAATTAAATTATATATGATTAAAACATTGTAATACTTTAAAATAAGGTTCAATTAATGAAGAATGTACAGTTAGGTGGTCGTTAAAATACATGGTTATTCACTTAATAAATACGTGCACATGACATATTGAGTTTAAGTTATAGACTTACCAGAATAGCATCTTTAACAACGGCTAAAAAAAAAAAAGAGTCCACGACAACATGCTGTACAAAATCGGCATCGGCATCAGTAATATTAAAACTAAAGTTCTCAGAGTTCATTTTCAATACAATTGATAACTCACATGTAAGATAACACCTGTTTCTATAGTCATGTGACAAAATACGTACTATACACTATGCATTTATACTATGCACAGCACTCAACTGTCTTGTTTATGCATTTTATCCAGTTATTTTCTCATCCAGCATTGGAGACTGTTAGCCTCTCCCCCTCCAGTACACAATAAGAGCAGTAAATTGGGACACACCTTGAGACCTTCTAAAAATCATTCACTTGACAGAAGAGTACATACATAGTAATACATAGTTATAGGTACACAGTGTCTACTTTGGCATTTGGACACAACTTGAGAAACAAGAAAGAGCGAGTCTGCAGTGTGATACATGACGCCAGTTTCATTTTTGCATAACAACAGAGAGTAGCCCTCAAACCGTATTCACTTTATAGCCCTTAATTCTGTAATTGTGGACAAATTTGGGCACAGAAGACTCAGTTGTGATGATAATTTTTATTTATTATAAATGTTATATCACTGTCTTCGATAAAGTTTGGTCTAGCCATTTATCGTGTTTCTTTTTTATTTGGGGGGTATTTTTAATTTATTTACTTCAAAATGTGCCATATTTTCTATGTAAATTATGCTTATTTTTATGTTTTATTTATTTAAACTACATTAAAATATCATTCCAATAAGTTCTTAGAGTTAAAACCAAAAGATGAAGTGACTGCTGTCACCTGGTGTCTTATTTTGGCTATTTTAGAATGCTCTAAATTACAGTTTATCCCATTCATTTCTAAGGGTGCCAATTTTTGACCCAAATACAAGATTAACGAGGGTTTTTTTTCGCCCACTTAACATTGTAGAATTGAGTCAAAAAAATTGTGTGTGTTCAGGAGGCAAACTTAGGAAAAGTCTTGTAACACTCAGATCAAGGGAAGTATTTTTTTTTTAATAAATCAAAACTATTTTGCCCACATTTGTCCAGAATATGGATTTAGGGTTAAGAGAAATCAGACCACTGAATGGCATGATGGACCAATTAGAGTCGAGTATTCCAGTGAGCTGCGTAATTACATTAATGCATTGAGTATCATGAACTAACAACAAACGGTATTTACAGCATTTATTAATTAATGTAAATTTATAAATTTACCATTAATTCAGGTTCATTCATAACAAATTAATGTTAATTTATACAATGTCAAAAAAGTCATTATATATATTACAAAAAACACACAATGCTGTAAAATTATTGTTCATTGATATTTCATACTCTAGCAAATGCATTAACTTAAGAATTAGGCCTTACTATAAAGTGTTACCAAAACTTTGCAAAGAATGAAATGAAACTGACCCTGTACAAAGCTCTATAGCTCATGATCGCGATGTAGTGTTTACAGCTGATTAAGAACAAAATCAGTTCTGTTGAAGTCTCAACGGTCGTCAACCTTGGATTTAGTTACCAGAAAATAGTCGAATTAGTCCAAATTTTGAATTCTTTACAGCTTAATGTACTGACAAGCTGAGTTTTGTTGAGCACTGCCATAGCTCTCAGTTGAGGAAAAGTATCTAAGCATTATAGCCCAGCCGTATCACTGCCAGAAGAATCTTAAATGAATATATGTTTTTTGGCACCTGTTACAGCAGTGGCAGCGCTCCAGTCTACTAGTCCCATCCTGTCCACCCTCATTTATTCCAGTAAAAAGGTTTTGCAGCTGCTAAGTTCTTAAGTGAGACATATAACATTAGCCGCGGTCTACTGTAAAGTGATGAGGGCCGGCTGTCCTGGTCACAGGAATATTTGGAGACGACGCTCAAGAATGTCCTAATTAACATGGAGAGAGAGCTTGTACTGCTAGACATAAAACCTACTTTATTTTATATCACGAAGGTATAAGGGCATCTAAAAATCCAGTCCACTTTTCCATTGGAAGTCCATTTTGCTTCACGTGGGTTTGTATTTTACTCTAGTGTGTTGAGGTCCCGTGGAGAGCGGATTCGGGACTCTCCCGTGCTCTTTTGGATTCGTGATTTCCGTGCGGAGTCCTGCGCTTGCCGATATTTGTCCATCATGCTTTTGTGTTTGCGTCTTAGCTTCTCATTACACCAAACGCGTTCGCAGTACTGCTCCACCTGCGGCAAATTTGAAGGACCAATCAGCTGCAAGACGTCTTTGAACCACGCCCTGGCTGGGCCACGGTTGGCAGGGGCTGTGCTGGCAGGGCACGGTGACCACACTTTATATTTGCTGTCACGTGCCAGGAGGTCCGAAAGGGCGTCGGCGTGTAAGACGTCCAACCAGAAGCGTGAGAGTGTTTGCGAAAATCCGTGTTCCCGAGATCGACACACGTAGATGCCTTCGTCCTGACGTAACACACGCCGGAACAACAAACCATCATCTGTCTTAATGATACGTTCATCTAATACCACCTGAACAGAGAGGAAAAGATAAAACACAGTAAATTAATACATAAATAAAATGAATCCATTTCATTGCATTAGAGAACAAAAATTGGATCTGCAAAAAATTATGCCAACTTTTCTTTCCCAATGACTGCTCAATAATTAGTTATTTTCAGTAGATATTTGAAAGTGTCTTAAAAGTAAAAACACACCTATTCATAACAATGGGTGTGGCGAGCAGGACGAGGCCGAGGCCCTGAGAGAGATATGAGATGTCACTCATTAGTGATCACGCCACTGGCCTCACATCCCTCGTCCTGCTCGCCACAATGCGCATTTCACATACAGATTGTGTCCAAATGTATTCATTTTAGACTGTATATTTATTGGTTAATAATTTAAATGTGAAATACATTGTGAGCTTTTGAAAATTAAACTTTTGTTGTTCATCTTTAATTCTTTGTAACATAGTACTTTCTAACCATTACAGCCTGATGTCTGCTCAGTGTGTGTTCATTCTAATGCTACTTTGGAACAGAATTTTATGATTGTGTTAAGTAATATTTAATCAATAACTTATGAATTTTGTCATACCTCCTGAAGAACTACTGACTCAAGTGCCAAAACCTTAACCAAGTTTCGTACCATTCCGATGAAGAAAAAAATTTAAAAAACAAAACAACAACAAACGTAGAATTTTCAGCAAAAAATAACCAAAGAGGTGTTCTATAAATTAATAGAGCACATACAAGACTTTTGAAATTCATTTCAAACGGAGCCAGAAACAGTGTGTCTTTCACAAAGAGAACCCTGGATCAAATTGTTTAAAAACCCTTATCTAATGCAATGGTATTTCAACATATTTAAGTGTCTCAATACTTTTTGGCGTCCTTGTAGATACCTTCTAATCCTTTTGTATGTCTCTCACCTCTTCTAAGTGGTCATCTCTCTGAATGTGCCATGTGACAGTGGCCTGTGGTGATCGAGGGATGCACTCCAGGAAGGTGCTGTTGTTCTCAGTGCCATAAATGACCCGTTCTTCTGTCAGATCCAGATCCTCCACTACAAAGAAAGTCACACAACACGGTTCAGAGTAAGGCAAGTCAGGGATTTTCCACTGCGTATGTGTTTGGATAAGAGTGCACATACATAATCCCTTTTCATCACCAACATCCTCACCTTTGGCATGCAAACACTCAAGCGCTCTTTACTCACACCTCTTTTGTTCTTTCCTCCCATTCTCTCTCTCCTCTGTGATGAGAGAAGGAGAGTGATCTATCATCTAACAGTGTTCATCTCTCACTCTATCAGGCCCTGTCTTTCACAGAAAGTTTATCTCAGTTTGCCCTTCAAACCCTATTAATCTTCCAATTAGAACAAGCTCAAAGGTGTATAGAAGTTACTAATTCAAATGATTAAACAATTTAACTTCAAATCTCAGGAGGAGTTGCTCTTCTCTTATGCTTTCACTTCAGTGAGCTCTTTGAAATTGAAATTGTCAGGGGCAGCCACTGGAGCATTGACATTCATGCTGCATGGCTGCACTCGGTTAAAGAGGCTGCCACCTTTCTCCTTCTTTCTTACCACTGAGGTTTTGGTCCATGCACTGCAGAGCTGGGTTTGCATGTTTGATGTCCTGTCTCCGGTAACGCCGTTTTGTGTTTGGTAGGTAGCGTGTGCAGGTGTGTCCGTCCCAGGCACAGTATGGATCTCGAGCCAGGCAGCACTCGGCACAGGCTTTACCGTACATACTGCAGCGGTGCAGAGGAACCTGGACAACACCCGTCTGTGAACCCACAAACAACGTTTGCTGTAAGAGGGAGAGAGACCATTAACAGTTTTGGTTGTTTCTTTGAGCAAAATAGAGGCAGTTCAACCAAATAAGAAATTCGGTCATCATTTAACTTTCTTTCCTTTGTGAAACGCAAAAGGGGATTAGTAGATTGTCATGGCTGCTCTTTTCCATACAACAAAAGTGAAGGACTGGTGCTGTCAAGTTCCAAAAATTTAACAAAAAGCACTATAAAAATATCTAACCAAAATTTAAAAGTACACTATGTAACTTTTGTTTGTTCAAAATTAACTAAATTGACTTCAATGAGTTAATACATCAATCCTTCTTCCAAAATATGTTTTTTTTAAACCTTATTCACTAAGGTAAGCCTATCGTAAGTGTTTGTTTTAGACCTGACAGGATGGTTTTCGCATGTAAATTCTCATAATATAAATAAATAGAGAAAAGCTGCTGCGGACACTTTGATGAGTGTATGCTGTGGGTGTGGCATAGTTGTCAAAACAATCGAGAAAGGTAGACATGGAATACGCTAAATCTCAAACCTCCAGGGAATCACCCGTTTAAAACAAATGCCAAACAGACAAGAGTCTACTGCTAAAAATAGAACACGATAGAGCTCATAATAAAACGAGAATAAACATTGGCTTGGCTTTTCTAAGATTGCAGGAACTGAGGACTTGAAATGATGTACAACCCCATTTCCAGAAAAGTTGGGACATTTTGTTGGGACATTTTATTGTATTGTTGGGACACTACAATAAAAACAACAATCTGTGATTTGTTCATTCTCTTTAACCTTTATTTAACTTACAAAAGTACAAAGAAAATATTTCCAATGTTTTCACTGAACAACTTAATTTTGTTAATATAAACAATTTTTGATTTTGATGGCTGCAACACACTCCAAAAAAGTTGGCACAGATGCAAAATAAAAGTGAAAAGATTATCAGAATTATCAGGTGAACTGGTAGGTGAGGTGAGGTGAGGGTATTGTGTGTTTGTGATATTGATATATGTGGTATAAATGGAACTTCCAGCAAAGTCTCAGTCTCTGCAAGTAAAGATAAGTCATGGCTCACCACTCTGTGGCAAATTTCATGCGAGAACTGTCAAGCAATAAAAAAACAAATTTCTCAATGCAAAGAATTTAGACCTTTCAACACCTACCATATATAACACTGTGAAAATATTTAATGCCAGGCATGACATTCTACACCATAGAATGGATGTGCTTGACTGGCCTGCTTGCAGTCCAGATATGTCTCCTATTGAAAATGTATGGCCCATCATGAAAAGGAGAATCAGACAACAACGACCATGGCTTATTGAGATGATGTCTTGCATCCGGCCAGATTTGGAAAAAAAATCCACTTGTAAAAATACAACAGTATAGTATCCTCAATTCCCAAATGATTAAACAGTGTAATTAAAAGAAATGGTGGTAAAGAAAAAAATTCTTGGTCAGAGAAAACATTAGAAACGATTTCTTTGTACTTTTGTCAGTTAAATAAAGGTTAAAAGAATTAACATATCACAGATTTTTGAATTTACTGCATTTGAAAAAATGTCCCAGAATTTCTGGGAATGGGGTTGTAAAAGCGACAAGGATATTGGGTTTTTATTACTCATCAAGTGAGTATATGAAACTCTCAAACATAGTTAATTGTAAAGTATTATCTATTGTGAAGGGTCCTATTCATCTGGACAGTCAAGCAGAGCCAAACAATGTTCAACCAAAACAATGCACAACCAAAACAATGTTCCTCCACCAAATGCATGCAGTTTTGTTTTTTAACTGCTAGAGGACCAAAAGTTAAAAAGTGCACCTTTAAGTCATTATTTAATAAAAATTTAACACATAAGAACCAACACCATTTGGCATTTTTGAGTCTTGAGGCACTAGGCCTATAGCTTATATGTGTTTTAGTGTGAATCCTTTTTTGAATACCACAAAAGTAAAAACAACAAGTTTGGAATGATTTGACGGTAAATAAATGATGACACTATTTTCATCTTTGGGTGAACTCTCTTTAACTCGTGTGACTCCAGTATTGTCCATGAAGTAAGTGAACTGTCAGTTGGTTTGGATATAAAGCACCTGCTTCATGATGAATAACTAAGCAACTGGTTGTTTTGCATGAATGTTTAATGCTTTGGAGCCAAAAAGCATATACACACAAAGTGTCTCAGCACAAAGTAAAAGCCTCTTTGGGAATTTTGTAGAAAATGAATTTATGGCGCTGCTTAGTGCTTACGTTACTACAGTTATGTTAATTTACTGGAACAGTACAGTGAGTGTACATGATGCATGAACTTACCCTTTTCACAGATATATCCATGGAGGTTATGGGAGTGGGTACCTGCAGAGATAAATATAATGAGAAACAGATCTAAAGTACAACACACTATTGTTCAAAAGTTTAGAATCAGATTTTTTTAAAGAAATGAATACTTCATTCAGTGAGGATGCATTCATTTGCTCAAAAGTGACAGTCAAGACATTTAATTTATTACAATAAATGTATATATCAAATAAATTCTTTCGAACTTTCAATTCATCAAAGGATTCAGCATTGATAATAATAAGAAATGTTTCTTGAGCAGCAAATAAGCATATTAGAATGAATTCTGAAGGATCATGTGACACTGACAACTAAAGTAATTATGCTGAAAATTCAGCTTTGACATCACAGGAATAAAGTACATTTTAAAATATTCAAATAGAAAACGTTCCACACTTTTGAGCTCACGGACCTTGAAAACCTGCATTTCCTCCAGTGTGATTTCTTCACTGGTGAGAGCGTTACCATTTCCTAGCACAATAACCTTTAGCACTTTCCCAATATCTGAAGAGGTCAAAGGTTACAGTTATTCAATCATTCAACCATGGTTACAAATACATTTAAAAATAAAGTGATGACGCTCCTTACCAGTGCCGATGAACATGACATCATAGTATCCGTCTTCGGCCTGTGTGCGATCTACAGTGATGTGTGTCAGCCTGTAGGGGGCGCCGGTGCGGAGCAGCAGTGGTTGTCGATGTGAGGGGTAAATGGGGCGCCACATTAGTGGGTGCGTTCGAGCAAATTGTAAAACGACATCTGGAAACTCCAGTGTGCTACGGAAGGCACGGCCAGGCTGGGCTGTTATTTTACTGGGGCAAACTCCTGGTCGTGGATAAGGGACTCTTCCTTCATAAGGTCCCCACTGATAGTCTGGTCCTTCTTTATGAGCAAATGGCCCATTAAACGCCTCACGGATATCAGCCATACTATAGACACACACTGCATAGCCCTGAAACACATTACTGGAGAGAGAAAATGTTCTGTTAAACTAACAAACACCTGACTGATGCCCTTAAAAATGATGAAGTTTATTTATATAGTACATTTCATACACAATGGCAATTTAAATTCTTTACAATGGCAAAAAAAAAATCAAATATATTTTTTCAATTTTATTTTTTTTATTTAATTTAAATTTAATTCATTAATTTTTTTAATAAATATTTAAGTAATATTTAAATATTTAAGAACAAAACGATGAATAAGAAAATACAAAGGCATTAAAATAAATAATGAAAAGTAACTTTCAAATTGGAATAAAGGCGTAATATATATATATATATATAGATGAAAACTGAATGAAAAAAATACAGTGCAGTTGGTGAGCTAAAGTATGGCACAGTGCTTTAGAAAGGAAATGTACAGATAAACAGATGTTTTCTCAGTCTGGATTTGAGACAGACCTGATTGTGCTGAATATTGCGTAGATCTCTGGATTGGTTTCATCTTTGGTCCTTAACAGAAACACATCCTCTGCACGACAAAAACGTCACAAAAGAGGTGTAAGAGATCAAAATGATTTCAAGTTTGTATAATATTGTATATAAAAAGCTGAGGGAGTGTGTTTGTTTATGGTCTCACCCAGCTGGTGAAAGTGTGTTTGGATGCCGTGAGGTCCAGGAACAGAACACACCAGTCGGGCTTTAATAAACGTACTCCACTTATTCACCAAAACCCTCTGCCCACCCACATCACTCTGAAATCACATAAACAATAAATCATGAGGCGTTGAATTCACTTCTGAAGTCTAACAGATCGGCAAAAACTCAAATCCCAGTATCATTTACCCCCAGACCACACACACAATGACCTCTGGGTAAAACAAACTATCCCTGCGTCTCAATTTGTATACGATCCATCCTAAGTAGTATGCAAGATTAGAATTAGTGCATCCCAAGCTTATGAAATAATAATACACTAGTATACGAAAGGTGCCACAGTGCATGCATACAATGCTTTCCACCCAAAATCACTTAAATTGAGTCTGAGACAGTTCTTATTTGACTTTTTGGGGTGAACTGGTTTAATTAAAGGGGTCACAGACCACTAACCCCTGTAATTTGAATACTGTTTATACATAAACATTCAGTTCTAACTGTTCCCGTGGGAACAAGAAGAGTTCCACAAAATATCTCACAGCAGCACCCAGTTATGGAGATTAAGGCACTGTAAGGGAAGGATTGTTACGGATCCCAAAAAAGGAAAACAGCTGGGTGGTGTAAAGGATCTAAAATCTGCGTAATCTGTATATGCGGAAATAATCACCCTCTCTGCAGTTTAAGTGTGTGTGTGATTTGGGAATGTGCTAGAGCTGAACAATGACTAGCAGTCAAAGTGACAGTAATGTGCGATTGAACCCGGCTCTTTGAACACTGACCTCTGAATGACAGAGAGGGATTTGTACTGCTCCCCTTACTCTGCAGACCCTTGTGTGTTAGCGGTGTGTATGTGTGTGCACTGATACTGGGGTAATCGGTGAGTGTGTGTTTCAGAGGCATGCAAACCATCCAACAGCTGTGTTTATGGGGTTGACAAGGCAATTGCATTACAGTATACTGGTCTACTTGTGCCTGGATGTATGTTTATGGTGTTTGTCGTGGTTTGCCTCACCGCACACAATCGCCCAATGCGTGTGTGTATGGCTCCTTCATCGTCTCGCTCTGTGGTCTCTGTTGCTCTTTCAGTGAAGAAAAAATAAATTTTATCGTCATCTTTGTCTGCACTGTCAGGGATGAGGTGGGCCGCAACAAACCTTGGCTCTGTAAACACACACACACACACTATTATAATGCTTTCTGATCTGATTGTTTGTAGTATGTAGATTTTACAAATAAATAAGAAATCATTTTAAGAGTGTTTGGGTGTTTCATAAACGATGAGCACTTAAAGTCCCAAGATTTAAAATTTGAAAATACATATGAAAAAATAAAGATTATTATGAATATATAAAACTGAAATAACTACTGCAATATTTGCTGTGTGAAGAAAACTACACAAATTATGACTGCTTATTTCCACCAGATATTCTAGTATTATTTATTTATTATTATTTGGAATTTTTTTTGGAACACTTTTTTAAAAATATTTCAAAACAAGTTTTCCACTAATAAAGTATAGTATTTCATTTCCAATCAAGCTTTTCAAATTAATAATTGTTCAAAATACATGTCTGAAAATATTCTTTAATTTTGTGTATTTATGACACATGGTGCTAACTATGAAATTAGTTTTAGCAAGACAAAGGTGTCATACAATTTTTTCCAAAAATGTTAAATTGTCATTTCCATCACCATCATTTCCACCCAAGAAAAGCTATAAAATAAATACAAAATAAGAATGTTTAATAAATTCAATATCACGTTTTTTGTACCGTGAAGAATTCTCTGATCTGTCTCTGTTCTCATGGGTGAGCGAGTTCCTAAACTTCTCAAAATCACTGAGTCTCTCCCCAAAAAATCCGCAGTAAGACCGGTGTACAGCTCTCCACCTGAGAGAGAGTAAAAGAGCATTGGAGGTCATTGCAGACAGCTGAATTCTCAATATCTTATGTGAGAGATAAGAAAAGTAAACAAGCCCCAATGTTAACATTTTCATTAAATCATGTTATTATCAGCTAAAAAAACACATTCACACACCTATAAATAAGCTGAGTCCTGATATACAATCAATTATAGCTGTTCAAAGTCACACAAACAGGTAATTTCTGAGATTAGAAGTTTATACTGTACCTACATGTTTATAATTTGCATTTGATTGTGTGAACACATACTTAAAAAAAAACCCTCTGTTACTCATGATGAATTATCTGACAGAAATGTGTGTATGTTAGTGTGTGAAAGATCTCCAAGTTCACTAATACGCAATCTTAAAAATTTGTCCCAAAACATTATTGCATCTGGCAAAATAACAAGCAAAGAAAGCCAAGATTGTGCATTGTTGTAAAGACAGACACTATACGCACTGGGAGATGTGTCCATGCCCCAGAAGACTGTAACACACCCACAAACACACACACAGAAGACCCCCGTAACACTAAACCTGGCCTGAAGATCAACTCAAATTTTCCCCATCAGAGCAGTCAATCTACAAAAGCCCATAAACTCTGACAACTGACAATCTCCACCCTACACACACAAGAGCCAAAATACACACACACACAACACAAACATGTAATGACATGAACTTTTACATAGAAACTTGACACATTGGCACTGTACCTGTGAAGGTGCTTGCAAAGGGTAATTTGGGGTCATGAGGACATTTTCCCCTCCCATTCTGAACTGTGGCACGGTCCAAACTGAACACATGCTGCCAACAAGAAGTCAGAACATTCACATCAATTTCACAACTCAACAATAAACTATAGTTGACACATAAATTTCTCTTGCTAGTGAAAAAATATATTGTTTATTTTTTACAATCCTCATGTTCTGTTTGGTGTATTAGAGACCCCAAGGCCCATTTAATATTTCCAAAGATATATTCAATATTGTTACTGTTGTGAGATCCTACCCTCTATGGGCAGGTTAAAAACATGCAGTACAGCCCCTACTATTGGCTATAGTTTTTAGCCTCTGGCCAAAAAATCCTCCAATTATGCAAAATGACGATTTTTGCATCATCGGAGGATTTTTTTTCCAGACAAAAAATACATCTCTCGTCTCAGGGGATATGAGGGTGGAAAGCATGGTAATTCAAAAATACTACAGGTTTTCTACTAATACAAAGCTTAATGCTAAATCCTGAAGTATCCCTTTAACATGTCTTTTCAATTCACCCTAATTAAGTTTTTAAATATTTTTCACCGCAAATAAATACTGCTCCAATTACAAAATGAAATAGAATCATCTGACTTTGAGTTTCTAGGCTGTATCATATGAGATTTTGTAACACTTTAATTCGATAGTCCACTTTAAACATTCTAAAGTGGACTATCGTAAGTAAATGTGCAACTACACGTACAACTATCAGTCATTAGAGTATTAGTAAACTGTCTTCTTAATATCTGATAACATTTTATTTTGATGATCCTCAATAGACATTCTACTGACTATAAGTAACCCTGCACATACATATCAACTTATTCTACTAACCATAACCTAACAATCTACTAGCACTCTAATGAGAGTTAGTTGATGTGTAGTTGCAAAGTTACTAGTTAGTAGAATGTATTGGACTATCGAAACAAGTTTTCAACTAATGTGTAATAATAGTAATGGAGTAGTTTTTACTGTCAGTGATGTCAGATGTATGGGTGAGACCAGTGATGGAAAAAACAGATTAAACCTGTGGTGAACTGTGTCAATTCAATTACACAATGTACTATTGTCTATTTGTCAGACAACTCTGACGCCCAGTGGTGACGCATAAGAAAAAAAACACCTCAAAGGAAGTAAGAGCAGCTCACTCTCTATTCTCTCCATTGCCAATGTTCTGCATCACACACGCAAGCTATATCTCTCTTTTCTATCCTCTGCTCGGAATCCTCTGAATTACTGTGTGTGTTTTTGCTTGTATCTTCTCTCTTGATCTAGTCTTGACATCTAGGGTCAGTCTGTTGGTGGGTGACCTCTGACCTTAAACAATTTGGTCTCTGATATACATAAGTAAATTAGATTCTCCTCATGTGCATACACAAACAAACTAGGTGTGAAGTAGCAGGAGGGAGTATTAGCTCATTTGTTACCTCTCCGCGGTGTCCAACGTTCACATACGCACACACAGGTTGGAAAGCTCCAGTTCCACATGCCAGCAGATGAGTGCGGTTAAATGGCTGCAGCAAACGCACAAAGTTTGCACACTCCGTCTGTCCCAAACACACAAAGATAGAGGTCATATTAAAATGTTGGGGGTTTTGGTAGCATATGAGCATACAATTTGGATCATTACAACACAATTATTTACACAAACATACTAACTCATGTATTTTACATTGGATAACCAGGTTAAACCCATCAAATGCAGTTTGTCCTCATAGGAAATCAAAGGATTTTATGTGTGAGGTTGACTGATGTTTCTTTGGAGTGTTAAAATGGGGAGTTACAGGAATCAGCTAATTTTAATGGATCAGAGAAAAAGAGCGAAGAAATATCAAGAAAATGACCCCTACTTAAAATTCACCGAAGCCCAATCAGAGCTTTCAACAAGGGAATGAAGCTCTTAACTTTAAATTACTAAAGTGTTCAGAAAGAGGAAGATATCACACACACAAACACACACACTATCAACATGTACACACTCTTAACTATGGCCACCTGTATGCAGTCTCATTGACTGTGCAGGGTCAAAATCAGTGGAGCATAAATGAACGAAAGGTCAAGGGTCATAAAAGATGCAGGCAGATGCTCAAACTGCGACCAGATGTTAACCAGCAGAGCTGAGAGCGCAAGAGAGATCCAAAGCAGCAATGTGCCAGTCACTTAGCATAAACAAGGCATAAAACAGAACCTCAAAATAAATAAATAAATAAATGTTGTCAGTGACTTAGAGAATATGACAAAAAATTTTCATTTTACACAAACACATAAATATAAATGCTAAATTTGTAATTTATATACCATTTTTGTAGCCCTGTTATCAATATTTGGGACAAATCCAATTTGTGATAAAACACTGATTTGTCAAATTTTAAGCAATAAATATTTAATTAAAGGTGCTGTATGTAACTTTTATTGAATCCTTTTTTATTGCCTGTGTGTGAAGGGGTTGTAATCACACATACAATGATCCACTTGTCGAGTTTTGCTATCACCTCTGAAGGCCAGTATTCCTATTTCTACGTGAAGTCTCCAGGTCGGATGTGACATGCATGCACGCTCCGGATCCTCTCTCCTTTTTACATACAATCTATGTGACCATTGTGACAGCACTGCAGCTACTGTAACGACATGAGTCTGATAACACCCAAAAACGACCTGCCTGCCTTTTCGTAATCATATCATACATTCACCTATTATGACATTGCTGATTGTGAATAACACCACAAATGTAACGTTATCATGGTACGGAGCATTAGTTCAACATCAAGCTGATAAAAGTAGCCTATTATTGTAATGTTGCAGTGGAAGTATACATGAGTTTTCAGCATGTTGTGTGATGCTTTCTGTTCAGTGTTACACCAGCTACAGCATAAATGAAAAACAAATGTCCCTTACACATACTCACACAATGAACAGTCATTAAAACAACGCTGTGAAATCACACTCACCTGTCACATCAAACAATACTGTCGGGACAGTCACCAGAGCATGTAACCATGGAGGCACCTCACATTTCCACTTTATGAGTGAACCTTACTAAACACTAGCAGATGCAGAGTGTATATCCCTGTGTGTGTGTTAAAGACATTCCACCATTGGGGACAGAGGACAGGAAAGCTTTAACTTAAACATAATTAACCTATTCATGATGCTGAAAGAAAAAAAAAGGAGAGGCTGAATGAGAAGAAAAAGAACAAGAAACAGAAATAGAAAGAGAAACCAAAGAGGAGTTTAAAAAATGAGAGAATAACTACGTTCTGCGTATTGGGACAGCATTCTTCGGTCATTAGGTTTAAGAGACTCGTGAGTCACACACACACTTGGTTGGAAGCGAGACAACAATAAGTTAGTGGATCAAATCTCATTTATGGGCGTTTGGCTTGTACTCTCCAGTCATAACGCCAACTGCAGTACACTCACAGTATAGCTGAGGATGGACAGATGTTTTCATTTGAGACTCCAGATTGAACCACATGAAGTAAGTTTGAGAATCACACTAACCAAAGAGTCCAAAACAAACATTTGATGATTTTTACTGTCATCTGATGGATTTAGGATATTTACTAAATTACCTGACATCTAAAGTATGCCAGCTTCCCCCCAAAAAAACTTTGGAAACTATGACACACTGACCCGACTTATGAGTTTGTTGATGTTCAGAACCAGAACAAGGAATTCACTCACCTCGGGATCTTTCCCTTTGAGAATACAGTCTTCACGGTTCCCAGGCAACGAAGGCCAATGAATCTGAAGATAAAGAGGAAAAACAGATGAAATTTATCATCTCATAAATTAAACACACACTAAGCACAGCACTGTCCCAACCACACCCAGACCCACTTACTTGTTAAGACTAATTAAGCCTCTAAAGATCCAAACAATTACAAAATCAGACACCAGTTATAGCCACCATGAAATCAAAATGGACAATTGTTCTTTTTTTAGCAAATGTTGCAGGGTTTATTATAAATAATTTATCTGTGTGCATATTTTTTTCTTATATCTTCAGCAATGAGTTCACAGCAATTAGCAAACAACAACAATCCAATGATTCAATCAATTCTAGAGGGACAAAATCAAGTCCTACCCTACATTCATTTTTTGTGTGTTCACGCTCTGTTCCACTCGAATATGCATCACAACAGTGGAGAAAAGATGATCACAATTTCTGATAGCAATGCAGTTCTGATTTTAAAGCTGAAGTGAATAACATCTGTGCCTCTTGCAGCTTTAAATGGAATTGCAAAAATAAAGAACCTTCTAAACACCAATAAACTGCCATTGGTCAGACAAACAGACAGTCTTGAGCCATTGGTTGAGCTGATAATGCTTTGTCTGTACACTCAATTAAACAGTGCAATGTTTTGCAAGTCTCACAGAGCCAATTTTTACACTCTTCTGGGAAACCAAGCTACAAATTACTTACATTTGACTCTGCTCATTATGAGGGGTAAAGTGAGGTATGCCTCCGAAGGTGGGTGTGTGACAAAAACATTTTTTTTTTTTTTTGCTGCTCCCATGAGTGTCAACAATAAAAACAAAGTTATGAAAATAATAAATCTGAGAGTGTGAATTTCACAAAAACCTATATTCCGATGTTATGAATGCTTGAGAAATAAACAATTCATCAGCTGGGTCCTCTATCAAAATATATATACAGAGATTGCACATCCCGACACATTAACAGTCTGGCACACAACGACTGTCACGTTCAGACCTCACACACACTTTTGGGTTTGTTTATACGGATCTGCAAACATGATTGCATTATATGTCTCCTTTAGCAAAACTTTACAGAACATACATTTTAAAAGCAATTTGTGTGATTAGATAAACAGTATCACTTTCTTAAAAGCAGTATTGAAGCAAACATATTAGAATATACCAGTCACACATGATCATGTTTTTAACAAAAATTAAGCATAGCGTCAGTACTGGCAGGTTTAGTTAGTCAAGCTCGCATCAGCAGACTCTCAGCTAAACCATGTCTACCTATAAGAATACGATGCCTATCACTGTATACATATATAATCTCCTTCAGTTTTATCAGGAGCTAATTACCTTCCTCCATCCCCAGCTCCCCTCGTCAGTCAGGATTTGGCATTCTGATTCCCCTCTAAATGAGACTAAATTCTCGAATTATATTGTATTTTAATTAATGATATCTGTTATACTTTCATGTTGGCTCTGTTCTATTACCCTAAGGAGGGTTATTGCTGCTAGGCTACATGGATGGGCAGGTATTTACTGCCCAGGACAGAACCATACCGCCAATCCTAACTGTGTGCTAATTGTCAATCATATTTGAAGATAGTGGTCCTGTCAGAAACATATTCAAATAAAATAGAGTCATGTTAAATCGTGATCCTGTAGCTCAAACCTGGAGCATGTACCTGTAGCTAGCAATGCCAAGGTCATTGGTTAAATTTCCAGGGAGCTGATGTACACTTATTTAGGTCACTGTGAATATGTCTGTCAATGTAATAATGCATTAAATGTAAATACTGTCTGGACTTTTTTGTATCACACAGTTACAAAGTCATTCTACTGCTTGTAAAATTGTAGATATCATTCAAAAAATGTTGCTCCAATCCAGCTAGTTTGAACAGCTTCACATGATTAAATCATTAGTGAGTCATTAGTTTTTTTTATGTATCCTTTCAAGCTCTTACAAATTTTGACATTGTCTAAATTCGGAACCTGTAATCAATGATGTCAACCAGCATCCTTCCTGTGCATAAAGGTATTTCCTGTTTCCTTAATTAGTCATCACCTTTATTCTTCAGGACACTTTGTAACTGGACTAAAAATTGTTTTGTTAGCCTACCATCACTGGGTCATATTGACCTAAAGGGTCATTATTAATCAAAAAACACTATACTATAATACATTTATAATATAAACAACATAGTGTACAGAAAAGGGTCCTGGATCACTCATTCACTCTTAATTTGCTCTGGATACACCATTTTAAGATTACCATCCTCCATTAACCATGGGAGAAACACTGCAGCTAAGATTTGCAGACGAAAATAATGAGTAAATGATTCAGCCATGATGGAGGCTGCAGGTGATTCGGGATTAACAGTAAATACATGCCCAAGTTCAAAGACAGGAAGAAGGATCTGATCAGGGTTGAATATTTTTTCCGCTTAAAGAACAATTTCATGAATCATTGCTTGATTTCAATGGCACTCTCCACTTCCACGGAGAAGCTTTACTGATAGCATCTGCAAAACAATCTTACACGTAAATTCACACATCCAAACATCCTCATTTTGTTAGGCTAATTACTTTTTTCTAGACCTTGTTAATTTATGCATTTAAATTCTCAGTATTGAATGTACTAAATGTGAAAACTCAGTGGCCAGTGGTGGCACAGCGGCCTTACAGAGTGCATAAGGATCTAACAAGGCAGAACACGCATGTCCCAGGCTCAAAGGTCAAGGGGTCATAACCTCAGAGGTGGCAGCCACTCCCAAGTGTCTATCACCATGGCAATGCACTTCCTCTTCCTGTTCATGTAATTTAACAAGGCCACACACAATGATAAGTTCTTTGGAGATTACATACGAAAACAACCACATTTGTTGAGGCTCCAGTGACTTGAGTCAAAACATATTCACATGAACAGAGGCTTTAATTAACCTCAGCCACACACACAAAGATAATTGCATAGTGAAAAAAAACCTGCCAAACCCTTGAGACACCAAAAGCACTTCTGCTTTTACAGTCCATTTAGGTCAATACCAATTTACACACACTGAGGCGGTTCCCGTAGCTCACAACTTTATTTTATAAACTCTACCACAAATCTGTGACAATTACACAAAAAGGGGGCCAAACATTGATCTTGTAAAATCAAGCAAGACCAATTTACGCGTTTATATGTTTATACGTGTGGTCTAAACAAGTCTTTGTCACAAGTGAGGTCAGTTTATATGACTTTAATGCGTGTTTGTGGACAGCTGTTTTTCTGTGATTTTTAATAAACATTCTAATGGATGAGAAAAGAGTTCTAAAGGAAACAAAATACCAAGAAATTCTTTTTTAATGCGTGTTAAAGTCGATTAAAGTATAACCAAACAAAAGTTTATTTTTATATTAGTGAGAAAGTAAACAGTTTTGTGATAAAGTTAAACACATTTGTCTTGATTTCTTTGAAAGGAAGCTCTCCAAAATTTCCCTTGGAGTGGGCAGCCACTTTTTTTAGTGCCATTTTTTTTTTTTCCTAGTTAATCACTGTGCCATGCATCCCTCAGTGTGTTATTATAAATAAACATGTTTTACAGGTTTTTTTTTTTTGAAAGCTTAATACATTTTACAGTAAAAACCAGATCAAACATTACTTGATCAATTACAAACTTGCTAATTGGATTAGCCAGAATCAGACCCATTAGGTTGTTTGAATATTATTTAAATATTTATGTGGGCGGCAGTGGCTCATGTAGGTGTAGAATTTACTTTTATATTAATTTAATGAAATTTTTAAATCGATAGTTTTATAATAGTTGTAATATTATAAAACATTGAATATGTATTTATTATATAAACATATTATATGTATTTATAAAATATATATATTTTTACAAAGCTTTTACCTTGTTGTGAGAGTCTCTCTCATTTGGTGGGTTGCTGCTTTTGAAACTCCATGTCAAGTTAAAACAATTCAGTTTTTTTTTTTTTTTTAAATTCCAGGTTTTTCCATTCGGTTTCACGTGATGTTTTTAAATGCAACAATACATCAAACAAGAACCAGCCTTTTCATGCCCCTTACTAATATTGTGCAAAATGTGTGAGCACATGTGTGTCTTCTGATTTTATCTTTGTCTGTAGATAATAGTCTCCATTAGAGACTGAATAACATGATACCTCTCACTAACATACCCTCATACAGCTACATCATGCACTTTTTCAGAGCTCTAACACTTTTTGTGGCAGCATATTATCTTAATCTTATCGCAACGATAGTGTGTCAGCTACCTCTTTAGCATCATGTGTGTGATCCAGTCTCAGTGAGTAGAGAACATCCTTCCCTCCCAGGAAAAGCCTGTCGTGATATTCATCCAAAAACACAGCCGACAAGTGTAGATCGCCATGGAAACCACTGAAAACGGAGGTACGGTTTGTGGCCAACAGATCTGTGTGAAAGGGAGAAAGAGAAATGAATTATGAATGACATGACAGTGAACAATACATTTCAACGGAAAAATTGCAATAAATCTTTCTCTCCTGGTGAAAGTAGACTGACTTTAGTACGTACTTAAATCCAGAACAGCAGGAGAAGAACTTGTGAATTATCGGAGCTCTCTGAGAACTAAATGCCTCTTTATCTGTTTCTCTTGTTGTCTATTAAATTTAATTGTGCTTTATTGCCATGACTATTTGTTCAAAGCTGCTGGTCCAAATATTGTGGATTGCAAGTTTACGTCAGTACTTTTTGTAGCAGAGCCATTTTAACCAAACTTGGCAAGTGACTTTCTTGAAGAGACTGTGCTTTCTGTTGAACATCTCAATGCCTTAATTGTCACGCTGGTGGTGCGGTTGAGGCAAGGATAAGGCTGGAACCAAGTGCAGTTCACGCTTTATTTAATATACAGACTCAAACAGACTAGATACAAGACTCTAACTCAGAAACAGGATACATGAACAACCAACAGCAACCATCTGACATTAAACAAGAACTCACCAAGACAAGGCAGAAACACAGGGCTTAAATAATAAAGGACAAACGAGCTAGACAAGATAACAAGGGGGCGTGACAAATCAGAAACACCTGGGATAATTAATAGACAGGGAAA
>JAOTRC010000007.1:13070342-13085792 GCA_027497675.1 Cyprinella lutrensis | reverse complement strand
ATATATACAAATATTTCAAAAAAAAAATCTCACCACAGTTCCCTTTCATATTCAAGTAGAAGAGAGCAGATCTGGAAAAAAGAAAATCACAAAATATTGTATTTTAAAATCTTGGCACAGTAAGCCAACTGAGAAAAGCATCTTATTAAATAGAAGCCCTTGAGGATGGAAATATCACTGAATCAATTTGTTAAAGGGATTAAAGCTTTTTCTAACTCCACCTCTCACCTACGATTGGAGCAGAACTTCAGACCCAGTCTGAATGGCTCATTCCATTGGCCCACAAACACCACACCTCTTCCATTAGGCCCCCACAGCGCCTTGAGAGAGGGATAGTTTAATAGTTTAGTTATTATTTAAAGCACTTGAATTAGAGATTACTGATATAAGATCTACCATTTAAAGCCAATGAGAATAGTGAGATATCTCTGCCTCACCTGTCCTGGTGATATATTAGGGGGGATGCCAGCATACACAATGACTGCAGTTTTATTGAGATCAGCTACACACAAGACTGGACAGCTTTTACCCACCAGCCCCTCACCCCAGTCTTCAATATACACATTCTTATCCTGAGAAATGACACAAGCTTTTTAAAACCTCAAATGCACTTCTTCTAACATCTAGTTACAACAATTATTAATGCAAAAAGCTACACATGGGATAAGCTCAATTGAGAAGATTTGAGACAGACATATCACCTGTTCCTCAAGCAACACTAGCCCTCCATCCTCACTGACTGATGCAGATGATGATTGAGCTGATGGCTCCAACCTCTTCTTCTCAGCCACATACAGTAACTTCTTTTCACATGGTGACCAGGCCAAGCATCCAAACTGAGCTAATGATGCACAAAAAAAGTAAAAGTAAACACAACCAGCCCAATTTCCATACACACTGATCAGGGCTGTAGGTTAAAATTAATAGGGAGCCACTGATACACTAAAATGAACCATTAATATCCAAATTACAGAACCACTCAATATACCTGTCTATTTTGAAAGATATTGTGAGAAATCCTATGACATTTAATAAGGGTTTTGAACATCCAGCAAGTAGCATAGCTTAAAACATCCTCGCATCATACTGGAAAATACATATGCATACATCAACAAAGATTTATAAACCATTTTACCATAAGCCAGATTCCATTCAGTCACAGTTGTAGACTGATATAACTCTCACAAACCTGAAGTGCACCTCATATAAAGATTGTCTGTTCATCCCAAGTGAGATATGACCGAAAATGTCTCAGATTTTAGATTTAAAGCCTCATTTTAGAAATGATTCACTACCAAAAAAAAAACAAGCTCAATAGTATTTTGTTCAGAGTTAGCCATGTTCAGCCCACGGGCTAGTGATTCGAGACTCTTGGTTTGTAACACAGACAATAAAAAAGTGTTTCTTACCATCTTCGTACACTTTTCCATGCTTATTCAGAGCTGTGAGGTCTAAGCTTTTCTCCAGACCATGCTGGCCCCAAACCTACCAAGAAAAACAAAGCAAATTAATATATTTTTCTCACATTCAAATGTAAATTTCATAGATATTAGTCATTACCTCCAAGTACTGATGTTCTGCTTCCTCTCGGATGACAGCTTGAAGAGTCCCAGAAGGAGACTGGCAGCTGAGCAACCTGAGTGAGATGAATTTTGATGACGGGCATGCCGTCTACTTGTAGTCAAAGCTATCTTTCTTTTTACCTCTTGAGGACACATGAATATCTGCATAAGTGCATATTATACACACACACACACACATACATATCTTACTCTTTCTCTATGTGTGAGCTTGTTCCAGATGGGAGAACATGCTCTATTGTGTCGTGTGTACACAGTAGAGACCATCTTTGAGAGAAATGCAGTTTCACCCCTCTCTCCAAATCACACTGACTCCAACCTACAGAGAAAGAGTGTTAAAATTTTAAACTACGCAAATTCACCATAAAAAAAAACAACAACAACAACAGATCTCTCCACTAAACTCACGGGCCAATACAGTAATGCACCGCTTGTCAGTGGCAGTGTCCATTAGCTCTTCAGTGACCACAGAGGCCGAAATGGGCACAGGAAACCTGATACAGTGTCTGAACACATCTCTGATCGTGCTCTCCATTGCAACCTGAAACCACAAACACATTAAACTACTAGTTAACAACATAAACCAAAAACAACATGAGAAAACAAACCTGATGAGCAGCCAAACCTGAACCAGCCTTACTGTACTTGCAGGAACAGACTGTGTTGGTAACTCATTTTTATATACATTAGAGCCCACTGACTGTACAGTTTAAAAACGTAAGTACATAATGTGTCACATACTTGTACACAGCATTATTCAAAACTCAAAATTAGTTACATTAGTTACTGGTCCCACATATAGGCAATATTTCTTGCCCCATTAAATAACTTTTTTTTTTTATCTCACTGGCCTGTATAACACTATGATAACGATACGCTTCCGGTAAGCTCATTAAATTGTTTACGCTGTCAATATTAAAGCAACATAATTCATAAAATATACGTTAATATAAGCGTTAAAAATTAGCACCGTTTCCGATCGCACCTAACCATAGATATGGGCCAGAAAGGCGCAAACGAAATCTGGCTAAACGATAACAACAGACACTCCTCCCCAACGCATGTCAACAACGCCGAAACGCGCCGGTCGAGTGAAAGTGGACTGTCGTGACAGAAGAGAGAGATCGGTGGAAATCGCTGGAGTGTCGAAGAAGGCCGATGTTTCAACAGTGTTCAGAGAGCTTTCTCTGCGGACGCATCCATTCTGCGGCTATGAGGGGTGGTTCGGTTTATTCATCACACTTTTGACACCATACTCTTTATTTTTGAACTGCTTTTGTTTAAAAATAATAATATAACCCATAGTATTAGGAGCAAAGTATTGGGTTTTCTGCCTTTTTATGATATTGGCTTTTTTAGCTGCATAAACTGCAACGTTGCTATTTATCTACTAATCTATTTTTATGAACCCGTAGGTCCAGATGAAAAGGAATTTCAGATATACAAATAAATAAATGCAGAATCAAACCAGAAACTGCATAAACAAGCGCCAACACAACAAAAATACCCTACTAATCTCTATGCCATGGTTAGTCTAACAAAATCCTAATTTCTATTTAAAAAATTAAATAGATAGTGTACTGACTTTTTTCTTTTTTAAATAAACCCTTCAGCGGCGCTTATTGCATTTGAAATAAGCCAAGTGATTTATAGGTATACAAATTTACAGTGTACAAATAAAAGATTGGTTAAAAGCTGAAATTTGGAATTTGTTAGACCATAACCTCTATTATGAAGCCCCAATTTTAGCTTTAATGTGTCCTTTATATAGCCAAGAAACAGTGTTGTGGAATGACTTGGCTGACTGAAAATTGTGGGTGTCTGTTTAGCAGAATAGCTGGAATCTTTTTTTTTCTTTCTAAATAATAATAGTAGTAATAACAACTAACAAACCATTGCACTCAGTACGTTTCCAATGGGTGGATAGACACATTTTGTCAGTACTATTATCATTCACAAGATAAATTTGCAAAGGAGTCAAACACAACATCATTGCCTGAATTTTCTTTCAAAAGCGTAGGATTTTTTTTTTTATACCAAATCCACGTTCTCCCCAACCTATAGTAAAATGAGGTGGGTGACATCTTTTTTTTAGTATACGAACGATCAGATATCCACTTATTTCTGATAACCTCTGAAAGACCTTTCGTATTGAGAGATGTCTCATCTTCAGTAGAAATAAGACACTAAACTAATGACCAAAGATAAATGAACTGGATAGGCTCAGTGATCAACTTCTCTGTAAAAACTCAATGCAGTAAATGCACGTACGCCCTTTTCAATTTTTTTTAAAATTCACAGGCCATTTTACGGAGATGTCCCCTTGTATTTTTCTGAGCATGTACAGGTCTTACTGGTCCAGTGACTGTTCCTCCAAAAGCAGAAATTCCATTTGTGTGGTCAATGCACGTTGACGGACGATGGTGATTTATATTAACATCTGGAGTAAAAAAGGAATGACGTCTTTGAATGTGAGTTTTGATGTTTTTCTTGTTTAAAATCCTGTTGCAAAAGCAGCACTTTGTTCGCTTCAGCTTAGACTTAAGTATTTTTTTGTTACTGGTGGAGATGAATTTAGTTGGGTTGGCAAACACAACATTTTGATTGTCCGAGGGCGTTAAAATTGTAGGATGTAAAACAGCAGTCTTCGAGCCTGTCAAGGAACTTGGTGTCCGCGGAGTGCTAGAAAAATCTTCTGTTTCTGAGGCACTGTGGTCAAACACGCATGGCGCAGAAATAATGGGAGATCCAGAAGTGCTTGCGACTGGTGGAGAAGTCAAATCTCGAGGTAAACTTTGAGTGGTTAAAGGTTTAGGGATAGGATCACATGTGGCAGATCCAGTTGAGATGCTGTGGGACGATGGAAAGTTAGTTGGTTTTAAAGCACGGGTTTCTAAACATTCTCTGGAAGGTTCTGTAGATGGATTGTGAACTTTGGTTGATGCACACTTCTGCACATGGTTAATAAATACGTTTTTTCGAATTATCCTTTGACCGCAGTAGCAGCAGTGATAGTGTCCACTATCTATACATCCCAGGTAGCATTTATACATTTTATACCCTGTAAAAAAGAGAGAGAGAAATATCATAAAATACTTTTATAAATGCATATTTTTACAAGCAGACAATCGTTTCAGAGACAACATGATTTTGTCTGTTTTTATAACATTTCACAGCATAACTCTAAAAAAATAAAAATAAAACATACCTCCATGCTTGACAACAGGCCTCTCGTGGGTCTGTACATGTGCCACCAGAGCAGGATACTCTCCAGTCTTTTTACAAAACAGGCATTTGTACTCATTTTCAGCAAGAGAAATGGGTCCAGGAATACTTCCCTCCTTCCGGATGGTAACATGAAACTAGAAATAAATTAAATATTTAATGGAACTCCTTAAAAGTCCACATTACTTATAATAGTCACAACCAAAAAGTAGAACATTTAATTTACAAACGTGTGTGTGAAGATAGGGTTTCAATACTAATGAACGTATTAAGACACGTCTGACTCTGGACACAAACCGGGGATAAAGGAAACTAAAGACTATTTACAGTTGTACCATTCCAAACACACTTAAATTGAATGGAGACACTGCAGTTGACTACTGCAGTGCAGTCCACACACATAACATTAGGTAAACTAAAATTCCACATGCCATATCACTTTATCAACAACATCTAAGACAAAAAAGCTAATATTTAGTTCAACAACTTACGTTCTCATCTCGACATTGAACCATCTTGACGACACAGAATTCGCGCGTCTATAGTTGAAGCGGCCGTGCGAATGTTGTTGTTGCTAGTCGGCGTGTTTTCTTCTCTTTCTTCAGCCATTCACTCCAGTCGTGTTACCGCCACAGCGCCACCTACTGTTTAAGTTTCATGGGCGATAGTAGGCGTGTCTTGTAATAGACGCAGACCTATGACGCAAACAGAGACAGACCCTCTGTCCTATGTATTGGTCGGGGCCATGTGGGTATTTCAAGGGTTTCATAAATACACGTTGGTACAGTAAAAACTGTTCAAAAGTTGTTTGTTTAGTCCGTCACCACTAGTAAAAGTCTGCATGTTTGCTTTGATGTTTAACCCACCATCTGAGTCGATAGAACTCCGCGAAATGATTGTGCAAGTTGCCCCAAATTTGTTTTGTTTTCCCATACCAAAAATATTGTTCATAAAAATATAGGTACACGCTTGTGAGCATTTCTGTTGGGTTGTGGTGATTCGTTGTGTTCATTTGTATTTGCGTTTCACTGTGTTGTGCACTACTGGGCCACTGTAGGATAGTTCACCAAGAAATTAAAATCTGTCATCACTGTTATGTCATTGAAAACTTGTATGACCTTCATATGGAAAACATAAAAGGAGAAATTTTTAATAAAATGAGAGAGAATAATGCGGTGAAGTGAACTGTCCTTTTACTCTAAAGCAGCTTTCCCAACTTGTTTGTTCAGAAGAACCCCTTTGAACTAAAATAAGGGCTTAACCCACATAGATTTTAAGTTAATATTTCAATAATTTAACAATACATAGGCCTATGCACATTCACAATTCTCTGATGTCAGTAAATGGTCACATGACTCTTTAGTGTTTTATTTTGTTTTTATTTTTAAATTATTTATTTTAACTGTCCATTAACAAATCCTCAAGGAATTCATAAACCACAGTTTGGGAAACTCTGCTCTAAAGAGTAAAAAAAAAGCAGAATAACTTTGCAAAGGATGAATTTCACCTCTCACCTTCTGTTGTTTTCGCAAAGGGAGTCTCTGTTGCTTTGGGTGTTTCATTTGAGCAGAGGCGGGTTTCTCCTGGTTTAAAACTTCATCGGGGTGCTTCCTTCTTAAATGCACCTGCAGATTCTTTCTGTGCAGCATTAAACCGCAGAAAGGACACAGATCTTGTGCGTCGGATCTGGATCTTGGTGGGATGGTGCTTTCGACAGGTGTGTGCCCAGTGAACATCTCATTTACCAAAGTCTTTACGGCGAGATCAGCCTCTATAGGATGAGGATTGGCAGCAGAATTTGAGACAGTGGTTTCTGTGACATTGTGATCCACTACAGAGAGATTTAGCACTGAAGGATCTCCTTCATCCACTGGGGATTTAGATGGCTCATCTGTTCTCACCTGCTCCTCCATAATCATTCCTTCACCTGAGATTAAAGAAAGTAAAAATATTAAGGTCTCTGATAAGAGCATGTTAATATATAAGACTCATTATACATTACACACTGAATTTCAAAGTTCTGATTATTGGCTAGCCAGACTGACGAAGAATCAGATATAAAATCACCGTGCAATCAAAATTGACAATAACTGGGGATTGACAATCACTGGGGACTGAGTCATTGGAAAAAAAGACTATAGAAACTTGCTTTTTTTTCAACTTTATGGCTGGAATGCACTGCACTACTTTTAAAATCTCAACAGATTTTTAAAACAGTAGGCATTCACTTGCCGAACGAAAGATGATCACACACACCAGACTTTCATGTCATTCTGAAACACACTCGCACAGAAACCTGCCTGAAAGATGAAAGCAATTTTCTAAATACATCTTAAAATAACAACCATTTAATGGTCTGAAGCGGAAAAAAAAAACATTTATTCGGTGCCCACCATACATTTAGCAATTTTCTGCAAATTTCTCTGAGTCTGACTTCTCAAAATCTGTAGACTGGCTCTAACTTTCAGCAACTAGCATTGATGCATTCAGAGTGCATAAATGGGCAAAAGTGTTTATTCCAGCCTAATCTGCTCATTGATTTTAGAATATTAAATATACAAAGGCCTTAGACTAATCTTAAAACATCTATAAAATCTCACATTGATCCTAAAAGCTCAAAAATATTTCTAATGACCTGCTCGGTACAACTATTTATGTTTCTGTTAGGAAAGTGGTAAAAAGGAAGGTTACAGTAGGCTATTATTCAGTATGAACTACTATCGTTCCATATTGTATCAAATAATGAGGCTCATCACCTGTGGACCCTTGGTCTGCCATCTCTGAATCAGTGGGCCCTGGGCTCAATGTCTCCTCACTTACAGCCTGCAAATGCACAGAAAAAAGTGTTTTGCACGTATATAATAACCTTAATGTGTGTGTGTATATGTATATATATATATATATATATTTACACACAGTTACTTTCAAGGATTTTTGATGAATAGACATTTGAAAAGAACAGCATTTATTTAAAATAGTAAACTTTTGTAAAACTGTCTGTCAACTTTTGTCAATTGCCTCCCTTTAGTGAATAAAGCATTATTTTCTTTAAATAAATAAAAACTTTACTGACCCCAAACTTTTTAACGGTATTGTATAAAGATACATAAAAAAAAACAAAAGTAAAAAAAAAAAAACTTACCATTTTAGAGCACAAATATTGTTCAAAGTTTGCTTTTCTTCGTCTGATTTTCTGAGCATCCTCAGAGATCCGGCTCTTGTGTCCATCACTGTCTGGCATCTCCACAGAGCTCCCAGACTCAGATGCAGTCAGATGAAGATCTGGTGCAGGTGAATTCTTCTCTGATTTCAACTCCACAACTGTTACCTTGGGTTTTTTGTTGTAACACATTGCCAGGTGTTTTAGAAAACCATCTTTCCTCACAAAAGTGGATGTGCAGCTGACACAGTGAAAGTGAGGACCAGTTCGGCACTTTAAATGACATTTGAAAATGAAGAATTCTGGAAGAGAAAAAAAAGGAAAGGCATCCTCTATTATAGACTCATTATAGTAAAAACAAAGAATAATAGTGTATTCTTGTGACTTCTCTACCTGAGACACTTTTAGGTAATCAGCATTCAATATGCATGTAATTTCTCACACAAATAACTTAATACTAGCCTTTGTGTCGAATTGCTCTTCTTCTGTGACCCTGTAAATGTTTCAAACATTTGCTTTTGATGGTGGGTTTGAACATCTCAGGCACACAGAAAGGGCAGTGGTACAAGGAACAACAGTCTTCACATCTCTGAAGAGTTGGCTGCTCCTCTCTTCGTAAAATTGTTTTGTGTAGCTAAGAAATGAAAATGTAAGAACAAAACATCATCTTAATGTCTCTCCTCCTGATACTGGGCTTTGTAGCCTATTAGATAAATAATCCATGCCAAAATCATGTTTGCTTGCACCAAATCTGAATCTGCATTTTTATAAATTAAAAAAAGAAAGGGAATTTCAACTTCTAAACCTAACAATGTAATTTAAAGCAAAATGAATGTCAACATGTGGACAGGCCCCGAAAATGATACGTTTAAAGGTATCTTGGTATCTATATTAGGCGGGACAATGACTCTATTACAAAAACTCTGAAATAACAGCTGATCCTTTGACGGACTTCTCCAGCCAGGGGCCGATTAGCAGGTCTGCAGGTCGCTGCATTAAGCCGTTCCTCACTTGTAGCTTTTCAAACTCTGTATTCTGATACGTTTTGCTTATTTGTTCATCACACAATTTGAGATAATAGATCTGACCTTATTGTTAAGTATGCCGAAACTTTATAATTTACCTCTGTATGTTGACTTGTATGCCTGAACATTTTAGTCAGAGCCCGATTTGTTTGGTCTAAAATCTCGCGAGATTCCCATGAGCGGAGAGGTTCGTAAATTGCTTTTCAAAATAAAGAGCTACAAAACAAGAGTGCCGAACCATTACACTCAAATCATTCCTAATATATATTTATCTATAATTGGACTATCAAGCACATTTTAACGATATACTATTGAAACGGGAGACCCAGGAATGTGAGATGCAATTTAACTGTATTTTGGTTTAATTAAAGCTATAACGTCTTACTACAACAAATACATTTTTTTCTGTCCAAAAAAGATTGCAACTCTAAGGACAATCACATCATTTATTTCTCTTCAAAAGTCTGGCTGTTGCATACAGTACTTTAACTTTAAAAATAAAAAGTCAAGACAAGGTAGCTTGATATTTAGTAATAATTTCAACCAAATTATAGAAGCATGATCTAAATAGGCCCAAATAAGCTTGGGGATAAGAATTTTAATTTACTGTCACACTTGGAGCCAATAAAAAAAATCACACTTTTCAGCAGATGAGTATGGTGTAAAACAGATGATTTAGTGGCAGTGAGAAAGGTTTAACAAATGTCTACACTAACTCAGGAAAACTGCATTTCAAGATGCATTTTCAATTGTTTGCATCATGAGATCACAGGTGCATCAGCATAGTCCGTTTTTAAAATTCATATAGAAAAACTACAAAGAATTCATTTTTCTTGGCCTCTTTCTTTGATGCAGAACTGTAAAAAGTTTGTGAAAAGTGTTTATGATAAAAATTTCCTCAAATTTTTTTTCCCCCAATAATTCTTGAGGTGGTAAAACAGTTTTCAACGGAAAAGCTTAATACAGCCTTACAAAAGGTTGTTACAAAGGTACAATATTTCATTTTTTGTTTAATTGCAGGATTCCTAGATTCATATCACATACTGTGATGTTAAATAAAAACACCGCATACACACACCCGGCCTTTGCACTCGCACACAGGCAGACATACAATCAGTCGCACTCAAATTTTATCAAAGTCTCTGGCTTGGCAGTAAGTCAAACTATAATTTCAAGTGAGCCGAGGTGATTTTAAGGATGTAGTGTTTCTCTCTCTCTCTGTCGCCTTCATCCTCACATCACATCAGCACGTTTGTCCCTCACTTTGTTCCTCAATTTAGTCCGAGCTTTGAACGCAGCAGAGTTGAACAGATGCTGTGAAGAAACAAGCCCAATGTAACATAAATATGTGTGCAAAAACTTAAATTTAGAAGAAAGTGTGCTGCTTTTATTTGCATGAATTGTCTTGAAAAATAGTTCACAAAATAACTGAATCTGACTGCAAACTAATACTTTTTATGATGTTAAGTGTTACAGTACGTGCGATTTATTATATTAATAAAAGACGAGAGATTACCCTCTCTGTGCGGGAGATCCTGCTGGCTTTAACAGATGCATCCAGGATAAGAGGAGGTCCAAGTCCAAAAATATCCCTCAGCAAAGGATTAAACTACACAAACAGACACAAAAAATCTTTATAATAAACACTTTATAGCAGTGGTCCTCTACTACAGGCCTTGGAGCACACTATGAAAGCTCAGCAAAAGGGCTGAGCTTCAAAAGGGGCCTTTAGATCACTTCAAATTATTTTAAATCAAGACAAAAAATGCATTAAATAATAATTATTATTATTATTTTAATACACACATACATATCTCAGTGTTGGAAAAGTTACTCTAAAAAACTAACAAACTAATAATGAATTTGATTACTTAATTAGATTATTGTACTAATTACTCCCTCTAAAAAGTATTGCATTACTCAATACTAATTACTTTCATCAACTTAAACCAGGTGAACCATACAAAAATTGCCATGAAACGGCTGTTTTAATTTTTTTCAAATAAAAAATAGAAAATTTAATAATTTATTCTTGAAATGACTGAAGAATTATGTTACATCAAAATACATTTTAACGTGTAACTAGTTAGTAATTTAGTAATGTAATTACATCCAACACTGTGTGTATGTATATATATATATATATATGGAAATGACAGGTAAATTATTCTTGTCTAGTGAAACACAAACAACTTGAAAAGTCATGTAAAATCAATGGTTAAAAAGAGGGGGATCTCTGAGAAAGGTTCAGCTTTTCAGGAATTCTTAAACTTGCACACTTTAATTATTATTTTAACAGAATATTTTTTAATTATTATGTACCAGAAGAAAACTATTAATTTATATACAGGGGTCTTCAAATATTATTCTAGACCATGGGGAGGCATTGGAGTCAAAACAGTTAAGAACTGCAGCTGGAGAGCACTATAAAACAATGATTTTCTCATTTGTTTTTTATGTGTATAGATTAAAATATCAAACTTGGATTTTAAGAAGCCATTTAAGATCATTTTAAATATATAAATTGGAATAAAATCTCGATTTGCCTTCAGTACTACATAGTGTTATGTATGCCAACAGTGAGTGGTCCTCCTCACTTGTAGGTGGTGTCTGACTCCAGACTCGAGCACCTCCTTAAAGGCATCATAAATCCTGTGGCGCATCCAGCCATCAATGTAAATGGCCTCAATCCCAAACTGGATCTTCTCCACTGTGAAATCTTCATTCTGAAAATGGAAGGGAATGATTGGTCTGGTGTATGTAGAGTCCTGGATCAACCCAGATAATTAGCACAGTATGCAATGCAGCTATAAAATATCTGAATTTAATTAACTGATGTGATTTAAAAATGAAAAAGCCTCAGTAGCAGATCTTTCACCTCAATGTAGTGCAGCACCTCTCTGAAGATTGAGCGCTGTTTCCTGCGGTCGTTTTTAGCACGATGTTTGTTTCCATCAGTTGCTAAACTCTTTAGACTGTCACACAATGCATCACAGTCCTCATACTCGAACTCCTGAGGCACAAAACATATTATATACGCAGCCATCATCCTGACACTCAAACCTATTCAACACTACACAATACACACCTGATCGATGTCACGGCCCAGTTCATACAGCAGAGCGATGGTCTCTCCCACAGCGATCCTGAAGTCCACATCACTGCTTTCTAAACACGCATGCAGACGTGGCAAGTGGCTGAAATATAGACAAAGAGAAAGATTATATTACAAACAAAACAACAAATTGGACTCTCTGTATTCGTATTTGGGTGAATAAAAAGCCATGTGACAACACCCAGATAAAGTATTACATAAAAACATTGGATACATAAACCCATCTATATGGGCCCAATGTCGGTATCCGAGTTTGAACGGGTGAAGGTCTCTACGCATTACTCTCTTTCCGTGTGGCAAAATAATTGAATTCCCTTTTGAGCTTTTATCTGACTCCATTTTATCACAAGCTCGAATTTAGGTTAGATTGCCAACTGGTTATTGGTCAATTATTTTTCTGTTAAACTCTTTACTTTGTTTTACCCCTTCATTAGGCATCTATGCGGACGTGGACGATTCTGAATCGATTCACAAATGTCAAAAATTGATTTTCTAAAAAAAAAGAAGAAATAACGTAATATTGTAATAATGTAATATTGACGGAACGTAAAAGTCTTAACTCTGAAGCGCGGAAGTGCAGTGCCAAGACCGTGGCATGCACATAACAGAGACGCATGATGTCTGAACACGAAATCCTAACGGAACCCTCTTTGTTAAAAGCCAACGTATAGAAAAATGGCATAATTTCATTGTGGCCAATTTTGTATTTTTGTATGAGAGCTGTTTTCTTTGTTTAGTTTTCACATCAATATGCTGTAAAAAAAAAAGTTTACTGTACTGCCCTGCAGTCACAGTGTGTATCAGTGCAATGCCAGTCACAAAAAGTTACATTATGACTGTGCTCTCCACAGATGATCATGTATTTTTCTTTTGTATAAGCTGTTTTTGATTCTTCTCTACAGCAAAATTTTCAAGTATTTGTTTTTTGCAAATAACAGAAGGATGTTGGTTAGAAGTCTATTATTTTATATTAGAGATTCAGGAATATGCTGAAGTTCATTTTTTACATTTGTTTATTCAATTTCTTGTATACTAATGTTAAATACACCTACTGCGAAAAAAAGGTGTTTATTTCATTTGTATATTGTTTTTGTAATATGCATCTTTGTTCTTGTTTTTAATAACATTAATAAAATAATCACCCACCCCTACTTTGGCCAAAATGGTTTTATATTTTGTTACCTTGTAAGACGACATTTATAAAACAGGTAAATTACTTGGATGTTTTGCTCAGTCCCTTGCAAAATAGTAAAACCAACATGAAAAAATTGTGATAAAATAATAGTTATTGTCCTGGAAATAATCATGATATGATATTATTGCCCCAGTTATTTAAGTTAGTAGAGTTTATACAAAGATGTGTTTTCATGCATGTCAAACTCACTGGTTGAGAATGGTGTCGATGCGTGACGCAGGGCAGAGGGTGCAGAGCAGAGCCCATGACTGTAGGGCGGCGCTGTGCAGCGCAGGGGTCCCAGCTTTGACAGAGGGCAAAGTGCCATCACCCAGGGGATATGCAGCCACAAACACACTCTCCAAATGTCCAAGACATTTTATCAGGTCCTGAAAAAGACAGATGATACTTCTACAAACATGCAGACTATAAATATTAATATGCTTTTTACGAGATCTGACTGTACCTCTGGATCGTCTGAGGCAGAGACATAGCAGCAAATACCTAGAGCTCGAGCGCACTGACAAAAGATAGATATATAGTTAATAACATTTTAAAAGACAAAGTAATAGATCTAATAAGAGTTTATGGACCTATTTTGAGGCATCACTCACACTCTGTCGCGCTGAAAGGCTGGCACAGCTGTCAATCAGGATGGAGCTGAGGATAGGGCGGAGCATCTTGAAGCCCTCCTCACCTTCGACTCCACCCCCGAGCTGCCCACACAAGAGAGCACCCACTGTTGCAGCCGCCGCCTGCTCCTCTCCTCCACCTAGAGGGAATGAGACTTTACTCAGCAAGTCAACTCAATTCATTTTTCAATTCATCTGTTGGGAAACAACAGATACATGTCCATGCGCAGCTTGGGATTTCTCCCCACATTAATAATCACACACTGCAAGCATCAGTAGAATATGGGCTGGCATATGCAAATGTTTAGAGGGGTATATATTAATGATCCCGACTGTTGCGTCACAGTTGGCATTATGTGGAGATTCGCCTATTTTTCAGGGGTGTTTTCAAAAACAAGATTTAAATAAGGAGAAAACAATGGTGTTTCAGACTCACTGTATGTCATGTCCATGTACTGAACTCTTGATATTAACTATGAAGCACATACTAGGGCACCTTTAATGCAAAATAACGTAAAATAAAATCATTTTTTATCTTTACAGTGCTTTTACTTAAATTCTTACAATCCCGTTTAACTAATTCACAAAAGATAATCAAATATTTATGTAAAACAATGAACAAAATGAATAATTAAAAACAATGAAACATAAGTTTTGATAAAAAAAAACCATACATTAAAAGGGATGCTCCACATAGTAGGAAAAAAATATATACTATGGAAGTCTATGGGACCAGAAACTGTCTGGTGATTGATATTCTTCTAAATATCAGAAAATCGGCTGAATGGATTCGAAAATGGTAAAACTGAAAAATGAGCCTATTTTCAAAAAAAGTGGAGTATTGCTTTAACAAGCATATATAAAAGCAAACCAAAAACAAATCAGTCCTAATTCCAACCTTTCCTCAAGCTCCTCTCCAGACAGTCACTAATGGTGAAACGTCTCTCCAACAGGAATTCATACAGGACTCTGGAGGAAAACGCCAAGCGCAGACTTTCCAATCCAGACAGACGGGTCTTAGCACTGAGAAACATAAAAAAATCAGAGTGAAACAGCTGCAGAGCTTTTATGCCTTTCAGTAATTGTGTAATTACAGACTGTTGTATTTTAGCGTATTGATACCTTTTGTCCATCAGATTGTCGATGCATTGCTTCAGTTTGTCTTCTGTTTCTTCCTGAGCAGTTTGTTCATCTACTGCCTCACCTGCACAAAGAATCAATTGTGTGGATGTGCTAGGGGCAATTCATATTTGCGATAGTTTGTGCATTTATGCAACTGTAATTGTGCATGTACCTGTGCCCTCTTCTACAACAGATGCGCACTCACTGGCGCTGCTGCAGTGACTGAGAACATCAGACGCTAAATCGTCATCACTCACACCAGAATCGCCTCTCACCCCATTCCTCCCTGAAACAGAGTGTGACAAGAATAAGAGAAACACATAGAACATTAGTTTAGTAGTAGGGCTGTCAACTTTAGTCGTTTAGTCGACTAATCGGTCGATGCCGTCTTGGTCGACTGACATTCTTATTGGTCGA
>JAOTRC010000007.1:13048564-13070242 GCA_027497675.1 Cyprinella lutrensis | reverse complement strand
TTTTAGTCGACTAATCGTTGCGCAGGACAAGACTTTGGTCGACTAAGGATTTCTTTGGTTGACTACAGCCCTATTTAGTAGTTTAAATTAATAAAAGAGGGAACACAGAAGGGAATGATAATAGGTTAGGGGGAAAGATGGGAGTGATAATGTATGTTTCAACGGTCAACAAAGTTCATGTACCTAACCTAAAACAATCCTATGTACAATGATTTACTTCAGTGGTCAGATAAAACTAAAACACGCATGTAGGATTGCAAAACCAATTTATGCCATTTGTTTTAATAATCTAGTGTACCATTGATTTTAGATTGACATTTTGACAAAGTTTGAACAGTCTGACTACATAGGACACCAATAGAAAGACACACCTTTTCACTCACATATAAACTCAGGAACCCTAAGCCACATTAAGAAACAGAGATCTAACTGAAGCCAAAGTTCAATGGGGCGTCTCTCAAACACACATTCGTCACAGGGACAGACAATGGACTAACTATTTTTCCCTGATACCAGCAGCAGACCTTCAGAACATACATGGAAGTATCATGATTAAAAATGGCCTAAAATGGAGTGAAGAAAACAATGAATCAATAATCCAGTGCTTTGAGACTCCATCCTCTTTAAATCAATCAGTGTCTCTTCACTGATCCACTCTGGATCAAGAATCTACCAAAACAGGCTAATCTCTGAAAGGTAGGTCCATATAGTTAATGCCCTTGAAAAAAATCAATATTGAAACTCATTTATCTGCTTTTATACTACTTTACTAGATATTATCAAAAATGATATAGTTAGATTGAATTAATCATGATTTATCTTGATTAGTCTGATTCCCTTGGGAGAAGAATTTTAGTGAAGATATGCCTCATTTATAAGTTGGTCTGCTTATTGTACATAATATTGTTCAAAAGTTTGGGGTCAGTAAGATTTCCTAATGTTTTTTTAATTAATATTTTAATGAAGACTCTTATGCTCACAGTCTGGCCACAATAAATTAAATCACTCATTGATATCAATGTGACAGCTGAATAGATTTTGAAATTGTGGTGCATACTAACTGCTGTACTAATACATGCATCAGCAAAACAATAACAGATCAGCTGGAATGAGATGGGAAGCAGTAATGCATTCAGGTTGGATGGATTCCATGTGGAGGATTCCAGAATAGTTGGGAATTGGTGGAAAACATATCAGAGACAAAATCAAAAAAAAATCAAAATGTGGATAGAAACAGTTAGCCAAATATTTTGACTTGAGTTCCAGAACTTTCCAGAAGCTTCATCACATAGTGGAGCTGTGTAGCCCAGGGTCCTTTGGTATTTCAATTCTACCACTGAAAAAGTGCAAATGACTACTTTTGGTGATCATCACAGTTTATTTATGATTGGAAGAACAGTCAAAACTCATGAAAGATGAGCTTATTAGAGACGCAGCTAATTGGAGAGAAAATAGGCTTTGAAACTGAAATTATTTCCAGTAAAATAGGAGATAAAGGAACACATTTCTGGCTTGGTACCAATACAAAAACGTATTTGACCTTTACTGATGTGGTTGTACAACAGACCAAAACATGTTGGGAAACACTGATGCATAGGTCTGCGTTCACAAGGAAGCAGAAGTGATGCTTGTGGGGAATGTTGGTTCTCAAGTCATGAATGGCATTAGTGAAATGAGAGATGTAAACAAATACAAATGAATGGACATTGACATGCAGCTGCTCATTAAACATTAATGGGGTGAGAGGCATGAGGTCACAATCCAGATCAGGTCACGCTACCTGGACGTGACAGGACAGTTTTTGACAACTGCAACTGAAGCACTTCCTGTCGAAGTGAGCCTGATCACAGTGAACAGGAGGAAGAGACAGATTAAAAACTACTCACAGATCTTATTTGAGATCAGTTTGACATTTCAACTTTAACTGTAAGACAAAGCCAGCCAACACAGAAAAGTAACTATTGCAGAGTAGCCTCAAATGACTTCCCTAATATTTCAAAATTACAGCCATATTGAAAAACACCTAAAATGGAGCTGTTTAGCTGGTTTTGGTATTTTTCAGCTGATTAGGATGGGAATTTACTTTGTCCACCAACTTTCTACTAACAACAAAGGGTCAATTCACCCAATTAAGTAAATTATGTCATCATTTACACACCCTCAAGTTGCTGCAAACCTGTATGAGTTTATTTCTAATGAACACAAAGGAAGACATTTTGAAAAACAATGGGAACTTTGGCACCATTGACTTCCATACTATTTTTTTAAATGGAAGTCAGTGGTGCCAAAAATCTGTTTGGTTCCGATCGTTCTTCAAAATATCTTAATTTGTGTTCAGCAGAAGAAAGAAACTCATACAGGTTTGAAACAACTTGAGGGTGAGTAAATGATGACAAAATTCTCATTTTTGAGTGGAGTATCCCTGAAACCATCGAAGACCAGAAAACCACAGAAGATTAGTTTAACCTGTTTGTTCTTTCAGCCAGGACAAATCACACAGAAATATTATCAAGTGATTTGACAACTTTAAAACAAAACTCTTCAGCACTCGTTGCAGTGAATTCTGTCACGAGAAAGACTAGGGTGACCAACTAGGACATGTCCTGTTTTCATGTCCTGTCCTGGCTGTCTTTTAATAAAGTGATGAAATGTCCTGGTTTTCAAAAAACTGCGGGGAAAGATCAGCTGTACAGCAAAATATAGATGAGCAAACGAATAGGATGATGAAGAAAAACAGGATAAAGATGAAGAGTATTATATATTTTATATATAGCCTATATGTTTGTGAGAGCTATTTTTGTTCAATCTGGCGGTATTTTATTTTAGTTACTATTATTTCTTTTAGAGACATTATTTCTATCATTATTTCATTTATTATCACAGAAGAGACATTATTTCAAACATTATTTTTGAAACCTGTCTAAATAAAACATGTTAAGTAACCTCTGAGAAGCCTATCTGAATTTGTGTCTTGTAATTTAACAATTTTCTATCCATACAGAGGAGGTATAACCTCCTTTAAATGTACTAAAATTAATAAGGCATCTTTGAGTAAACTTCGAGAATCATTTGAGTATCTGTTTGCCGGACCGAGTGTCCTGGTTTTGGTAATCAAAATATGGTCACCCAAATAAAAACCAGTTTCTACCACGCCTGCACTTACCGGGTGACGAGAAAAATGCAGGTGACGCTGCTCTGCACGTGAACTTAACAAAAAAGTGTTTTTTAAAAAAAGGAAAAACCTATTGTTCGAGACGAACGTTTCAATGTTTAGTCCAAAATTTCTATAATACACCTCGAGTGGTCCTGGTTTTCGTGGCTTCGTAACACTGCATGGGCTAAATATACACGAGCCGGCATGAGCTTCACCTGTCATGCTGCTGACTGAATAACCCTGACAGTCAATCACTCTGCTTCTATCCTTACTTCTAAGGTAAAGAGAACACACAGTTTCCTAAACAGGCATAGGTAAATATTTAAATATTAATTAATCATTTGATTTAATTTATTTATAATTCAACAAGTTTTTAGAAGGCTGGTTCTTGAAAGCTCAGCTCTAAGGTGCTGAAATGGTTACAGTTACAGCCACATCAGCAAGACTAAATCAAAGCTATTTAGGTAATGTCTGAAAAAAATTGTAAAATAATATGCATTATTATTTCAATATTTTAAAAGAGAGAGAAAATAAAGTTTCCAGCTGGTCAATGTCACCCAACCAAACATTGATTTTACATATCACCCTATTATATAGGTTACATTATTTTCTTGTTTTAACATAAATGACACTTTAGTGAGGTGTATTCTTACAAGAAAAAACCCAATGGTATAGGAACAATAATTCAAGAGAGATTGAAAACGCCTCTTTACACAGTTGATGCAAGTATGATGATATTGTTTTCAATATAAATGTGTAAGATAAAAATTTGATTGGTGATATTTTGCCGTGTGATTGTGTTATTATACTGCCTATGACAGCAGGTGTTACAGATAAACTCACCCTTACTCGAACTGTTCCCACCGCGTTTCCCCTTCTTGCTTCGTGGCATGCTGACAGCCGCTCCAAACACCAAATTATTACACAGATTATAGAGAACAACACACAGTACACAGTAACCTGTATATAAACAATTCCAGTCGAGAAATCCTGTCCAGGCTATCAAAATACTGTGATGTGTGCAGTTTGGCCCCACGTTTCAGGCACCACAATGTAAGGTGCGTCTCGCACCGAAATCAAAATAATACTTAAAATTCTATCTTAGTTTTAGTATATATTATCTATGGTTGTCCCCGGGTAACCGATATCTAATACCAGGTTGTGATGGTAAATGTTGTTGGAAATGTTTGGGACGGAGTATCGTGCACGTTGCTGCTTCAGATTCCACCATCTTCCCATCGGTAACGATCGCACACCCGGCACGCTCGCTCCTCCTCTACGGAGCACACAACAACTGGGCATTAGGGGTAATGTAGTTCGCAGTAGAATTTCAATAGGTTTAAGTCTGCGACAGAGGTAAAATCTAGAACTACATTTCCAACAATGATGAGCCATTTAGAAATGTTTGGATTGCACAGTCTGCAGAAAGTTACAGTTTTATAAACTTTTTCTGCTTGAAAACAACGACGCTAATCAGAACTGCCAGTATACTCTGACATATATGGTTTTATGGCGCTAATAATTCTCATAGAACGAGACGGTGGTACACGTCACCGGTGTACAACATCGGCCATTAAAATTCATTCTCTCTGCGTAAAACGTTACGTGCTTTACACCCAGTTCCTTTATAATAGTCAAGCTCATTGTTTGCAAGTGCAAATAACCCACATCTAATATATTATAATTTATTTTTAATATATTTTATTTTAAATCACAGCCCACAGTACAAACAGTATTATCACTGTATTACTGTTACCAATCATATAAAGATTTATAATTCTATAAAGTAAAATTGTATTATTTAATCACTTCCCAAAAAGAAAATGTTCTTTCAGACAGAAAGGTTTCACAGTGATGTGGTCTGAAGTTAAAAGATGATGACATTAATTATTTCTACATCACAATAAACTATATCTGAGGAATTAGGCACTTTTCTAATGTTACAGTATATCTAATTCAGACTAATACTGTTAATAATCTTATTGTCTATCATAGAACTATAACACTAAAAAAAAGGTCACTGGCATAAAATGAACCAGATGTGTATAAAACTTTTTAAATGAATCTTACAGACTTCTCTTTAAAACAATTTATCCTTCCCACATTTTAAGTGCTCTATGTTAGACACACACACACTTACAGCAAGTGGTCCTATCCCACATCCAGAAAGTCCATTTGATTTGAATTCCTAGTGAAGTGGCCATACCGTTGTGCAATTATTACAAAATGTTCTGGAATGCAATTTACTTGAAATAACAAAAAAGTAAATTGTGTTTAAAGTTTCCATTTGTGTTTGCATTATGGAATGCTCAATGTTGACGTGTGTCTCAGGCTTTACATAATCTCAAATTTTGGTATCCATTCCAGTGCTAATCCAGTGCTAAATACTTCAAGACAAATCTACGACAGACCCTTTCTAGGTCTACTGGCCCATGTAGTACTTTGTGGGCACGAATGGCATCTTGCTGACCACTGCTGGTACTGCTTTTTTCCTCACTTCCACCTGGATTGATGTGCCCAATTTACTGAAGCCAGCTTCCACATAGCCCATGGCAACATTTTGCTTGAGGCAGGGGGAGGGGCATCCACTGGTGACCTCACCTAAAATAAAGCAGTCGGGAAATAACATATAAATGGGATTGGAAAGACATGAGGGTAAGTAAATAATTATTTTGTTATGCTATTATGCTATTTTAAATGTTCCTAATTTTGTTTTGGAGGTCTGATATAATATGTTTACATGCATCCAAGGTCAAAAAACACTTTAATTTTCTCTTTAACACTTTAATATACTGTACGTTGCAGCATGACCTCTTTTCTCACATTGTCTAAACTGCTCCTTTCTGTAAGCCTACTCTGCTTTGATTGGTATGACAGCCCAGACTGTTATAATTGGTCTACAATTTACAGCGCATGTCGAAAAACATTACTATATCAGAATTCAGCGCTTCCCCTGTACTTACATAATGATACAAACTCAGTAATAATGGTGTCATATATACTATATTAATTCAAGCCCGAGTCCTCATCCCCAAAATTAATTTGCATTCAGAAAGGTTCATGCAGAAAGTATGACTAAATTCTAAACACGTTTCAGGCAGTTCGGAATCAGTTCTTTCTTTTGGGAGACAATAACTATTGCGCACTTGAATTTTTGAAACTTTGCAGACCTTTTACATTCACAAACAGCTATACAACACAATACATTAAGGTAATATCTGAAAAATCATAATAGTGGCACTTTAAACACAAATGCATTTGTTACCTATAACCCTCCCGTCAGTTGACAGGATGGGTGTGTGTTGTCTGACAGGTGGTCCAGTGGAGATCAGTCCCACTCTCTTTCTCTGAGTCTTTGCCTTTATTTGTGGAACAATAATGTCAGCACCAGGGAAATCTAGTGCCTGTCGACGGCGCTTACCTGAACATAAACCAATATATTAACAACCAATACACTTTCATGAGAACTGAAAATAAAAGTTTTTATGCACCTATTGTCCAGACAAGACTTGCTTCCACAGGTGTGGTGGTCTCATCAATGTCATTGCCATAGAGACAAAGTCCTGCCTCCAGCCTGAGACTATCTCTGGCACCGAGACCAGCAAGCTTCACCTCACTATTGGCTAACAGCTTTTCAGTCAGCGAGACAACGTCTCCAGGTGGTACCGATATCTGAATAAATCATGTACAGACAATGTAACTTTACATGCATGCAACAAAAAATAAAGACAACAAGCCCCACCAAAAACTGTTTAAAACTATCTAATTATTTATGTTAGATCATTTTTTTTTTGATCAGATCTAATAGTTCCTATATTGGAAAAACAAAATATGAGATTTGTGCCTTTATTTACTTATAATAGTCATGTTTTTGAAAAAAAAGTATTCTATGTCCACCAAGATTTTTGATCAAAAATACATTAAAACAGTTATATTGTGAAATGGTATTACAATTTAAAATAACTGTTTCAGAACTATCAGAAAACACAATTTTCAGAGTTGGTGCTCAAGTAAAATTTCTTATTATTATCAATGTTGAAAACAGTTGTGCTGCTTAATATTTTTTGTGGAAACAGTGATATATAAATTTTACTGACAACAAACTTCTGAATGGTAGTTAATAATATCAGGATAGTTGTTCTAGAATCAGATGGAGATCACACACACCTCAACTCCATCCTCCCCTGTATAACCGCAGCGTGTGACCCTGCAGCCCTGGATGCCAAACACTGTGGTCAAAACACTGGTCATAAAGGTCAGCTTCCTGAGGTCATCACCCACACCTTTCTGCAGAACCTGGGCCATTGATGGGCCTAGGTACATATGGATAAATATACAATCAATCGAATGCCTGAGAATGTACATCATACATTCATCCACGGCCATCACCTCGTGTTGCAGCATGATAATGCACGGACCCATGTTGTAAAACACACCTGTACAATAATCATGCTGTCTAATCAACATCTTGATATGCCACAGTAAGGTGGATGGATTATCTCAGCAAAGGAGAAGTTCTCACAAACACCGATTTAGACAGATTTGTGAACAATATTTGAGAGAAGTAGGCCTTTTGTGTGCATAAAAAAAGTCTTAGATCTTTGAGTTCAGCTCATGAAATTTGGAGGCAAAAACAAGTGTTGCGTTTATAATTTTGATCAGTATATATCACAGAACCACAACTTACCCTGCAGAGCAATGAGACTTTCTTCCATGAACTCCAAATCTACATCATGACCCGCTGATTTAAACTCCTGCAGTTTGGCCTACAAACAAACACAAACATTTGAGCAAAAAGCACATAATTACTCATAAATAAACATTAAACTACCAGATTTGTACACAATTCTATTTAATAAAACTGGAAGTGAAAACATGTTAAGGAATTTGGATGCCCCCTTGTGGTGTTTACAGGTAATATAATCTTTGCAATACCGACATTTTTCAGTCATTATTAAAAATATTTACAACAAATCACAATCAAATGATGAGCTTTTTTTTTATTATTTTCATGAACTTTTACTGGCCTTCATATGAGCAGAGTCTTTGTCTGCACAGCCAGCATTGGAGACAACATACAGGTACTCCTGATCTGTCTTGGTCACAATCAGATCATCCATGATTCCTCCTTTAGTGTTTGTGAAGAGGGAAAGAGTGCCCTAGGAAAAAATGTTTTGCATGACTAAGCAATTTGTATTATTATTTAAAGCTGGTGTGTACCGGTAGTTCTTAATGTAAGGGCAAATTAAGACGTTTTAAGACCTTTTTGAGAGCCACAGAAACCATGGAAGTTGCAAGTAAAAGTAATGATGTACTCCGATAATTCATTTATAATATATACTGCAATAATATTACAAATAAAATTCCATAAAAAAACCAAGAATTATCCATTTTGATTTCATTATGACTGAATTTGTGGTCATTACCACTGTGTGTGTGCATCATACCTGGTTGTCTTTTAGTTCAGCAATGTCTCCAACAATCAAAGACTCTATAAACTTCACTCTGTCTCTACCATAGACTTTAGTCTGAGGAGAAAGCAACAAATCAGACACATTCAGATGTGTTTCAAGCTACTTCCTCATAATAAAGAATGTCCAATATTGTTATGATTATTGGCACTTTAAACTGATAGATGTCACAATTTTTTACTCTATAAAAATCAGCATTGGGTAAATAAAATGAAAATTAAAAAAAAAAAATCACATGGATTGGTCTACATACACCTACAATAGCAGTCCTTTGAATGTCTACACACTGACCTGCAGCATGTGACTGACATCGAAGATGGAGCAGTGCTGGCGTGTGTGCATGTGTGAGTTAATGTGACTGTCTTTGTATTGCACAGGCATACTCCATCCCGCAAACTCCACCATCTTACCACCCTGAGCCCTGTGGAAATCATATAGCGGGGTCTTCTTCAGTGCCACCTAGATACAGAGAAAAAGCAGTGTAAATAAATAATTTAGGACAAAGTCAGCTAACAGTTATTTAATAATAATAAAGTACAATATTTAATTTTTTTTTAAAAAAACTTTAATTTCCATAAAATCTTATATGGTTTTCAGCATGGGTTTAATAAATAAATTCCACAATGAATAAGATCATGTGTGTGATACTAAATCAGCTTATGATGTAGTACTGTGACCTTTGACCTGAAGGACTGCCTCCTGCCTATCCATCCAGCCACTCACATCACATTAGGCCATATTAGCTATTGATAGTTTACGAAACAAGTCCAAAGTCAACTAAGAAGTCTGAATGAGAGACTAGGACACTATCTGATCTACTGAGTGTGTGTGTTTGAGACTTTATCTTTATAACTTTAGGTGTCACACACTGTTTAGAAGTTCGAGAGAATTCAGTGTCCCACCACCCTATTACCAGTTGATTTTAATATGAATTATTGCGATCAGTACACATTTAGTTTTCATAAGATCATATTATTTATATACTAAAGATATGAGATACTAGGTTTTATGTGGTTTAATTAATTTGTAACACCGGGATCATTGGAAACGAACTAGCAAAGGCAGAAATAATAGCAGAGCATGATCTAATATATACAATTTCGTATTTGTTCATCTGTCATACAAAAAACTCAAACTGCGCTACTCATTGTCTGCGTTTGATGACGTTACAGGGTGTTCCGTATAAATTAAAATATTGGCAACTGAATTGAACTTCTACAAAGAGAGCAGAAAGAGTGAGTGAGAGAGCAGTGGACACTCCGTAGGGACCCTATATGAATAGCAGTGCATCAGTGTGTTTTTCAGTGATTCAGAGTGAAAGCCGCGAGGACCCTGAACAGATGAACGCTCTCGTGCTCTTAATTAGCGAAGCAGGCAGCTCGAGCGGACACTGACAGATGCGTTTTCCTCGTGCATGACCGGTTAAAAGCAATACATTTAAAATGAGAATTACACTGAAATGCACCATGCAAACTTCCCCATTATATATCTTTAGTCTTTGTTCATGGTTTTGCAAAGACTTGTTTATTACAAGTAGTTAGCGGATGATTTTGATGATCCCAGTACCGTACATACCTCTGTGGAAGCTTGTCTGTCTTGCCTCCCCTTTCCCCCCAACCCGACAGTCCGCGTGGTTTCCCTTGTAAGTCGGTAACAGAGTCCGTTTACAAAAGCCCGAGCAAGCATGTTGTTTTGTTTAGTTTCACACCAACTCTTCAACTCCAAGGCAGGCAACACCTTAATGTCAGCACGTTTGAACTCGAATCTCTGGCTGCTTTCACTGCAAAACAAGGAGCGTGCCGTATGAAATCAGAGAATCCTGGGAAATGTAGGCTAGTTAGAATTCCTGACGTGCACGTGCGGTTGAGAAATTCCCACAGCCGAAAAGAAATATAATATTAGAGGTGACAAAAGAGGTGGCCCTCATAAACAAACAAATATGGCAACTGGCAACATACAATTATTTTATTTTATGTTAAGTCACTAGTTCAAAGTTTTTATTCTACCCCAATACTAATAGAAGAATAATAGATTTCAATCTTTCTCTAACGCTAGCTAATGTCAAAGTTTTAATGCCTGCATGTTACTGAATGATTATTTGGCCCCAAATCTATAAATAACCTCTCTTCTCGTCCATGAGACTGTAGCTATTTTGAGTCAGGGGATTTTGAGCTGTGTTTAGGGGTAGAGGTGCCTGGCGGGCGAGACGGGAGATAGTTTCAGACCGTATGAGAAGAAGATCATCCATATCAGAACGGCTTTCTACTTTTCTTTAATGTTTGTCAACAACGCAACCACGAACAGGGGTCTTCTAGCGTTTTATTACGCCAGTCTGAGGGTAAGTTTATATACGCACAGCACAGGGATCAGTTTACCATGTTTAAATGGTTTAGCCTGAGACATGTGGGCCACAGAAGTAATCAAAAGTTTACATTCACCCGATCGCAGTTTAATCTATTCAGCCAATATTCATGTATATGATGAGATGTTTGGTGAATGCAGTGCACTTGTGTTTACTGTCTTTATCTGAAGTATAGGCAATAAGAGGTTGAAAAGACTAGATTTTGAGTGGCAGTGTGTCAAACAAACAATTGTTCCTGTTTGTTCAATATATAGGAGCATATCACTGCTGTTTCCAGGATTTGAAAACTAACAACACACGTTACATGGATTTTAGTCATGCATCAATGTTGGCAAAATGTTTGAGATTTAATTCTGTTAAAAAACAGCACTATTGCATCACATCGGTAAATAATGCAACATATTTAACATCAATAAAGCTGCACTAACGATACAGCAACAATTTAGTGTTTATTCATCATGGGGTTGGAATATGTATATGAACACATCTAAATGTTTCTCTTAATTTGTTAGGAAGAATAGTTCACCCAAACATTACAATACTGGCATCATTTATTAACTCTCATGTTGTTCCAAGCCTGTATACAATATTTTGAAGAATGTTGGTAACCAGGCAGTTGACGTTATAGCCATAGTAGGAAAAAATAACATTCATGTCAATGGCCATCATCAACTGTCTGGTTACCAATATACTTAAAAAAACAGCATTCTGTCTGTTTCTCAGTAGTGGGAGTGATCATGAAGTCCACTCCTTCTCCTCCTCCATTATTTGTTCGTGTTAGCGAGCGAGACCTGACAGAGATTGAGCTCCATTCGGTCGATTCCATAAATGACCTGCACCGCACACACTCTGAACAGCACAGCAAAGGTATTTGTATGACTTTAAAATCCTTGTTGGTTTCTATACAAGTCAAACCTACCTCTCACTGTCAGGTGTTCAGCCACCCCGCCCACCACCTCCTTCCTCCAACGGGAACCTCCAGATGCAAGATCGGGCAGTTGTCTATCAAACAGGTCAACCAGCCTGTAGGAGCCGACTGAATGACATTTGCACTTCCACTAGACGACACTATCTCTTAGCATGTGCCGCCATCATTGCGTTTCTCCTCATTCTCATTCTTATCTTCAGTTTTTTAGGTGAGAATATCTGTTTTGCTAATGAATGTGTTTTAAGGGTAAAATGAAAAAAAAATGTTTGGGCTTTAATATAAGTTAAGATCCATATACTGGGTTAAAGGGTTAGATCACCCAAAAATGAAAATTAGCCAATGATTTACTCACACTCAAGCCATCCTAGATGTGTATGACATTCTTCTTTCAGACGAATTGAAACAGAGTTATTTTTAAAAACAAGTCCTTCAAAGTGCATTCATCCATGATAAAAGTGCTCCACATGGCTCAGGGGTTTAATAAAGGCCTTCTGAAGTGAAGCGATGTGTTAGTGTAAGAAAAATATCCATATCTAAAACTTTATCGACTAAAATAACTAGCTTCCGGCAGATGGCCAGACGCATCGATTTACGGTGGAAGACTAACCCTTGACGCACAACATAATGACGAACATGGAACGCGTGAATTTTCATTTTTGGGTGAACTTACCCTTTAAATTGTCAAAATTACTTTCTGTGGTAATCCTCATTCCACTGATGCTGTGGCCAGAGCTTTTTAAACACATTTGAACCTGGACCATTAATTTAGAGGGCCCGTTACACTGTTATTTAACCAAATAACATGTGTTTTCTTTTACTAACCCTCCAGTCATGCAGAGCAATGCTCTCCACACACTTCTGGAGATGGTGAAACAGAAACAGGAAACAGCTGAGGAAATCTCCCAACTCTTACAACAGCTGCAGCAGAGCAGAGACCATAAGAACATATCACTCGACAGCAGAAACACTCCTGCACTGTGACAACACTGAGAGAAGAATAATCAACACTGATTATGAGTCTGTTAATGATCCAGAACTTTACATCAATGTGTGTGACTTTCTGTCTTAAAGGCTTCTATTTCTCTGGTGGAATCCGTTAGTCAATTGTCTTGCTCAAAAACATTCACTTGTCCTGTTTGTGGAGTTTAAACAGATAATATAGTGATTTAAGTGTTGATGTTTTTTACCAATATTTTTTGTACACGTGTTGGCAACTGGCTACATTAGTTTCACTACAGCAAATGGTAATACAAAGCCACATTAGGAAATTTGAAAAGGATATGTAAAATATATTTTAATAATTCCATCACTGTAAACAAACATATTAGATTGTGACATAAATTATGCTTGATCAATGATGTTTTGAATGAGCAAGAACATTGCTTGTGCTTGCGAGAGCACAATGACTGTAAATAGTTATATAGACCATGATGTTCTATTTATGAGAAAAAAAAATAATTTAAAAAGTATTAAAGAGTAAAAAACAAATTCTACATGACATGGATCTTACATTTTGTTGAGTTTTTTTAAGCACTCTAAAGTTGACGTGAAATCAAAATTGACCCAATTTACTATTAATTATGTCCCTGGTCTTTTTGTTTATGATTTATCTGTGCTTTTAAAATTACTTTCCTTTTTTGCTTATGTCACTAAGCATAAGCATTAAAAAAAAACCTTCCAGAACTGTTGCACTCAATTCGGATCATATTAATAAACAGCTAAATAGCTATTTAGGCACTGTTTAGCAAATATTCAAATCTGACTCCATTCTGGTATGTAACACCCTCTTTTAATCATCTAACCAGTTCCTGATGGTCCCACTATACGTTTGTTATCTTATAAATGTCACATTACAGAAATGAAAAGTAAAATGGGTTGCAAACAGTTCTTAGAAATTATTTTGGTCACATTGTTCTCCGCTCCATCCTTTATAACACACGCACTTGAACTTTGACCTCATGTCGCTAAGAGCTTCATGGGTATCAAGTAGAGGGATCATGTAACCTGAGTGAGGGTCCAGACGAGCACAGCGTCCCTGGGCGTTACACATTCTTTCGCTGCAGTTCCTCACACTGGCCTGCAGGGCGGTGACATAGTCTCCTAATACTGAGCCTAGGTAATCACGCAAGAGGGCGCACTGTCGCTGGAGAAAGACAGAAATGTATTATTTATCATAACAGCTCCAACAATGACTAATGATGAGGCATGTATATAGAATATTATACATTTTCAGTTTGTATATGACAGAAATATTTCATTAGGTTATCACACCGTGGTAAATCCAGACCATAAACTTTCACTCACAGGTTGACCTACTGACCTTGGACTTGGCGAAACTCAGCTCGCCCCATAACACAACTCCAGCAGCACCTAAAGCAGCACTCTCACCTAGTGTGTGCTCCAAATCCGTCTGAAAAGATAGATATACACATATTATGATAAAGTTTTACACAATAATATAGTTTTTAAAGTCAAATCAGCCTAAATTAAGACACTCTAAGCTTGAAACGAAAGTATGTGAATGCTTTAGAATGAGTCAGAGCAAGTCTTGTTGAAATGTTGTTAATGAAATAAAGCTGAATTACCATAAAATACGAATATGATTAAATGAAAAACTGAAAAAACAAATGAAAATTAGATGTTTGCTTTGCAAATAACTGAAATAAGTTAAGCACTATAATGATAAACTGAAATTAAGGAAACTACTTAAAAATTATTATTTTATATTCTGTCTGTTTTTGAATAATGTTCATATTCTCAATAACAAATAATAAAAAGGTCTTATATAAAAATGCTTTAATATTTGGTGTAATACAGAGACCCCCTAATCCCACTTTGTCAAAACAAAAATAATTATAGCTATCTCGTGGCCTCAAGATACTATAATTAGGTTTGTTTTTTTTTTACAAAGTGAGACTAGAAAATTATCATTTTAAATCGATAATTATTTTGAAATTTGCTTAAAGTTATATTTAACAGTGTTAATAAAATATTTTTTAAAGAAGTTTGTAGAGTAATCCATTCTCCTGTGCTTACAATTCATAGCCAATAATTCACATACTTGAGCTTGGATCTGGGCTAAAGGAGAACCATCCACTTGAAGATGAAGATGAAGGGAGTCACTATTACTGTACTGGGCAAAAGCTCAGAACTAAACCCCCTCCTCTTTCAGTGTCTATTCTGGGTGGAGGTGAAGTACCCACTACTGCATGATAAGACTGGAGCTCTGAGCTCTGACCTTCACAATGAGAACCACCATGTGGAAAGCTCAGGGTGTTTTGTTAGGTACCTGATTCAGGAACGTTAATGTGTGTGAGAACGCCACTCTGGCGTAGGGAAAAACAGGAAGTGCTTCAGTGCCAGGTGAATGCTGGGATGCCACTCGGAGGGCTTCAAGTACGCGATGTCTCACCATTAGTTGAGCATGTGTATGTCCTGCCAGCTTACGCCACAGATAAATGCTGGGATACAGGGCGGTGGAGTGTTGCCATAGAAACGCCAGTCTATCATTCAAAATCGCTGTGCCATTGTGACACTGCCCCGTGTAGCCGCTTTGTCCTTGGCCATGATTGTTATAGCAACCGGGAAACCCATAAAACCCCCATAATCCCTCTGGGCAGAGGCGAACACCAAGGCGAAGAGTCTTTTCCATAAACGCTCTTGCTGCTGATTCAAACTCAGCCTTCGCCTTGGATTTCACTTCCTCCTCTGACATATCTGGATGTTTCCACCTAACAAGCTTTTTCGAAAATTTCCGATATGCAATTCTGGTCCCGAAGTTCCACATCCATATGGGCTGCCACGCCTCCCAATCCAGCACAGCTAATCCGCTGAACATCCGTCTCAACACTTCAATGATCTGCGCCTCAGCCAATGAGAGATGAGCCTTTAGGAATCCTTGTTGAGGCAGGCCACCATTTACTTTTGACCCCTGACGGTTGATGTAGGGGTAGAGGCCCAGACGACGCTGATAAAATATGCTCATATTCTGACCCTGAAATCTCTGCTGTGAGTTATGTACAATGTTGTACTGGCGCAGCGGCAGGGAGACTCCGTACCGACGCTGACATCGAGCTGTGGGCATATTCCAGATCACTGAAAAGCCACGCCTCCCGATGACAGACTCCGCCCCCTGAACCATATTCTGAACAGGGCTGCTTAGAAACAAAATGGCTGACAGGGCTAAGGTGAGGATGGGATGAATCGAAGATCTCAAATGCATGCCTGTGAAATACACACAATTAGTTTTCATTTTAAATGACATACCTTGCAGCAAACAATCTTGAGTCTGGAACAATTCAAGTTGTGAATTTAGTTTAAGAAATTAACTCCATCATTAAGAACAAATACCCCATCTAAAACTGCTAATGCCTTAATAGTTATTTGTACATCACTTTTATGATCTCATGACATGAGATATTACATGGAAGGTTTATACTGTAAAGATGAAGGATCTCTAACACAATATGAGTTTAAAACATAACATTTCATTACATTTTAAAATATATTTATAAATATATCTAATAAGCACCATTCTCTGCTACATACATATACAGTCTCAGGGTTTTTTCAGCTATTTTTCTTTTTTCATTCTTTATTTTGCAATTCACAGGTTTAGTGCAATATACTTTTTAATACTGATATATTTAAAACTTACTACAAATGTATTATTTTTGTATTATACTGTATGTTTAATATTTGTGTCGTATGTAACATTGTTTGAGTTGTATGATCTGGCACAAAGGGAGGCACTTCCTGTTTATAATGACAACAAAGGTTATCTAAATCTAAAAAATACTCAAATAGAAAAATAGTCATTTTAAAATGTAATGATATTTCACAATATTACTGTTTTACTGTATTCTGGAATGAGCAGCGAGCATGGAGACCCCAATGGAGCACCTGAACCCAAAATAAATGGTTCGTTTATAATGGGGAAGACATCCTAAGCTATGAAACTTGCAGGAAGTTTTAATAGCACATAGATCTCTTATATACCAAAAAAAAAAAATCAAGGCAAATTTGGTTTCTCATATCATGACCCCTTTAAACAGTCGTGTGGATTTTAACATAAAACCGCAATGTTGATAAAAATGAAAAAATGAAATAACATCAACAACCAAACCTCAAATGTGATCCAAAATGACAAGCACAAAAGGTGAAGTTATAGAATGTTTTTATTTTTTTAAATAACCATTTGAAGAAAATCTCAGCAAATACATTTCCTTTAGATGATTGTGATAAAAGATTTACCTTTCAATTCAATCATTTTTAAAATATTAAAACAAAATAAATAACAGTTAACACAAAGTAAACTGATTAAGGCACATTCAGATTGTCACAGTATTTCACAGTCAATACAGTTCAAACAAGATCTTCCTTAAACACTGTTTGTGTATCCCTGAATAATGACAGACTGAAGGAGTGTAGCCTGAGTTTCAGATGTCCTTGTGCATCCAGAAGATGGGCAACCCTCGGTTGTCTGTGTATGGCGTTTGCTCCAAAGTCTGAATTACTGGAGCCCAGGATGACGGAGGACAAGATGGAGGAGGTGGAGGAGCAGATATAGGGGGAGGAGGACAGGAAAGTAGAGGAGGAGGAGGAGGTGGAGGTGGTAAAATAGATGGTGTAGATGGTGCAGGATTGCTAAACAACTTAACATCACTCTTCATCTCTTCCTCCTCGTTCTCTGTGCTTCTACAGAACATGTGCAACACCTCCATAGGCATGAAGGAGGGCAGCGTTCCGACACTTTGGACAGGTTTGGACAGCACAAACCCCAGATGGGCATAGAAGTGTTGCTTATCATGGGTGGTTAGGCACAATCGGGTGCAGCCCCGTCCTTTGGCATAGCGTTCAACAGCCTCCATCAGGATACGCCCGTACCCCTTCCCCCGCAGCGTGTTGCACACCACCACCGACTCCACAAACAAACTACGGCTCCCCAGAACACGGGACAAGCGGGCGTGGCCTATTAGCATCTCGTCTTGACTCCGCCTCTCTCCCTTCAGCAGCAGGAGACACACGGGATAGCTGTGGCTCGACTGGCGGAGCGAGTGAATTCGCGCTCCCATGCTGCGTTGCCATTGGGCATTGAGTAATTCAGCACACGCCTCCACTAAGTCCCAGCGCTCGTGAAGAGGTTCGGTTCGAACTACTGCGCAGCTCACGTCGCCATCGCACCTGCACACACGCCAAGGACACGGGGTCAACACTGGGAGTGCCGCTTTTGAACATCTCAGGAGTTTTTTCGCAGTTTAAAGATGTCTTTATTAAAAAAAAAAAAGTTAATTTCTTACTAACCCCGTGATGTTTCAAACCTATATTACTTTTTTCTTCTGTGGAATGTTGTTTTGGACCCCACTGACTTTAACTGGATAGAAAAACACAGCTTTCAGTTCAAAATATCTCGTTTTGTGTTCCACAGAAGAAATTTCGGTAGCCTACTTTCCTGTTATCTGGACCCCACCATGGCCTACCCCTAACCCCGCCCCTAAACCTACCCGTCACTGGGGTTAAGACCAATCAGGGATGACAACCGAATAGTTCCGAAATGGTATATGGTGGGGTCCGGATAACAGGAAAGTACCGAAATTTCAATACAGGTTTGGAATCACTTGAGAGTGAGTAAATGACAAATTTCCATTTAAAGGGATTTTACACGCAAACATTAATTTTTTCCCCTCCTTTAAGAGCCATGCAATGTGCAGAACACAGAGGAGTATCATCCACTTGATTTATTTACAATCACTTATTGTCTAAAGTTATTTCTTTAACTTGTTGCAACAATAGGTTGGTCAATAGGTTGGTCAATAGGTCAGTTGTTTTCAACGCTCAACAGTTTTCATAACATCACTTCCACATTTCATTTTCACATGCAGACTAAAGCTAGATTGATAAAATCATTGTAAGTAATTCTGAGCACTGTGACTGAAGCAATAAACACAAGCAGAAACAATGGCAACGACCAATTTCATGAGTAGTTTTTTTTTTCATAGCACATTTTCTCAGCTGAAGTTAAAATAGCAGAAGCAGCTGTGGTTTTGATGTGTGGCTGTTGGGTTTGTCTGAATGTGTGATTCCTGATACGCCACATTGACTTATGAACTAGTCTAAAAAAGAATATATATAAGATATTAAAAAATGTAGCTTTGAAATTTGTGTTCAAGTTCAGTTTAGACACATATTCAGTATGTATCAGAGCTATGCGAATTTGCTGGTCAGAGTTCACCAAATTCAATAACTTGGATACAAACTTCAAATGAATGGAAGTTAATGAATCACCTAAAATGAGAGAGAGAGTAATTTACAGATTTTTTCTTTTAAAGGAAATTCACCCACAAATTTTTCCAAACCTAAATTAAAAAAAAGGACATTTTTCAAAATATGTTTTTTTTCCAAAGGAGAAAGAACAACATACGATTTATTTATGGGTAAATGATGATGACAGAATTTTTATTTCTGGGTGAACTACCCCCTTTATATCTAGTAACCATCTAATATGATATTTTCAATGCACCTAAAGAGCAGGGTGGGCATTGGTTGATATAAAACTGATAAATAGGCCTAATGTAGCAGTTCATGACCCCAAATGATAAACACACACACAAACACACACACAAAAACAGCTGAAATTAAAAAAAAGAAAACTTCTATTTTAGATGGATTAGTTCACAAATGGAAGCACGGTTTGTTGAGCAAGGGGATAAGGTTGTCAGCTGATAATCTCAAAAATATCGGCCAAAGTATATATATATTGTACTGAAAAAGAACTGTTCTTGTATTACAATAAATATTTAGTACAGTAACTTGGTTCATGTTTAAATCAATGTCTCATCATATCTTTAATGTACTAGTAATTCTATACAATAATAGGTCACATGCAGCAAGTCAAAAGACCAACTGGACCTTCTTTGCCAGTTTGAACACATTTCTTTGAAGGATTGCAAAAATATCGTCTGAATATCGATATCGAGATATTGAAAAAAAATATCGAGATATTCATTTTTGTCAATATCTCCCACCCCTACGGCCAATATGATTTATTACTGGTTAGGACACACATAGGCTACCTAGAATCACCATGCTGGATGGGTCTGAACTAGAATATTTTGATACATATAAATATCTATGTGTCTTGTTAGACAGCTCTCTCTCCTTCCAGCAAATTAAGATCTAAAATTAAATCTAGGCCTCCATCACTCATGCTGCCAAACTTGCTTTGGCGAAAATGACTATCATTCCAATGTTCGACTTTGGTGATGTCATTTATAAAACTGCCTCAAACGTTTTTGCTAAAAAGCTGGACGTGATTTACTATAGGGTCATACATTTTGTTACAAATGCCCATTACAACACCCACCACTACGAACTCTATGCATTAGGCGGTTGGCCGTCATGAACTAGCCTTTAACTCACTGGTACCAACTTATTTAGAAGTCTATTTAGAAGAAGGCTATCTTGTTAACGAAAACACAGAAAAGTTTGAGAATAAAATAACCAGCCTCACCTGCGGTGCTCGGAGAGACAGAACTGCCAGTTAATGTTTCAAAACTATCTCTCATGCAACTGAGGGTTAAAATCAGGAAACAAGAGGCTTAAGCGAACCATTTCTCTGTAACACTTCTTCCTTTAACACTGGCCTGGAGTCAGTTTAGCTGGTAATAACTATAATGGTTTTAGTTATGAGAGACTGGTTCTAGATCAGTAATGAAAGGAAGGCACTTTCAACAGCTTTTTATCTTTACCATGACAAGTGTGAATGTGAAATGCTGATGGGAAGTATGTGGGTTTTTGAAAGGGTTGTGCTATAAATGTTTGCAGGCCCTAATTTGGTGGGAGGCCATATTTAACAAAAGAAATTTAACAAGTCTAAGGAATTGCATGTTCGTTTTGTCTGGTTTAAATCAATTGAGCTTTGGTTTTAAAATGAACCATATGATCCATTTATTTCATTCAGACTGATAGTGATGCTCAGCTGGACAGAAATAGCTTTCCTCTCTCTCAAGTAGGGGTGTAACTTAGGCTATTCAGGATAATTGGAGATAAAAAAAAAAAGAATCGGTCATCTCAATGGTAAAAATAAGTGTCCCAAATTCACCAGCATTCTCCAACGTTTGAGTCACTCATCGTCAATAAGCAATGCGACTCTCTGACAAGAATTGAGGGGAGTTTGATTTAACATTTTGAAATATGGCAATAGGTTGTGTTATCGTATTACGTTTATCAAAATGAATTGATAAAATATTCTTCTTTAAAACAACATTAACAGCATGCCGCAACAGTCAAGAGCACAATATGACATAGCCAAGTCAGAGAAGTGAACAGATAAACAAACAGCAAGTGGTTAAGATTCCCGTTCGACTGCTTTTGAGAGACACATGCAATTTATTTTACATTTAGTTAATATGAGTTGTAAACTGTGATACCTACATAATGAAAACTTTATCGCTGTCACATCAGCGGTCTTCCTCTTCTTCTAGTGGAGCAAATGTAACAGCACGAGTCGTTTTACTGCCACCTAATGGACCACCTCTCGGTCTGCCCTTCTCATACATCCCTACATACAATAGGCACGTAACTTTGTACATTCTGGATGATCGCTATTATTACTATTATACCGTATAAAGTTTGTTTTTAAATTATAATTATACCATATATTCATATTTTTACAGCCCAAAACATTTGCAATCACATACAATTTGAATGTCTTCTTTATACCAAAGTATGATATTTATAGAGGCTATTTTTAAAGTGTTTAAAT